>VXBB01024248.1:0-22576 GCA_013399915.1 Illadopsis cleaveri | reverse complement strand
ATGCACATATTGTATTTGTCAGCACCAGAGGTACAGCAGCCTAACTCACCCTGATGGATATTACCTTAAACTGAAGAATGACATAATTGTACGACTTTGTCACGCAGCTGCAAACCTAACCTAAACTTATAGCCACAGAGAAAAGACAGAGAAATGCAGATTATTTGTAAAGGAAAGCATGTTTAAGTAGAAACTGGAATAAAGGCATTCAGGTTTCAAATAGCCGGCCACTAAATACTGCTGAGATTGAATGTGAAATGAAGTATGGCCTGGAACACTGGAAGGTAAAGCAAACAGGATCAGTTGGAATCCTTTTATGAGAAAGAAGCTACAGGCTGAGATCTTGAGTGATATTTGAGATTCCTGGCTAAGCCTTGTTAACATGAATGAACCATATTTGCTGCTTTTCAATTTTAAGGCTTTATGTACAACACAGATCCATAAGTCACTTTGTCTGTTTTGAAGGATGCTGTTGCATTTGTTTACTGCCCTTAGACATTAAAAGGAAAGTTGTACTCATTAAAAAGGATAAGGAAGACATTTTTGAGCCCCTGTTATCCTGTACTTAGGATCATAACTATTTGTTTTTAATAATAAATAATTTCTTGTTTGTTTGGGGTTTTTTTCTTTTTTAGTTCTTTTCTTTTTTACTTCAGCTCTTCGCAGGAGCAATGAAGATATGAGAACAGCCTCAGTCCTGTGCTGGCTCAAGGAGATAGCAATATCGTAATGTAAGTTTCTGTTGCAAAAAAATTCATTAAAAGCAAAGATGGCAGCTTGACTTTCAGACCACAGGCAGAGTTACAGGGTTGGCATGTAAAGAAAAAATAATAATATTCTTACTGGATATGGAATTCTCTGAGATAATAAATATGGAAAAGTGTACTGACATTTTTGGTCAGTCTCTATAACTAATAACCAGATACTTTGTTGTTTCACAACCTTGGCTGCAATTTACAGCTATACATAGGCAGATTTCCCAAATCACCACAGTGGCAACACAAATAAACAATGAAATATACAGAGGGATGTGAGCAGTGGGGAGAAAGCAAAGAATTCTAGTACAAAAGCAAAGGTGGGGAAGCAATAGAAATCTTAGACCTTTTGTCTGCTTTTGTTAGCTAAATTTGGGGTTGAGAAGCATGAGGGTCAGGGAAAGGCTCTCAGCCCATGGAGACACAGCCTCACCTTGACTTCAGGGCAGCACCAATGACCAAAAGTTCAGGAATACTGTCTGTCTCCAGAGAAGAAACCTTCAGCATTTAAAGTTGGTAAATCCAATGGAACAGCACTTGGAGAAAGACAATCGAGTCTCTGAAAGCTCCTGAGAGACAAACACAATAATTTTAGAGGAAATTGATACTTGATACTATAAACCACTTTCAGACTTGCAAAGCTTGAATACATGCATTGTTGAATGTATGGGGTATATAACAATGTACATTAGTCATTGGGATCTTCTTAAAATATGATTCCCTTAAAATCCAGGCATTTGAGTACCAACTCAATCACTGTGCAGTTCCCCCAAAGAGTTCAGTAATTACCAGGTATATAATATTGCACTGTGATCTAAGAGCTTGGAAAAGCTGATGTCTAAAATAATCCGTTATGATTTTAAATTCAGAAGCACAAAATCTGAAAGAATGCAATTTTAAAGCTAGTCGAAGTGGAAAAAAAACCCAAAAACCAATTAACAATAAAAGACAAACTGTACTGAAATATTAGCTAAGTTGCAAACTTGAAAATAATCTATTCTATTTTCTTTATGTATAATATGAAGCCACATCGTGTCTCTGTTAGCACTTCCCAGACTTAGCTACAGTATATGTATGCTGATATGGGATTATGCTCTGTGCATTATGACTGGTTACATATTTCTCAAAACTTAATCCACTCTGAAATTTATTAAGCAGTAAAACTAAAATTCTATTAACCTTAATGGGATTTACACAAGGGAATTCACACTTAATATGGATGCAACACTGGCACGTAAGACTGTTGCCAGGAAAAAAGAAGAGACAGGCTTAGTGTAGTTAAAGCAAAGCCATCACATTTTCTATTTATGTAGTCCTTCACAAGGGTAATCCTCTGTGTATTAAGGAGAGAGAAGAAAGAGCCACAGCCTGGTTGGTGTTTAAGCTCCTCAGATGCCAAGTGAGATAACTGCATTTGCCAATAAAGGGTGATCTTACCGCTGTGGGGCTAATAAACATTGGTAGGAGGATGGGAAGGCATTATCTTTGGTTTTCTTATGGGTCTTGAAAGTGCTATTGCTCACATTTTCTATGGTATAATTCTGTACTATAACACTGCTGTTCAAATATGTTCCCTGTATTGTAATATACATGGACTGTAATAGATACAAATTCACATCCCGCTGTACTAGCCATTCCTCAAAACCAAACTAAAGTAAAATTCCTCAGATTTTTCTCAAGACAATATTGACCCTTGCAGTTTTCAGGGCAAAATTAATTGTGAAGCAGCCTCTAAGTCATCTAGTGGGAGATGATTGACTTGATGTTGAAAGGCTGAATGTTATCTGGGCATGTGATCCTGAATTCAGTTTTCCAAGAAGAAATTTATCACATCAAAGGCAAGTTTGCTGAAGAGATGAGATTTCAATGGGAAATAACAGGAGAATCCTGAGTTTTGTTCAAAGGGAATCACTTAATGATGAGTGCACCAGAATGAGGTCTGCAAAGAGAAACATAGGCTCCCTGGAAGTTGATGCCTTACCTGTGCAAAGAAGGAATGGCATTTGGACAGATCCAGGAGTCACTGCAGAATCAGAAGAATATTTTGGCTCCTGCAGGTACAACTGTAAGGTTTCCTCAGCTTTCAAGCTGCCCAGGCAGCCTTATATACCAGTCTCAATGAAAATATTTGTAGTGTTGAGGGCTGATCTTCTGCAGAGCCAAGTCAAATCAAAGACTCTGAGCCAATCATGAAAGAATTAGAAAAAGAGAATCTTGTATAAATTAATAGAAACATCTCAGCTTTCACAAGGTTCTTAATTTAGATTCCCTGATATAAAAATAACAACCTGGAAGAAAACTACTGAAATAATGCTCTAGTACAAATAAATTGGTACTTTTAGGATAAATCACACTGAAAATGCACTTGGGTATACTGACATTTACATGCAGTCTGAAATGATGAAAAAGAATCTCTTCCTTTCCTGTGCTACTTTTCTTTCATTGAGGGTTAAATATTCACAAAATAAAGCCTTAGCCTCTTTGCCCTTCCTTGACAATTCAACTCTGACATGCTAGCACTAACATAAAGCTTTCTAATATAGATTTTCAGCTGGAAATCTGTTTTGTTATTCTGTTCGTGTCATTCTGCCCAGAAGGGTTTGGAAAACAACCATTTTAAACACAGTAAAGTTGAATTCCCCTCTTCACATCATGATTTGCTATGTCAACATTCTTCATTAGCTAAGATAAACTATGCAAAAATCTGAAAATGAAATTAGATGGTGCAGAGATGAATTTAATGTTAACTATCTTCTGAACACAGAGATAATTTGATTTTGGTCTTACAGTAAGCTGTCTCATACATAGAATAAGAGCCAGGCTGTGAATCTGAGCCTGGATCTTTTCTCCCCATGTGGGCTGAGGGTTCATTTGCAAGAGCATTTGCATCTGAGGATTTTGGGCTTCTGTAGTTTGGATTGCATTCTCCTTTTCATCACATAATTGCAATAATAGAAGCATAACAGAAAAGGCTTCATCTTTCCTTATGCATGCCAGGAATCTTAAAAAGGTGATTGAGTCTGGTCATAGCAACTGGTCTGGAAGAACAGGAGGTACAAGAGGAAAATCCTGAGCCCCGAGGCAATCTTTCAATAAAATGTCTGAAACTGAACAGTCAGGTACCCAAATCTTCATTTGAAATCCTCTCAATGCAGTATGAAATAGAAGAGATCCTTTCCATAAGCCCACCAAATTTGGCAGCACCCTTTCCTGCCATCCAATAACGTACATGTCTGTGGGGTGGGTGAGGTCACAGTGGTCTCACAGGGGAGTGCTCAGGTTGCTTTAAGTTTCCTTAGTACTGAGATTAACACCTCACTCAACAGTGGATGTGAACAGCAAGTAGTTGAACTATTCAACCAGGGCTTAGAAGTGGTGTCTACACACCAGTCTGGTTTGGAAAAGGACATTAACCATCCCATAGAGCTTTCTCCTGAACCTTCTCCCATGCGGGGCAGAAAAACTGAATGCTGCTGAATATTTATGCTGTGGCCCCTTGTGGTGCACTGAACTTCATTCTAATATCATTGGAACAAATACTGCATTGCTCATCTTGTATTTCCATTTTTTTTTGTAGAGATATTGAGGACTATTTTACATTCAAATGCTATCTGTCTTGAATTAATGAGGATAAGAAGCATGCAGTACATTGCTACATATTTTCAGTAGCCCTTATGTTGTTTTCACCCTGTGAATGTTCTTGAGGGGAAATATACCACAAGAAAAGACATATATGAAAGGAAAAAGTAGTTATACTGAGTTCTCTCTCCCTTCTTACTCATATATATGTCTTTATTCTTTCAGCAAAATATCCACATGGCTGACAGGCCACATGAGAAAGGATAGAGAGAAATATTGAAAGAGAAAGAAATGAATTGAAAAGATTTGTTTCCCTTCAAAAACTGTGCATCAAGTGGACAACAGAAACCGTAATTCCTCCTTAGTATTCTAAATTCTTTATTGTCTCAAATCATATTCAGTGAGGAAACAGCCACTGCATCTGTCCCTCCTTGCTCATTTATCATGCTCCAGCATGCTCCAGTAACCAACTTCCCCAAATGCTCAGATCAGGCATTGGTCTGGTTAAACTGGTTAAAATCCAGTCATTATTTCAGGTTTAGGCACCTGGATGCAGAAATTCAGTTACCTGGACAAGCATAGATAGGAAATTTGAAGGCTGGCTGTCCAAGATCATTAAATTTCTGCCTGATTTACTGGCTCACCAGTCATATTTTTATATATATATAAATATGTATGTGTGAGTGTAAAATCTACACATCCAAACATATATATGCACATATGTATATATTATTTTTTTTCTCCAGTTTGTACCTGTATTGCCTTTAAATGCACAATTAAATTATTGTAAGTTTGACTGTATTATTTGAAATACTAATTACAAATTTCCTTACATTTCATTGCAGTCCTTGTAAAAAAAAAAAAGAAATTAATTTTACATAACATTCAATTAATTTTAGTTGAACATTCAACTTTAATGTAATTAATATTTAACATATTTCCGCAATCTGTCCAAGACTGTTTTCTAAAGAACAATATTATTCCTACTGCTGCATTTAAAGCAAGAATTCCTTCAACTCTGAGAAACTGAGAAAGTTAGGAGTTCACAACAGAATATTAGATCATGTCCTCATACAACACTCCTGAAACATTCAAACATACCCACACATCTGGGAAGCTGTTGCTATAAAAACCCTTTCATGCAAGTAATCCTTACTCAGCCTTTAGTCAAATTCCAAACATTCAACAAAGCTCATCATTTCCTGAAAAGTCAACATTTTCTTTCAGAGGAAGTGGCCGGGGAGTCAGGTGACGAAATAGAAATGTTGAAATAAAAATGCTAAATCAAGAATTTCAGAGATAATGCATACAACTCATTTTTCCAAGATGTATTTCTCAATAATTTTTTTATATCTGGGAGCAAAAAGTTCCTGATCAATTGAAAGCCAGTACATAGTTAGCAATAAACACATCTTTTGTCCTGTAAGAATTTGCCATTTTATCATGGTAACCCAACACTTACTTTTTCTGTCAGAATCAGCTGACCTATATGAATAACCATAGATAGAACTATTTTATGTTTTTCAGGCTCCTAAATTTTCTTATTCTCTGTATTGTCAGCTCTCACAGATACAAAAATCTACTTAGAATACCTCTGCTCTGAGAAGGTGGAAGAATTAAACATTGTGGTCCATAGATTCATGACATCAGACATCCACTGTCAAAAAAGGGAAACTTTTGTGTAAACTGCAAAGACTTTTGGTAATTACTTCTATCATTTCCAGTCTTTCCAGAGCAGGCAAAGTAATGGCAGCATGGTGCAAAGCATCCGGGGGTTTTTTTCAGGGATAGTGTTACTAGATGATGGAAAATTGTCTACAGAATTGCTATGATGTTTATAAGGTTTGCATGGTTGTAGTGCAATCAAATAAAAATATGTTAGACTGGGGTTCCTTGTCAAATCTCTCCTCTCGATGCACTTTGTTTATTTGAGCTGACCTCAAATACTGTTCCAATTATGATCCGTATTTAGCCCTTTAAATAGGGTAGTTAAAATAATTTCCATGCAAAATCTGTAGAGAAATTTAGGATCCTTCCCTATTAACAAGAAAAACAGAAGGTAATGTTATTTGAGGAAAGGGAACCATAAATGAAATGCAAACTGGGTAGTTACTCAGATCCCTGCTTCCATGAGTACAAGTATTTTTACCCTCTTTAGTCCCCAATAATACTTGCTGTATCCTGGCCATGTTCTCCAAAGCTAAAAAAGTAGACTGAGACTAAAAACTGAAGTTTTCCACTCCTTATTATTAAGGAAGGCTCCTGAAACTTTTAGTTTCTGGCCAAAGGTGCAGCAGGGAGCCCACCTCTTTCAAGACTATAAAAACATTTAGTAGCCTTTTCCAATTTTCTCATCAGCTCACAGAATCATGGAGTGGCTGAGGCTGGAAAGGGCCCCTGCAACTCATCTTGTTGAAACTTGGCTATAGTCATGGACACCTTCAGCAGATTGTCCAGGGCCATGACTTTTGGATATCTTTGAAGGTATAGGCTTCCCAAAGCTCTCAGGGAAGGCTGTGACACAGCTCAGACACCCACGCAGTAAAGAAACGGAACACGAATTTCCCAGAACAAGTCAGGAAAGGGTTCCCCATAATGATGCTTTGCAGGCATTTTCTTGCCTGCATGCAAATGCTTGAGTGACTCTGTTTAAGCCCTGTCTTATTGACTATCACAGAATCATTTAGGTTGGAAAAGACCTCTACGATCACCATCTGAGTTAATGGAAGTCCATCCATTAACTCAGCACTGTCAAGTCCACCACTACACCTGACCCCAAGTGCCACACCTATATGCCTTTTTAACATTTTCACAGCTGGCTATTCCACTACTTCCCAAGTTATCCTGGTCCAATACTGTTCAACCCTTTCAGTGAAGAAATCTTTCCTAATATCCAAGGCGAGTCTCCCCTGGTGCAGCTTGGTGCCATTTCCTTTTGTCCTGTTGCTTGTTACCTGGGAGAAGAGACTGACCCTCACCTCGTTACAGCCTCCTTTCTGGTAGTTGTAGAGAGTGATAAGGTCACTTTGAGCCTCTTTTTCTCCAGGATAAACACCCTCAGCTGCTCTTCATCAGACCTATGCTCCAAACTCTTCCCCAGCTCTCTTGCTCTTCTCTGGACATGCCCCAGGACCTCAATGTCATCCTTGTTGTGAGGATCCCCAAAGAGAACACAGGGTTCAAGATGCAGCCCCACAGTTCTGTGTTCCATCACTCACATCACCCCATGCCGTTGCAGAAGATTCAAGCAGCACAGCCCAGCCTTGTCTTTTAGCTGCTGCAGTCCTTTTCTTGCATAGGCCCTGAGTCCCAAGGTCCCAAAGCCTCTGGAAAGGTCTTTGCCAAGCAACTTCCAAGCCTTTCCCAAAAGATCTGCCTTGCTGCCACATTTCAGAGCTCTACCCTGTTCACAGTAGTCATTGAGTCTTTGAAATAAAATCTCCTAATGCCCATATGTGGCAAGCATTTGCTGTTTACACAGCCATTAGCCAATCTTTCCAGAAGATTTCTTTCTTGCATGCTATTTTCTAATTCGGGTTACAAGAGCAAAAAACAGAGGCCTGTAGTAATATGTTTTAACAGGCAAAAACTCAAACATGAAGTCACAGCCATATTTTTTTTTTTAGATGTGCTTTTCAACATAGTCTAAGGGCAGCAGAAAAAAAAAAAAAGCAATATTTTTTTTCTGCTTTCATGGTAAGATTTAGTTTAGAAGATCATTTCTTCAGGCTGATATCTACATTGCAAGCAAGATTTAATCAAGAATTACATTGCTTAATACTATTTTGCAGAGCTCTGATGGATTGATTCAGCCTTTCCTGAGTCATATGACAAGTGACTGGAATAAAGGATAAACAGTCTCCCTATCTGGTCTCTCCATGCCTCATGTTATTCACACCAGCCTTAGCAAAACTGCTTTTTAAGATCAGTCTAAAAAAGAAAAAGGTCAGAGCCTATCACAAACTACTGTATCAAAGAAATATGCAAATCTTTCCTTGTTCCATATTCTCCCTAGCCTCCCACTACAATTATTAAATTACAGGGTATTAATAGAAACTAAATGAAGCGCTCTGAAAAGATGAATTCCAAAGATGCAAAATTCAAATGCCAAATAGAGAGCATGCAATTAGGTTCTTAAATAATTCTTATCACAGCTCGTGCTAATATTAGCACTTCCAAAAAACAATAGAAAACTGCAATATTCCCAGAGACACCCCATTGAAGCAGCAGAGTGAGGCACAGTGAAAGATTCTTGTTGAATTTCTGTATTTTGGTGCTATGCAAAAATAACATTTATCTCCCATTGCAATAGAAAAAAAAAATATTTCACACTTCTAAAAGAACTCATAATATTAATGTGGTGATATTGAGAAAAAAAGTTGTGGGTTTTTTTATCTGAACCAATGCAAAAATGAGGCTTTTCTGCCCAGATTTTTCAGAGACGACAAATTAGCACAAACTTTTACCTAATTGGGTTCTTCAAGTAAGTATTCAGCAATGAGCATTAGTCTTTCCTCATTGCTTTTAAAAACCTTTATGTCTATCCAGGTCCCCTAGCCTTACAGATTTTAATGGCCTTAATGAAGAAAAAGAGCATTGTTATTCAATTTGTCTCAAGCAGATCTCCATTCAGAATGACAATGTCGCCATTCACAATGCTATTGTTAGAGTTGTGTCATCCTTTCTATTTTAAATCTTGTTTTTCAGGAAGTTTTAAGTTGCCAGAGCTTTTTGTTCCATGAATCCCAGGCTTAGCAAATAAAGTTGGTCAGTGGGTTGGTCAGACAGTCAGCCAGTCAGTCAATTATCTACACACATAATCTGAATTCCTGCAGTACACAATGCCAAAAGACAGGACCATCCACCTGGTGAGCTATTCAGAATTTCACTTTATACAGCTCAGAATCACTGTTCTCCTAAAAATGAGGTTTGGCAATTGATTTTCCTTCCATACAGTCAAATTAATTTTGAATTTCTGATGACAAAAACAATCTCTCAGTAGAGTGATTCAAAACAGAAATTTGCCATAACCTGGAGTTAGATGCCATCCCAGCATGATATGAAATATTCACTTTAGGGGATAATTTGCAACAACACAAGCCAAGAACTGTCAGGAACAGGAAATGGAAGTTGGGTATTAGCTGAGTATCATCAGTGGTGCAGCTCTCAGAGAATAAATTATTATGGAAGAAAATATTGCTTTCTACATGCTAGATCAACTTCTGTGAAGAATTGGAAGGTGAGAGGAACAGATGGTCCTTGTTCAGACCAGGGGAGACTGAAGGGAAATAGAGGGATTGAGAGAGAAAGAGTGGAAAAAACTAATACCAGAACTCCTTTCATTTTTCTCTGCTCCCTCACTTCTCTCAGAAAATCTGAGTAATGCAAGCCTGGAATAACTAGTGTGACTGCAGAAGCCACCAAAAGTGTACCATGGCCTGGAGAAAAAGCTTTCAGCCCATGAGAACTGCACTAATGGAACCACACTGGAGCCATCCAAAATGCTCAATAATGGGTTTCTGAAAGAAAAATACTACTTATGAATCTAGGCTTAGATTCTTGCCCTAGAGCTGGCATCAGAGATTAGATTAGATGTACACTTCTGTGTCCTCTTTTACTTATAGGTGCCTAGAATGGAGATTTAAATAATCTCTTTTTCCCTGAAAGCTATTTTTAATATCAGATCTCCAATATACCTAGAAAAAGTTTCTATGCGTGCAGATTGAACACTTACATAGATCTATTGCTACATCAGTCTGACTTGATTTTCTAATCAGAAAGTTTTTTAGACATGCTTTCTTTGCTCTGAAAGGTGATCATTTTTTTGCAGAAGAGAAAGTTTTCCCTTTACTAGCTGGCAGTGCAGTCAGAATATGGTTAGAGCTGACTAGACGTATTATCACCTGTCAGCTATTTAGAGCTCCTATTAAGTTAGAAGATAGACCCGCACTGAGTTGGGGAAAACTACATCTGCTTCCAGACATCAAACTGACATTTCCTGGAAAGAAAATACCCCACCTGTTCACTGTAGTCTTTGGAGCTGCCAGTAGGGCAGGCAGACATTATTTTCAGGTTAACCAAGTGAAAACAGATTAAGGAACATTAAAACTTTGCCACTCCATTATTAACACTCATGCATTGCTTGGGACTGGGAGCATTTTTATTAAATATAGCACGTGCTGGAGACTATTCAGAAGAACAAACCAGATCAAGGAATTAAGCCAGTAACAATTACTCTGGGGGAGGAGAAATGCCCTGGCACAAATAGATTTGTATTTTCCCCCCTACTTTGACTAGAAACTGTCTTCTCATTGGTGCTTAGCACTATGTTTTGATGTGTCTAATATTTTATTGATTTTTGACTCTATTAATCCATGGGCCTGGTTTTATGGGATGCAGCAATGAAAATAACTGCATGTATGCAGCTTCTTTTGTGTCTCTGGATAATCTGTCATACTCTCTAGCTATTGGGATGTCATCAGGATCTCAGACAATCTGTTCACCAAAATAATTGGTTCAAATTCCTTAATTTGAGTTAGATGTCTTGAAATGTCTTCGCTGCTGATAAAGGGAGACGTTCACTAAGCAACAGTTTCAGCATTTCTCTTTGTGATTGAAATCCTGAGAGCAGTTATAAATACTAGAAATGCCTGAGCCACAGAAGATACTCAGTAGACTGATTTGTTATATTAAACAATTCCATTGGCAGCAAAAGAAATGGATATGAGCAATGTTTTGCCTGTAGTACCCAAAGCAAATGCAAGCAGGCTTTCTAGAAGGATTAAAAAGCATGTACTCTACATTGATTTCAAAAGCAGACAAATATGTTGCATATTTTAAAATAATTTAATTTTTAAGCATTACAGAAAAACAACATAAACATATTTGTGAAAATTAGCACATCAACTAGTTAGAACAGGGAAAAACGAATATGAATAGGTGTGTGGAAATTAAGAGCAAATATGTTTCAAGAGCCAAGAGAGAATTTGTAGTTTCATAAATGTAGTTTAAGGGTTTTAGAAATTGACTTGCCAACGGATTCCACATTCTAAGGATTGCAGGAATAAATCACAGATTTGAAAGTAGTAAATTTCTTGACTGCATACGTGACCCTATATTTGTGTTTGGTTAATTGAAAAAGTGTTTCTTAGAACAAAAAATAGCTTCTAGTGCAATTAAGCTTCTCCCCAACACCCCCCCCACACCCCAGGCACACTTAGCCTTGTTTTCTTAACCTTGTTTTCTTAAAATTATCAGGAAGATCCTAAGCTATCTCCAGATATCTGTCTTGGAAGGGTAGGTGGTAATTGTGGTGTTAAAAACCATTTTGAACATCTTGAAACGCTGTCTTGCTTACAGTTTCATCATTCTGAGTATCATGTAATTTAACTGTAATATTGCAATTTTGGTTTTTAATGGATCTGGTTTCAGGGTTACACTTGTAACTCAGTCCCAGCAGTATTTTGAAATACAGCTGAAATACAGCTCTTCTTGCTATGGAATTTGGAAGCTTTTAAGTCATTAAAATTGCATGTCTTTGTATGTTTGCTATAGATACAGTATAGTGCAGTAATTTCTTTGAGACAATTATGGTCCTCTGAAGTCAAGGCTTTGTTGCAACCACTGGAGTCCAACTTGAATGACTTTTCGAATTTGCTCAGAATTTTTTTACTCTACCTACCCTGATCTGAGAAAAATGTTAGCAAATCAGTTGATTTATTGATAGCAAATCTATGCCTGTAACCACGTAAGACAAATTTTGAATTTTCCCTTCATATGTGATGTTTTAGTATAGCAACTAAAGGATAATACAGTGTTGTTAGTCTACCAGTTCTTCATAAAGAAATACATGCATTTTATTATTCTATATGAATTATGAAACCTTTATTCAAGGGAGCTCGCCAGTGGTAAGCAAGAACTGTAACAAACTCTTCATATTTTACTACTATTCATTGAACTGACCAGTACCATAATTAATAACCATAGTTAATAAATGGGACAGCTTCATTATCTTTGCTGCTTGGGAGAAGTAAAAGCAGAGCCTCTTAGATTAAACTAACTTTCCATCATTCTGGTTAATGTGAGAGCAAAAATTATTTTCAGTCCTTTCTTTCATAGCAAAGATTTCTCTGTGTAACTGTTGGGTTGTAAATTACTTACAGACCCTTTGCAGAGTAGGACAAATATTTCTTATTCTGCCATAAACTCATCAACAATGTTTCTCAGAACTTTAAATCTTAAGTTCCGGGGCAGAATTCCAGCAAGATCCATACTGCAGTCCTTAATGGTATCCTTGTAACACCCTTGCAGACCTTTAAGATAGTTTGGTTTCATAAACTCTCTAACAAAGGTGTCTCCAAATATCAATTAGGCTTCATGGCCTTGGCCCACTGGATTAATAAGTAACTTCATTTAAACATATAATTATATTTTCTAAAAAAATCTCTTTTTTATACTATTTGATTGTCATTGCTTAGAAAGGCTTATATCTTGCTTTATTATAAACAAATCATAATCCAGTAATAAACAGTGGTTAAGAAAAGAACATAAAAATAATATTGACTGTAGCTTTGATATTTTTAAGATTGGTCCTAATTTACAGGGAAATAATGACAATTCAGTTAAGTAGAACTTTTTAAAAGTGACAGCTTGATTAAAATTTTTCTCCTTTATTTTGAAAGGTTTGAAATTTGTGTTTCAAATACATTGAAGGAAATTCTTAAAGAAAAAAAAATCACCTGAAGACTGCTGACATCTTTCACTCAAAGGATGCTGAAAAAAGGGTGCTGACTACGTCAGTCAAAAATAAAAATAGTTTAAAAATCGGCAGCTGCAGTTTCCTTAAAGAATTTGATGTAATAAAATAAATAATAATTACATATGTACAATGTTTGCTTATTATATACTTATATAAAATGGATGTACAGAAATATGTAATTCTCAGTATTAAAGTGCTTTGGGAAGTTTGATCTTAGCAGATGCATTATATTGTGTTTGTTATCAAAAAATTGAATGGAAATGCTACACAAATACCAGTCCTCACAAGTTGTAATGAATTATGCTTTACCTTTAAGAAACAGTAAAGTCTAGTAGATGTAGAACAGTTTAGTAATGATCCTAAATCTACGTTTCTAGAATTCTAGGTAGTCCTAGAACACTTCAACATGGTTCAGGCTTGACGCTGTGAATACATGCCTGGAATAATTTTAATATTCAGTGGCACTTTTACGTAATTACACCCTGGCATGCCTCTGCATCTTTCGAGTAAAATTCCAGGTGAACAGGCCTGAGCAATGAAAATCCTGTTTGAAAGTCAACACCAAGTCTTCAAGTTCCATTAATTGTGTTTCAGTGGGCTCTGTTAATCCAACCAGGAAACAGAAATAGAATTTAAGGTGAGGTTTAACTGAGTAGTCCCAAACATGCACACAGCCCTGATTTCAAAGTCTGGTTTTGCAATGTGATGGGTGAAATTTTGGAAAAATGCTGCCACTCCAGGAACCACTTACACACAGAATTAGACAAATGTTGACTTTACTCGAATTAATGAGTGTACTTTATAGCTAGTTCCTTACCAACCTGAGTGCCATATTCCCAGAATTGTATGAAAATAGTACTAAAAGGGATGGGACATTTCCCTTTAGCCTTCTTCTAAAGAAATTTCTGACACTTCTGTCCACTTTTTGTGGGGAAAAATTTTAAAGTAAATCTTCCTTTTTGAGCAACCAAGCTGTCATTTCCAATATTTCTAAAGGACTTTTAGGCTGAATTTCACTTTAGAATCTTTTGATATCCAACACAGCTCGGGAAGCTAAGGACTGCTCTGATGTGAAATGCCACTGTAAAAGAGCCACAGTTGTCACCTGAAGTGAGGCACTGAGATGCCCCTGCATTATCTGCACCGTCCACAAATATTTGTGTCGCTGTGCAGCTTTTATGTCCTGTTGCATACGCTGAAACCATTTTGAAAACAAAGACTTTGCAGTGGAGAGCTTGAGCTTTCATTTTGTGGATCCAAAGGCTGCATTCCAGTATGCTTTTTAGGGACAGCTTTACAGTCCTCCACACTACAGAAAGCTATACTGCCAGGCTATGACACAGGAAGAGGCAGCCTTACAAAAAAAAAACAAAGGAAAAAATATAAACACAGAGTAGATCTTGCTGGCCTGGCCCACTGGGCACATATTGTTGGTCACAGCATGGATCTGACACCGTGGGGTGTGTTTACAGCATGGGGTGCAGAGAGTTGCACACACAAACAATCGTGAGAACAGTATATTTTTTCTTATGTCAAATGCATTGACAATTTAGCCTGTTAGGATATATAAATGGGGGGACCGGATTGTTGTGGAAATTCTACTGGGTTTTTTTGTGCTTTTTAAGTGTTGAATTTTCTTTTTGAGTGATCAAAAGTGTCTTTGAGTCACAACAGTCAAAGATGGCAAAGACCACATATTGCTCTAATTCTGGTCTTCAGGACATCTTGTAGAGATTAATGCCTGAAAGATATTATTAGAACTTTTTATTCCTTTATCCCAAACTGACACCATATGAAACGCTTGCCATGATAGCTCTACAATATTTCTTTTTTTTATTATTTTTGAAGCTATCCCATGTAAATTAAACTGGTAAAATCGCATCAAAGCTAAAAGAAAGAACTAATATTCACTAAATAACAGACTTTTAAATACCTGTCATATCCTCTGTTTCTCAGGTAGAAGAATAATCATTCCACCTCTTGAAGTGTCAGTGCTTCAGCCTTTCATTTTGCATTGCTCTATCTCTGCTTCTTTCTTTCCCCATTTACAAAGTTTCTTCTCACATAGAAGACCAAACAACATCATAATTTCTGTAACTGGTAGGACACAAGAATTTCAGGACCTTCTTGTCACAGATTAGTCCAGCAACCAAAGGAAAGGTTGATGGAACTGTGTCTATCCTGAATATCACCAGGAAAACATCCCTGGAGAGGCTCTAATAGTAATAATTACACCCTTGAGACAGAGAGGCTCTGGTACTACACAGTGGGTTTCTAAATCAGTTTCTCAGTGAAAGTTTTTCTTCAAAAACATTTTACAACCTTACTTCTCTATTTGAACTAACCACACTTAGGCGATTGTTGTACTATCAATACTCGTAATTTCAGGGTATGTGTATATTTCCAGGTAGCAAAATAACATTTAATTTTTTGTGGCATTGCTTCCTTGTTGCAGTAAAACATTGGAAAAAAAGTCATAATTTACAGCAAAAAAAACAAACCAAAACAAAACAAACCCAAAACTCTGCATGGTGTGGTTCCATAGAGGAAAAAGTCCTCTGTAAATGATAAAATAAAAAAATCGTGTCATTCCTTTAAAGAACTATCAAGATGAAATATTGTACCACAGATCTAATGAAGAACAGTCAACTCTATGTCATCATTGATAGTGTTATACTGCTTAGTATTGGCTTCAAATTGCTCACCTGACAAAATAAAAGTATTGATCAAACATCCACACCATTATTTAAATAAGGAAACCATGCCGCCTTCTTTCACCCAAAGGCATTTCAGAAAAGTGAATTTGAAATACTTCCCCATTTTCAAATATTGAAACTGGGACATGTGGAAAGTTGAAATGCTTGCAAAACTTGTCACAGTGACAAAATTCAATGTGAATTAAACCTTGATGTTCTGGATCTCTAATCAGTAAAGCAATCTGAACATAAGAGCTGGCAAATAAATTAAGTGGGAAGATGCATTTCCATACAGTCATTTTTGCCGAGGGGAAATGAATCTTATCTTTCATTTTCCAGTTAAAAAATACACTGAAGATTACTCATCCTTAAAAGAGATGTTAGCACAGTACTTACTGGTAATGTAGGACCGATAATAGCTGATACAAGTGCAGAAGTGTTATGAAAACATGCCTTGTATAACAATGATATGAAAAAACTATTGTATTTCAAAAAGCTTAAAGGCTTAATTCCAGCACATTTAAACACATGTACAATTCTTAGAATAGAAAAAAAAAATCTGTAATTTACATATGTGTTGTCTATGGGAGCTTCTGCTTGTGAATTAAATACAATCAGAGCTGAAGGATTATTTACCTTGGTTTAGATCTGTACCAAATAGTAAGAGCCCTGCCCACAGATGAATTGGCAAGGGGATGTTCACTGCTTCAGGGTTACTCACTGAAAAGCTCAAGGCATCTCAGAAGCCACAAAAACAGGCACAGTAAGCAAAATTATAAGGGACATACGAATCTTGTGGCATTTATGAGTATTAGTGGTGGAACACACAATAAGTATGCAGGCCTATCCAGAGCTAAAACGCTTATTGGAAGAGGAGGCTCTGAGCTACAGAAAGTCCTCCTTCAATAGACTGATCTCTTTTCAAGGCAACTAGTGCATCTCTCTTGTCAACCAGCTTAATATCTGCTGTAACTCAGGAAGATGCAAGAGCCTGGTCATTGAGCAAAAAACTCGACAGCCTCCAGAGGCAGATCTTAGCATATACATCATAATGCCACTTGGAGATCTGCTCGTGTCTCCTCTGCTATTTTTGTCAATGTTACAATCAAAATCTATCAGGCCAATATGCTGTCAAAGATCCAAATAAGCATTTTAAATGAAAAGTCAGTACCTAGAATATTGGCTACCATAAGGTGAGCAGTTAAATACTTGAAGTCTTGGCAGACTTCAATAATCTCACACAAATGGCACCTGTCTAATAGTGGTATGTACCAGCCTTGCTGCATTAAAATCAACAAATACTTCCAGCAGACAGGGATCTGCCCCAAAGAAAGCATAATTCAACATGCCATAGCATCAGCTCAAGCATAGTTAAAGACAGTCCTAAATGGCATATCATTAATGGGGAAAAAAGCTTTTGCATGTTTGCCTTAGAAGTATCTTTTATGTCTGCAGCTAAAAAAATCCTTTGACATTTCATTTCCAGTCAGAGATTTACAGTTGTTAGAATTATGAATTATTACATATGTAAAAATAGTCCCAAAAAATCAACTCAAATGTCTAAACTTATTTTTGTATATGTTTAAAACATATCTGACAACTTAAATTTTGAGTGAGATAGGAAGTTATTTTTGAATAATAATTTCTTCAGCACAGCAGCTGTCATAAGGACACTTGTAAAAAGTGATGGGAGAAAGAGTCTATCTTATTAACATATCAAAGATGAGCATAACTCTCTTAATTTCAATCCATGTCTCTTTTCATCTGAATGCAGCACAAGAACACTAAATGTCTGGAAAAGGGGTGGCTACCACTCTCCCTATCATTTATTACTTCTTTCCACCAATCTTCTGACTTACGTACACATTTAACAAAAAAATCCATGCTTGCAGAGTTAGGTGTTTCTCTTTCAGTGTCCTAAAATTCCACATTTTTGGCAACCTGTAGAGAGTGATGGTTTTGGGCCATTATCCTAGAAATAAGTTTAGAGCATAAATGAAGGGCAGGAAAATCCCAGGAAGATGTGGGAGTAGACAACAAAGATTTTCATCTTGAATATCTAAAAACATACAGTTTAACTGCTATTAAATGGCAAAAGAAGGGGGAAGGATATGAGGAGAGTAAATCAAAAACCATTTCCCATAGAGATTTTATCTGACCCCTAACTTCTTGTAAGGAAAAATATTCTGACACTATGGACTAAAACCTGCTACACGCTTCATAATTTTGTGGAGGCTTTTAGGTTTTTTTTTCCTTTTATTTTCCCCTCCCATCTGCTCACACAATCCCTGACTGCATTCATCACCCACTTCTCAGTGGAATCATGCCCTGAGACCAGGGAAGTGTATCAGCTTGGACTTTGCAGTAGCTCAGTCTGGAGGGGCATCTTTCTCTCCTCTACCCTTCCCACCTCCTCTCTTCAGCACATACTGTGGATTCTTTCTGCCCATCCAGATGTAAATGTGGAGTTACTTTGCATATGATCCTGACGGAAAAGTGCCATAAAAACTCCTCTGCTACTGAATCTGAACCATCAAAGAGGTGACAACAGAACACGCCCTGCTTAATATTAACACAGAGAAAAACTGTTACAGGTTAAGTGTGATGCTCAGTTGCTGAGTTAGTAGGGTTTGCATTGGAAGCTACTGAAAACTAAGTGTTTTATCTCATCCCATGGAAAGCCAATAGGTAAACTAACTCATTTCTGGAAAGCCCACAGCAGTTCTTCAGCAGCAAGGGTGGTGGTGGCAAATTTGCTTGTGGAGCTGTAAATACCATGTACACAGGTTCCAGTAGATGATGTGATGGCAACTCCATGCCCTTCATTGCATAAATACATTTCTGACGGGTTGAAAATTTTACCCGATATCTTGGATCCATCTTTTTTCATCCATGAGAGGATGCACCCACAGTAGTAGCACTCTAATTAGGTTCTTCGGTTTTGCAGCAAGAAAAGGAAATAATGTGAAAGCCATTTCAAATGCTTGATGCTTTTTGATGCTTCTTATAGCAGCAGTTGAAGCTGAAAAATAGAGAAAAAAATGCGTAATGACCAACATCTTTCCTCTGATATACATATAAATGAAATTGACTTTCACAGTAATAACCTGTATAGACAGATTTACTTTTGTTACATAAGCAAAACACATTAGGTGAAACTGGGAGTTTCAGCAAGTTAAAAGATTGAGATGCATGCAGGGTTATAAGTTGTGGTACTGCTGGACATGATTAAAAAAGAGTACAAAGCTGTCTAGAATAGAGAGATTTAATTGATTACTGTTCTAATACTTCAGCTAGTTCAATATGCAGATGGCACTCACTAAATAATACAATTCAATCTTTTCTGAGTAGAGTCCAGTGATAAGCATGACTAAAATTTTCAACAGCATTCAGAACTTAATGGGAGATAAATGTGTAATTATTTTTCAGACCCTTTGAAAATCTCAGTCTTGATACTCACTGCCTATTGATCGCAAACTGATACACATCTGAAGTCAGACCATTACATTATTTGGTTAAATGAAATATTTGTTAACAGAATCTTATCAAAAAAGGAAAAAAAAGGGAAAAAAAAAAAAAAAGATGAGAAGGAAATAAAATTTCTAGTAAGGAGCTCTTATCACCACACTTTATACATTGATCTTCAATGGATGCTAATAATGACTTATTTTTCTAAAAATGGGACCAAAAAAAGGAGTCCATATAGGAGTTTGCCCCTGTAAGTGTGTCTCACGTGTACTTCTGCACTTGGGATGCCTGAGACCTCAAGTGACCAAGGAGTTGTGGCTCTCACATATGGAGGGCTCACCTCCCTCGAAACAACTTTCCTTGCTCCTGACCACAGGGGCAGCTCAGGCAATGCAAATTTCTGGATATGACCTTTTTGCAGCAGCAACTAGAATACCTCTAGTGTCAGAGGTGAGAGGGGAGGCAGTTTTCCTGTCTGATTAACATCCAACTGCAATGCAGAGCCAAGACAGCGATACTGACGCTCAAACACCTGAAGCACCCTTTGGAAAAGGAGAATGAGCCCAGTTCCTTATAGCACTGCACTGCTGGTGGTACAGGTCTTTAACTGGGCATATCTGAACCTACATCTGGAGGAAAATGGATCTATATTACTCAAGAAATAAATTTCAAGGCCAATTCAACGCTGAGCTTCCAATGTTTTGTTGTTACAGTTCAATAAAACCACTTTGCGTTACATTCATTTCTGTATAAAATAAAGTGAATGTCATACTTTTTTGTCATATCATTTTTATTTAACACGGTTTTTTTCTTTATCCATTAGTTTAAAAAGTTATAACAAGGCAAATCATTTATCAAAATGAAAAATGCTTTACTCCTTGAGCAAGGAAAGGGAGTCTAAATAGAATGTCCCTGCTCTTAAATTAATGGAACCATCTTACATTTAGTATTTTCTCTTAAGTAGTTATGTAAGCACTCCAAGATCATTAATGAAGAAATACAGAATCACACTTTACAGCTGAAGGGCAGAACTGCTAAAAAAGAATTTCAAAACCTTGTCATCAAGTGATATAGCCTAGGCAAATGAATGTAAGGATCATTGATCTCCGATATCATAATTAAATGTACATAACTCATGACAAGGAGAAAGGACAACAAAGTTCATTGAAACTTGACTTCAAGATGAAGATGCAGAACTAATCAAACAGATGTACTAGGAGAGAGTCAGGTTTATAAACAAGAAGCATTTTCATTTTGACCAAAAACAATTTTTACAATCTTTTTTTAGTAATTATTACAATTTTCACTAAGAGTAATCTTTAATAGTTATTAATAATAAAGACAATTAATATGTGTGCAACATCCCCAAAGGTACCCTTCATGAGTTCTGATGAACTGGTGAAGGCGGTTCTGATTCTGCTGAGCTGGTGTTGTGATATTTTACATTTCTGTCCCTGTATTTCAATTGTCCTTTTTAAATCCAGTCCCTCTTTTCCATCTATACACTAACAAACACATTCCTAGCTGTCTTCTTAAATAATCCATCAGAAGAGATTTACCCAGACTTTATTAAGTAATGCAATAACTGGTTTTTAATGTACAAAATGTTTATTGCAACAAAATAAAATTCACAGAGATCAGATGGAATACATCCCAGAGTGCTAATGGAACTTGCAGAAATAGTGTTGGAGTCACTGGCTATTATTCTTCAGAACCAATGGAGAAAAGCCAAGCTCCCAGAGCTGGAAAACTACAAACTATATTACCTATTTTGAAAAGAAAAATCACAAAAGCTAGAAAATCTACTAGAGAAATTACAGAAGAGAGACTTCAAATTTGAGTTGCCAAGTCAGCAAGCAAAGCAGTCAGTTTGCAACCTGCTACGAAGGCATGTTGAAACATGGGGTGATAAACAACAGAAATAAGAATTGGCAAAGACAAAACATGCCTATGATATAAATATTATTGAACATGGGTCTCCTGTTCTGTGCTATTGTTATAACTCAACAATTTGAGACACTTTCACATATAGGAGGAAGTACAATAATCACTTTAACTGCATTTCAGGAGCAACAATCTTCCAGTCTAATTCTTCATTTCTCCCCACCGCTTGCACAGGAAACCTATATTTTGTCAATGTCCCCTTATACCCTTCAAATATTTTCATTAAATCCCCTTGCATTTGTCCAGGGTAAATTGCATGCTGAGTACACAAAAAGACTCACAACATATAATAGAAGATGGATCGTAGATCCATCACACTCAGATGTGGAATGTGGAATATGGAATATTCCCATGTAGGGATTAGGCCTTCAACAGTAACAAAAAACAGTTTAAGAATCGATTGTGAGGTTTTGATTTGTCATGTTTTAGGAAGGTCATGTCCCTAACAGTTTCAAGAAGCTTCTTCTGTTAAAAAACCAACAATAAAAATAGATTCCTTTTTCATCCCACAGAACATGGGAACTAGATACCAAAAAACACAGAGGTACTTAGAACAGCCAGATTTATCGGGAAACACACAAAAATTCTTCCTTGTTCAATTTAGTCATAAAGTACTTGGATAAAAAATGAGTTAGTCTCTTCCAGAATATATCACAAAGTTTCAGAAAATACTTTTTCCATTTTAGTAAATATATATATATATGTATTTTAAAAGACAAAATTTAAACTCCCTTAATTTTTAAATCCCTTTCTTTAGGTGAACATACACGGAATTTTATCGTTTTATTGCTTCTTCTGTACTGATAGTCCATTTTCTGGCATGGCATATATTCCTGTATTTGTCACATTGAAGTTCTGTGTGTTGGTACTCAGCCTGGACTGAGTCTGTGTGTTGGTACTCAGTCTGTGATCCTAACTCTTGCCAGGATCATATATATGGTGGAAAAGCTCATATGGAGACTACCTTTTTCAGACTGATGGAAGGAAAAAAAAAAATATTCTTCTTCAAAGCAAGTGAGACTGATAATTCCAGGCATGAGCAATGTCATAAACCAGAAAGAACACAGAAACCGATTCAGGTCATTAAAAAAGTACAAATTAACCAGGGAGAATTATGCTGCTGCTAACTCAATATCTTTCACCCCATTCCACAAGCACTGAGTGAGTGTTCTCTTTGCAAGAACTAGAGCATTTACTCTGTAATTCTATAACATATAAATGTTTTCGACTACTGAAATCAGGTGTATATCACCTGACTATAAAAGTCACAGCAGAATGTTTTATTCACATTACTTCTTACTGCTAATCCAAAATATTTTATTTACTATAATTCTTTTTGAAGACTTCTTCTTTTGAAGACTTTCCTTCCTTCTGCT
>VXBB01024246.1:136954-149358 GCA_013399915.1 Illadopsis cleaveri | reverse complement strand
ACACAAACTGTTCTGAGATTCTGTGAGCCTATAATTCTATGACATTTCTGATGTCTGCATAGAAAAGATACAAACAGAAGGATTTGATAAATTGCATGGATTAAAGCCGAAGAGACCATCAGCACTTTGGACTCCACAGCAAAAAAACAACCAGGATTTCAGCTGTCCCACCCTGTGAGCAGGCAGGGCAAGAGCCTTTGCTGACCACCAGCAGTACTACAGTGCCATGTCTTTATTCCCTATGGGTTTAGTTCAGAACAAACTCAAAGTTAAGCCTCTGGAAGTGTTTTACAAAAAACTAATTTCAAGGGCAAATTTGAGCTGCTGCAGCTGGCAGTAACTGAGGATGAACACCACAGAATGCTTTGGTTTGGAAAGGACCTTAAAGATCACCTCGTTCCAACCCCCTGCCATGGGCAGAGACACCTTCCACTAGACCAGACTGCCCAGTTCACAAAATCAGCACAGCTACATGTGTGTCACAGGGCCTGGCCTGGCACTCAGCCCACAGTCCCATTCAGAGGCCACTGATGAGTCCCACAAATGGCATTTGCTCCCTGTGTGCCAGCAGCTCCCTTACAACCACGCTGCCTTTTGCCAACTCCTCTACGCAAACACGAACTCCGGGCAGCTCATCACAGCAGGATCCACGAGAGCTTAACTGGGGAGCTGCTAATCCAGGCAGCTTTGCCCAGCCTTGTCTGCCCAGCAGTGGAATCCCAGCCATGCAGATCTCTATCACCTCCTGCACGGGCGCAGTGCCCCTGCACTGACCCACGGACACAGCCCACGGCTGCAGCACAGCGGGAGCTCAGTAGATAGAAGAAAGCTGTTTCATGGCTTTGGAAGAAGGAAAAAAAAGGCATCAGAATATTTCAGCTCTTGATGCAGGTTTCAGTGCTCAGTAGTTTTCAGGAAGCTGTGGAAAAGAGGGAAACATTAAATATTATCTGTGGGTTATAAAATTCCATGGAGTTTTACTAGTGTAAAAATGCAAGCACACTCCAAACTAACTCAAAAAGCAGATGTGAACAGGGAGGGAGGAGGGAAAGATGATGAGAACATTAACTTTTTTGCCCTAATCGACTAAACAGGAATACATTAGGCAAAACCTTGTTTTCCGTTCACTCATCTTGTAAAACTTGTTTGAAATAATGCCACTATTTATGTTTAGACAGAAATTAATTTAGACTAACTCATTTGTCTTGAACCTTGTATTTCCCAGTTTCACCCTCTATCTGGCCTAGCCCAAACAGACTGAAATGTACTTAGCTGACTACTGGAAAAACATGGAACTTGCACAGGGCAATAAAATAATTGATTGCTAAATAATTACCAAACTTATTCTAAAAGAATGATTAGAGTTAAAAACATAAGCATTTACCATGATGATTGTTTTCACTAAACTGTTCAGCCTGTTTATACAACACAGAGCACAAAGATTTCTTCTCTGGGGAATTTGGATCTGTGACCATAAAGCCATCAAGCTCCAAAAATCAATGTTACCACCTGACTTGCACTGTTTGTGTAGGTCAATCTAAAGCATATTTTCTCAGGGTCTGCATTGTGTCTGGAAGAAAACCCATTCTCTGAACTGGCAGGTCCTTTCAAATACAGTCTGACAGCTCACACTGGATATTTGAAGTGGTTGGGTCACTACTCCCCTCATGAGTCAACATGAGTGAAGGGTGAGTGCTAATTCCTGAGCTGCTGCAGCAAGTACAGTCACTGAGGATACCAGCAGTGAATGGCATGGAATGGTTTGGCTTTGGAAGGGACCTTAAAGCTCAACTCATTCCACCCCCTGCCATGGGCAGGGACACCTTCCAGCATCTCAGGTTGCTCCAAGCCCCTCCAACCTGGCCTTGGACACCTCCAGGGATCCAGGGGCAGCCACAGCTTCTCTGGGCAGCCTGTGCTAGAACCTCCCCACCCTCACAAGGAAGAATTTCTCCCCAATATCTCATCTGACCCTGCCCTGTGGCAGTGGGAAGTCATTCTCCCTCATCCTTTCCCTCCAAGCCCTTGTCCCAAGTCACTCTTCAGCTCTCATGGTGCCCCTTTAGGCATTGGAAGGGGCTCTCAGGTCTCCCCAAAAACCTCTCTTCTCCAGGTGAACCCCCCCAGCTCTCCCAGCCTGTCTTCAATCCTGCCCTTAGAAACTGGTCCTGTCTTTGCCCTGCTGTGCTGCTCACTGCTCCAGCTGCAAACTCTCCCTGGACCCCCCTCCAGTGTATTAAAGACATTCACAAACCAACACAGAATTCCTGCATACATTGAGAGTCAAGGCAATTTTCCTGAACATGAAATGGAGGCCAAGGAACAAAGATTGCAAGGGCATCATTAATTCTTTAAACAACAGCCTGTTGGGCAGGCCCAAGGCACCATTTTTTGTACCAACTGCCCACTGCAATGGTCATTTCATGGAATTCAGGAGCTATCCAGGTACAGACATGGACAGTCATTCAGCATCTCTTGAAGATCTTGTTCAGGTGTCTGTAGTACAAAACAGCATCTGAATGATTAAGACAGGATAGCTGAGGTTTAAATCACCAGTTCTGCCAAATATCCCCTTTGCTGTTAGAGGCAAATCTTCAGGCCTCACTCAGGAAAACACTTAAGGATATGTGAAAAGGGTATCAAAATCAACAGAATATATATAAAAACATTCCAAACTGTTTTGCTTAACTACAGAGTTTGTGCCTGAGGTCTCCAAACTAAAGGAGGTGATGTTTCCCATCTCCTATCCCTTCTTTATCCCTAGAGCTGGGGCTGGATATCCTGGGCAGGATTATTTATCATCACACGAATGTAGCAATACTGTACCAGCATAAACCCAACTGTAAAAATGTTAAGACAAATGTTACAGATTAATTTCTGGAATAATTATGAGGCCCAAGACCCCAATGTCCAGCTAAACCACATAAATACAGATAAAACTGTCCTAACTGCAAACCTGAATAATAAACCACTCTATTTAACTAACAGAATAGCCTAGATGAAATTCCAGATGTCTCTCACACATGATAAATTAAAATACTCTGTAAGAAAGGTCAGTGTACACTTCTACAAAGGAAATATCAACAAAACCAGGAAAAATTTAATTCATTTCATTCTCCAAAGTCACATCTCACATTTACTGAGCCTTTCCAAACACATTACGTTGCTGATTAGCAGTAATGCCTTAAGGTACTCTTTTTTTTCCCCTTTTTTCTGATCTTTGGAGTTAAAAACTGCTTTAAAACATCACTGAGGCACATAATTCTTACTGAACGATAATGTCGGGGAGCACCCTGTAATTTAAAACATCACACTTCAATGGACAAAATTGAGTCAAGTAGGAAAAGCAGGATGGATCCAGATCCCAGCCTGAGCACAATCAGACTTCAAACAGGGCTGAAAAAATGAAAACCAGCTGAGCTAATAAAAACCAGACCCTGCTTAAACAATCTTTCATCAAGTAAACTTCACCTATGTTGTTACTCTTGGAATTTGGTAAGGTAGGAGGAGCCAGCAAGGTCTGAAGACAAGATGAGAAAGGATATTTGGGAAGGATGTAATATTTAGCAAAATAAGATGGCAGACAACCAAAGCCAGACTGAGCTCAGTTGTACTGGTGTAAATCCAAACTAGCATCACTGACTGTAATGGAATTACTCTGGATTTACTCCATGTTAACTGAGATCAAAACATGACCAGAGACAGAATATCAAACTGGGAAAAAAGGCTTTTATATCTACATAATGGGACATTCCATTGCCAGTAACTAAGCAAGTGTTTAATGCTACATAGCTACAAGACAAGGTGAGATGGGCTTGAGTTATCCCATAAATACCCACAGCCCAAATTCTTTACAGAGAGAAAAGTTTTATGTACTTTAAATCCACCTCTAAGCAAGATCTATGTAAATTAATGAGTTAATTCAAAACACGCTTCACTTATTCAGGGCTTTTCTTGTTTGCTTGTTTCATAAAAGGGACAGTGTGAGCTGAACCAAGACTCATCCCCACAAAGCAGGAGTGCAATAGCATCTCCTCAGCTGCCTCCCTTGTGTCCTTTCCAGAAAGGAACACATTGCTTACCATTTGCTAAGCTGCAGCTCCAGCTCCATACTGTATGGGAGTATTTCTGTGCCGTCTCTCTAAGGTATTTCTGTGCTTCCCCTCAAAGTCCCAGCCATGGGTACTCATCATTCTGGTGGCTGTGCCAAACCACCAAGGCATTAGAAGATTTGCTTGATGTGGTAAAATTGCTAATTCTTCAAAACTCCATTTAGCCAACAGTCATTATTCTCATCTCCCTATACCACAGCTCATTTGGGTAACAGAATGACATTCAAATCGACTTTGGAAGGTAGAGAAAGGGCCAACGTTTTACAGCAATGACATGATCCCCACTTTTCACACCCTAAGCATAAGCCACAGCAGGAACATTGAGAACAAAGCTTGACACACAAAGCAGCCACATTTTTCCCCCACTGTCAGCACTCACAGAGACTGTCCACATTCTCTCTCATACACAGATCCTGTGTAACTCAATCCTTCCAGTTCACTGGCACTAGAGATGCTCCCTCCCTGCCCACTGCAGCTCTGCCAGCTGAGCCCACTGTCAGTCCTGCTGGCCAGAACCACCCCAACACAAGCCATCACCTCCTCTGCTCAGCCCCAGGGTGGCTCATGCATTCCAATCAAGCTCCTAAACTAAAGAGCTCCTTCAGCCTCTGATAACCTGGACTGTTTGGGAATGAATCTGGGATTGCCAACCAGCACTCATGGCTGGGGATCAGAAAATGTCACTATCTTAGAGAAGAGGGAAGCAGGAAGCAGTGCAGAGCAATAATTATTTTGTCCACTACAGTTACAACTTCAGGAAAGTGTAACTCAACAGATCCAGCACAATTTCAGAAAACAAAGTATCAGGGTCAGTTAGTCCAGTTTTGACCCAGAACAAACTCTACAAAACTACTCACTCCCATGGCCCACACGTGAAGTGGGAATGAGATGTGTCCTAGCTACCAGCCTCATTCAGGCTGGGGCAAACATCACCTGGCAGGTTGAGAGAGGGGATTCTTCCCTCAGCTCTGCTCTGGTAAGACTCCACTCCCAGCACAAGAAAGACATGGAGCTGCTGGAGAGAGTCCAGAGGAGGCTGCTCTGGAGCCAGCCTGGGAGGGCTGAGGGTGTTCACCTGGAGAAGAGGAGGCTCCAGGGAGAACTCACAGCCCTTTCCAGCCTCAAGGGGCTCCAGGAGGGCCGGAGAGGGACCTGGGACAAGGGCTTGGAGTGACAGAACAAGGGATTGCTTTGAGCAATCTGAACTCTGAAAGTGCAGGGTGTCACTGCTCGTGGCAGGGAGCTGGAACTAGATGACCTTTGAAGTCCCTTCTAACCCAACCCATTCCATGATTCTGTGTTCTCCTGCACAGACCTTTTTGTGGGTAACACAACACCTCTTTCAGAGCAAGAATATATTGTCCTTAGCACCAGCACATTTCACCACTAGGATCCAGTGTGTATATGCAAAAGATACTCCAGATTGCCAAGAAATCTTGAGATCTGGAGTGGAGTATTGAGGACACTGAACCTCTGAGGGAAAAGGGTCATTAGAAATTTTGAGGAAGGGATGGGCTGAATACAGAGACAAAGAAGATAAAAAGATGAGGAGTCAGACAGACTAGGAAAGAAATGAAAAGAAGGAATAAATATTTCAGGGAGAAAAAAGTGATTTGTGGTTAACACAGAGAAGTGTGACTCAGGGGTAGGTCACATGAATTCCCTGTGATTTGATTCAGCTTATGCAAAATTTAAAAAGGGAAAGACATGACCAAAACAAAAAAATCCAAGACACACACACACACACAAAAAAAACCAAACAAAAAAAAACCGCAAAAAACCCAAAAAACGAACAACAAAACAAAACAACAACAACAACCACAAAAACAAAGCAAACCACACAGACATCTGAAATATCCTAAGACACTGAGATGTAGGGGTTTAAGTAGTATGTTGTTAAACCAGGAGTAAACAGTCCCGGCCAAGCACCACTGCCCAAGCACCTTGTTATGTTCTCCAGATGATGTAGGAGAGAAGCCAAAATGTTACCCCAGCCTGTGCACACCATGTATTATTTCAACAAAGTACCACAGCATCACCAGGGACTTGGCCTGGGTTCTTCTTGTGCTTCTGGTACTCAGACTCTGGTACATGACAGCAATTACTGTGCACAGGGATGCTGAAGATCTTTAAAAATTCACACCACTATTGCATTGGTGTAAGTAACAAAAAATGGGAAGGAATCTGCCCAAAGATGGGCAGAATCACAGATTCTCTGCCTGGGTGTTCCAGCTGTTACTCTTTTACCTAAAACTGTGTACTTGCTCAAACATTTCCCCTATTCACAGCCTAAAAACCTAGCTCTGACACAATCTCATGAAGACTTTAGTAAACAGAAATACAGATTAATATGGGAGCATAAAAGACATTACAGTACTCCTAGCTGTCCCAAGACAGAACCCATCATTTGTCCTGCACAGCTTTCCTCCTCTTCTTCTGTTCCTCACTGAGTTCCAACAGCAAAAGCATACTACTCAAGTGAACTAAGACCTCACTAACTAAACAAAAAGCTCCATCCTTTGGAAAACAGACTCGGACATACCATTGCACAGCTTAAGAGAACTCAGGAAATGTTTCAGAGATATTCAGCATCCCCAGAGACACTTCACTTCAGCTCATGAAAATACACTGGTGTCCAAGGCATGAAAATTACAATGGCTTCCTGCTGACCACCCCAGCCCCCCGGCTAGGAATCTAATTTAAACAAGCTGGCAGGAGTCCAGCAGTAACCTACAGTCACAGCTCAGAGCTGCTATCCCGAGCAAACAGCCCAGACATTTAGCAGGGACTACAGCAACACAAGACATTGCTTCATTTTCATTCCAGGCTGCAAACCCACCCCCACTCGCTCCACTGCAGCAGCATTTTTCCAGGCTGAGAACTGGGGTCCTGTTCTGCTTTGGTTACCTCTCATTGCTGAGCAAGCTCTGCTTGTTGTAATTCATCCTATAAAGTTGATATTTGGCTCCACTATGTATCAGGCTCCATGAAATTGGCTTTTAAAGCTGTATAATATTCATTCATTGTACCTACACCACACACTTACTGGCCTATTCCCAAAAGCAAATGATAAGGAAGCCACTATTCCTGTGAGAATGGATGAGCCTGCTAACAGAGACACATCACTGAGAATAAATTCAACTCTTTCAGTTCTCTCTGGTCGTTGGTGATGTTTGCTGCATGCTGGCTCGCTATCTGGGAATATGTCATCTGCAAAAATGCATATATCTTACCAGTAATGCCTTGCAGATTGAAATCCATGGCTAGGAATGTTTTAGGAGAAGGGCTACAACCTGGCAAAGTGCACAGAGTGAAGAGGAGTACCAAAGCAAATCATGATGGAGGAGTACAGGGACACAGAACAGTAAGTTAACATTGCTGCATGAACACACACAGCCTGTTTACATCTGCAGTACACAGCACAGGGCACACCCCAGCCCCTGCCTGGGGACTGTCCCATGGCACTGTCAGCCTGGAGCTGCCAGGGTTACTCCTTCAGCTGACACAGAAGGGGTCTCTGAACACCCAAGGTTCAAACCCTGCCAATAATCTGTGGAGATGGCAAAGGAGGTGCACAAGCAGCCCCACGATCAGACACACACCAAGGCCCCTGGCAAAGCAGGCTCACAGAGCCCTCAGGGTGGGGCTGCCCAACCAGGGACCTTCTTCAGCTGCTGATGGGAGCCAGGGAATCACCATGTGGGAATAACCTATTTCCCCTGAGAGCCCTTGGTATCCATGTAGTAGGATGAAAACCTAGGTGTGAAACAAACCTCAGGGACTATTATGTGGACAGTCAGCCCAGGGCAGAATGTTAGAAAGCAGAAAGTGTCTCAATTAACTTCATACGTTCTAAATTCAGGGCTTTGAGTGAACCTTTACTTCCCCTATAGCCAGCGAAAGCAAATGAGATCTCCAAAGAGTATTTGAAAATTCACAGGGGATTAATTGCTCCTTAAGGCACCAGTTTCATTTTGTGATTTACAGAAAGAGCCTTTGGGTCACCAATCCCTCAGCTGAGAGTCTTCAGTTAAGTGCCTGAAGTGAAATGGGATTAATCCTGCCCTCAGTGCCGTGGCTTCATGTATCTTGATATAACATGATCCCATCCAAGTGCTTCAGGAACATGAAGTCATTGTGCTCCTCTGGTAAAACCAGTGACCAAAGAGTAGGTTGCACATGTTCCTCAAAAGGCAACAAAAGAAGCTTAACCATAGACCACAAGGGGATATGCCTGACCTCAACCATTCCGATTGCCCTTAAAAATGCAACACTGCAAACTATCCCTTTGCAAAATGCAAATCTTGGACCCAGAGTTCACCCAACAACAACTGCACAGCATGAATTCACTGCCAGCATCACTAAAGGATCTCATAAATCTGATCTCAGAGCAGCACACCTCAAACAGGAAATCCTAAACACCAGCAACAATTACAAAAAACACGTTATGTTCAACAATCTGAGTGAGGGGTAAAACATTCTCCCTGGCTGGAGTAATGGAGCACAAAAAGCAGCCAGCCCAGAGCACATTTCATTAAATCCATCCTATTCCTTCTAACAAGACTGCTGATTACCAGGGCATGGTGAGCTGATCAAGTAACACCACCACTCTCTTTCAACAGAGAAACTGTTTTGCCATTTGCAAACTGAAAAACATATGTTCTCAATATTTCCTCTGATGCATGTGTCTCCTTCAAAACCCAAGCCACAGCATATGCCAACAATCAAATCACTGACTGGAAAATATATACCAACTGGCATCTGAGGGCTGTCTAAAGAGTTCCTCCTGCCAGGTTTTAGGCCAATTCAAAGTACATTAACTAAAAGAAATATCTGCTCCTTTTCCATAGTCCTTAATCTGGTTTATCCAGATCCTCCACTGTGTGGAATCCACACTAGTATGAATTCCAAGCAGCCTCTGACACAGAAAGGATAAAGAACAAGTCAGAGAAAAGATTACAAAGTATCCTGAGTTGGCAGGGGTCCATAAGGATCATCCAATCCTTGGCCCCACACAAGACACCCCAACAACTCCATCCTGTGCCTGAGAGCGTTGTCCAAAAGCTCCTGGAGATCTGTCAGCCTTTGGGTCATGACCATTCCCTGTTTTCACAGTCCAGTGGAAATAGTTCTAAGGTTTCTAACAAGTTGGTCCAGCAGGATGCAGAATGAACATCGCATGATGCATTGAAAGAACCACCAACCCAATACAAACTCCTTTTGCTCCCCATCGGTTAAGAAAAGCTCAAACACTTGTATCAGCACAGGGAGTCCCATCAGTCCATGCCCCCTCAGCAGGACAGGTACTGTTCACCCTTTGCAGGTAACACACAGCACATCTCTGCATCACACAATAGTGAGCTTTCAAAAGGCACCTGGGCATGGCCTCATGCCTGATCCTGAGTCAGTACTGCTGGAGCAGTGCAGCACACAGAGCAAGGATTAAGGATCAGAGTGTCAGTTTCAACAGTTTGCAGATCTTGGGTGGTTCTTTTCCTTCATTCTCCCCTGATAACTCAACTTCATTCTCTTCAGTCAAGACATTCACTATTAATTCAGGTCCAGAGAAGGGAACAGAGCTGGGGAAGGGGCTGGAGCCCCAGGAGCAGCTGAGGAAAAGGAGGCTCAAAGGGGACCTGACTGGAGGATGCAGCTGGGGGGAGTCAGGCTCTGCACCCAGGGAACAAGGGACAGGATGAGAGGAAAAAAGCGTCAAGTTGCTCCAGGGGAGGTTAAGATTGGATATTGGGAAAAATTTNCCAGAGAAGGGAACAGAGCTGGGGAAGGGGCTGGAGCCCCAGCAGCAGCTGAGGAAAAGGAGGCTCAAAGGGGACCTGACTGGAGGATGCAGCTGGGGGGAGTCAGGCTCTGCACCCAGGGAACAAGGGACAGGATGAGAGGAAAAAAGCGTCAAGTTGCTCCAGGGGAGGTTAAGATTGGATATTGGGAAAAATTTCTTCACCAAACAGGTGGTCAGGCACTGGAACAGGCTGCCCAGGGCAGTGGAGGAGTCACCATCACAGCAGGTGTCCAAAGACACATCAATATGCCACCTGGGGACATGCTTTAGTGGTGAACATGGCAGCATTGGATTAGTGGTTGGACTCAATGACCTTAGAGGTCTCATCCAACCTCTTAACAATTAACCTCTCTTAACACTTCTATGATTCTAATTCCCCACCACAAAGACATGCTTTTTCCTAGTTTTCCTCTAGGATTGGCACTTGAAAAGAGCAAGTTAGGCATTTCAAGAGGCAAATACTCTGATTTGCCTCCTTGTCAACTCTCCTCCCATGTTTCTGTGACAATTCTCTTTATGATGAACACTATCACCTCGGTGAGAGTGAGATAAAGATGTGTACAATATTCATGGCTCTTTATTCACTTCACTACCCTGCATTCTCCAGATGAAAACCGGACACTGTCTCAGTTTTAGGGAGGGACAGTTTATTCATAGCTTAAAAGTACTTGAGGATCTGCATCAAATATCTGGGGGTTTTTTTACAGCAGTAGGAATTTGATTTGTGTGCATTTAAACCAGTCCAGGAGATGCATGCAGCAGCAGAAATTGATCTTTTCTTTCCATACCACAGAGCTCCCATCAAGACCTGTGGCCACTGTAGCCTTGTCTTGAACAACTACTGCCATGAATAGGACTAACTGGGCTTCTCCATGTGATTGTGTGAAACACAAGCTGCTCTAACTCCTGGGAGATAAATTCAGAGTGTGGAAAAAAAGGGAGGAAAGTGAATGAGGAAGTTTCTTTGTTTAAAAAGTGGTTAAGAAACTGGGAGAAGACAACAATTTCAAATGTAACATGAAAAATAATTTGCAATTCAAAGCAGAAAAGAATTATGTATTTGAGGCATTATAATTTTTTTCCCAAGGAAAGAATCTCTACTGTATCTTCAAATAAAACCAGGGAGAATAATCCTTTCCCTTGCCAGAAGGATTCAAGAATCAGAGGGGAAATTCACCCTTGTGCATACCTTCTGGGCTGGATATGCAGAGTTAAGACAGCAGAAAAATAAGTTGTAAGTGATGCTCTAACAGGTTTTTGGATCCTGTCACAACATTTTGGCTGCCTCACAGATTCTGGAGCTTCTGGCACTGGCAATAGTTACTGTCTTCTGTAATTTATATAAACAGCTACTTTTAGAGGGACCTCAGATAAATCCCTCTAGAGGAACAAGAAAACATCCATGCAATCACAGGGAATTCATTTTATAGATATCACAATCTCTCTGGTAAGGGACAATAAGGTTTCAAACACTCATTTCCCACATGGTCAGTACAGTTATCCCAGAAGCCTCAGAGATGGAAAATGTCTTTAAGTGCTTTAGACTTCATCCTTATCAGCCCAGAGCTGTTCACTTACACAGCATTGGTGACAGCAATACTGACACTTGGTAGTGGTAACAACACAGAGCAGTTTTTGAGCTTTAGGTAAGCACTACTTCCCATTGAAATTGCCACCAGTGAAATATTAATAGCAATACTTCATCAGTTTTAGCACAAAAGAGCAGAATTCCCAGGTTTTATGCCCAGGTCTGCTTATCAACTGCCCTCAGACATACCAAGACAGCACTAAACAGTTGTGCCTTTAAAAAGAGGGAAATAACACCTCCCTCTGCATCTCCTAAAACACCAGGGAAAAAACTCAGAATTTGGATGTGCACTCATTATTGCTGTCACTGTGTCCAAAATAAACCAGGCCCCAAAAAACCCCAAATCCTTACACATCCTTGAGTGGTTGGATGGGATGTTCACAAATTTGAGGCCACCAAAAAGCACTGCTCTGACAGATGGCCATGACAGCTTTAACCTGGTATTCTGTGATCCATCAGAAGAAGAGGGAGATGAGATTTCCTAAATTAACACATTTTTTTCCCACTTTCAATTTTGGTAGCAATATGAAAGCCACTCAACTCTCAAATAAGACAAGTACTTGAATTAAGTGGAGAGCATAATTTTCTCTGACCTTACTCTTTCCAAAGAGAATTGAGGCAATTCCTCTCTATCTGTCTGTTGTGGTTTGACACTGGCCCAATTCCAGGCACCCACAAGAGTCACTTGCTCACCCTCTCCTGCCACAGCTGGGCAGAGGAGAGAAAATAAAAGTTTACAAAGTTCATGAGTTGAGATAAGGACCGGGAGAAAACACTTAAAAGGCAAAACAGGCTCAACTTAAGGTTGCAAAGTGAAATTTATTACTAATGAATCAGAGCAAGATAATGAGAAGTTAAATAAGCTCTTAAAACACCTTTTTCCCCCCAGCCCCTCCCTCCTTCC
>VXBB01024246.1:115924-129569 GCA_013399915.1 Illadopsis cleaveri | reverse complement strand
TAGATGGGATTTGGGAAGGAATCGTTCACTGTGAGGGTGGTGAGGCCCTGACACAGGGTGCCCAGAGAAGCTGTGGCTGCCCCTGGATCCCTGGAAACGTCCAAGGCCGGCTTGGAGAGGGCTTGGAGCAACCTGGGATAGTGGGAGGTGTCCCAGCCCATGGCAGGAGGTGGCACTGGATGAGCTCTATGGTGTCTTCCAACGCAAACCATTCTGGGATTCTGTGATTTTTAGTGTTTTATTATTGGAAACGTGATACAAGACTGAAATCACTCTGACAGGCGCTACTGCCCTGGCTGTCCCTTGGCTTCAGTTACACATCCACAACTACTACTGAAGCCCTCCTCAGTGCCCATGAGCATATCCTTAAATTTAATAATTTAAACGGAGTAGGAAAGACTCCGGACTGTGACCAGCATCATGGCTCCAGGCACTGTCAGTTCCTGGTGCAAGAAAAAACCTGGAAAATAAAGGAAGAGAAGCAACCAGAGTGGAGTTTTAAACCCGCTCAAGCGATGGAAAAGATTAAAGGTTTTATATTTCAGGCCTTCTTAGTTGTTTAGGGATGCAGCAATGTCCCAGCAGGCATCTTTGGAAAACTCAGTCCTGACCCAATGCCCCACAGAAGGGCTCTGCAGAGAGTCAGGAGCCAAATTCCTTTTGCTCCAGCTCACCTCAGTGCTGCTGTGTAAGCCTCCTTTCCATGGGCTGCATCCTGCACTGTGGGGAGTTACGGGACATCATTTTAGACACCAAGTGCGAGGGAAATCCCCAGCCTTTGCACAATGTTCAGTGCAGCTCAGAAAGGTAGACTGTTAAGCAGGATTTACCTCATTAGTTTCCATCCTTAATTTACTAATCTTCAAATTGCTGCTAAAACTGCGCATTGTTGTGACTGGAAAATAAATCATGTAGAACCATTGCTTATCCTAATCAAGTTATAAGCCTGGAATTGAATTATAAAAAGCAGATGTTTACATTCTTTCTCCCCTTCAGCACTGATGTCATGAGAAGGAAGCACATAAACAGAGCTGTGCGAAGCATTCGCAATAAAACCCCAAACCATGGAAAACTTGTCTCATCTGTAACTCTGCTAGCAGAAAACTAGGACCAGGTTTGTCAAAAATACTCACAAATTGTGTAAGGAGAGATGCACTCACGCCATTAAATAGGAATATGTATTTCAAGTATCCTAAGGACTGGCAGCATTTGGATTTAAGGATTGCCTTCAGTCCTTTAGGAAGACAAATTCCTGTTATGTTTTGCATCATAAAGAAAGCCATCCTGCTTTTTCTGCCTCAAATTATTTCCCAGTTTGCTGTGAACAAGAAAGAACACACCCAATGCCTATATGAAAAAATAACCCTCCGGGGTACCTACTTCTGTGTCCCAAAAAACACATCCCTGAACACGACTTTTAAGGTACAACATAAAGCAAAATCTTTATTTTGTAACAGTGGAAACTGATATTTATTTTGGTTGCCTCACACTTTCCACTATAAAATAGCCTTGCAGCTTGGAAGCTCTGACACTATTATTCACAGCAGGCCTTTGAAATTTGCAGGAAGAAAGTCCTGCAGCAAGAGGAACAACTTTTTTTTCTTCTTCTCCACTGAAATGGTTTTCATAGTTTGCCAAAGATTCATCTATTGAAAAAAAAATCCCTGTGTTCTTTCTGACAGTAAGGTTCTGACAGGATGCCAGAATAACAGCGAAGCACAGGCACTCCGAGGTCAGGCCATGGCACTGTGGGAGGGCTCTGTGCAGGAACACCTGGGGATGATCAGGGTGGGTGGGGGCTGTGGGCAGGGCATGGAGGGCAGCGGGGTCAGGGTACCCCAGAGGGAGCAGCCCTGGCTCTGCCACAGCGGGTGCCACCCTCACCAGCTCCTCTGGAGTCTCCTTCAGATGCACAGATATTTCAGGTGTATTCTCCCTTCCTAATTCTGAGCGTTTCTAACTTCACCTTGATGATCTTTTTGTGCCTGTTTTGGGGCTGGAATTTAACATTTTCTTCATGCAATTTGGTAGCATGGAAGAATCAAACAGATGTGGTCTTAATAGTGTAGACCCTTGCCACCACACTTCTGTACTGTCACACTGAGTGTGGGCAAAGTGTGGGCCAGCTGACCTTCAGAGGTGCCTTCCAAACCCAAACAGTCCATGAGTCTTTCCCTATGTATTTATTCTGGACAGTCGTAAAGTATTAGCTGAGGTGGAGTAAAGAATTAAGTTAATTCCTTTTTCTAGCTCATCTCAGTTAAAATGAATAAAATTCATATATTAGCTTAGAAGATTGGGAAGAAAATACTTTTCATCCTTTGTGCTTCTGTCTGAATCTGCCCCATTTTGTAATTTGCAGGTATAAATAGTTACTGCCCAGTGGCTGCTAACGAGGAAAGAGCTGCCTGTTTCATCCTCGTTTATAATAAACAACACTCCATTTAAAAAACACAAGTTTCCATCTGAAGGAAAACATCAAAATGATTGTTTTTAAATTTGATGCTGCTCTCTAATTACAGAGCAACTGCTGGTCCCAAAACAGATGCTCCTCCTGGGATCCCATGGACCACTCGCAGCAGGCTGCATCCACCAGAGCTCTTTCTCACGACACCTCTCTCTTGGCCAGCAAGTTCTGCACGTATCCCAGATACTCAGGGCTGCCTTGTCACAGACATTTGACAATATTTTGTTTCCTCTGGAACTCCATAAAGCTTTTTATGCATTTATGCATTTAAAGCTTTTATTCCAACTCCCCCTAAAAGTCCCATCCCTCCTTTTCTTTTTTTTTTTTTTTTCTGTTTGAACTTGATTAATTGTTGAAAAGCAGGGAACAGTGGCTGTTTGTTTTGGGTAGGTGGCTTTGGCTCTCCCTGTGGGAAGTGTGTGTATTTGCAGAGTGAGATCTCTCCAGTTCACTGACCGTATTTTCTTAGCCAGCCTTTAGTCCTGTCTTTGTATTTTATGTATGCAGACACTCTGATCCTGCATATTAGAGTTGAAAATTCACTGCTCTAAAACGAAAAATAACCTTTTTATCTCAAATTCTTGCATGCAGGCAGAGCCTCTGCTGCTTTTGGCAAGGACAGGGTTAAAGTGGCATCGCAGGACAGGAATGCTACCACAGGAATTAGCAGGTATGTCAGGAGCCTGGAAGCAGGTAATGCAGCTCACTGGAGCTGCTGCTTAGAGATCTGCAAGGAAAGATAAGCAAGGTGCAGAAAAGAGAAAGGGCTGATAGATTAATCTGTGGTTATATTGTTATAATCTTCATATTCCTCTGCAGAGACCCTAAAAAGACCTGCACAACTTCTGGGGGAGATTTTGTAATGTGAATGCCATTATATGATGAGGGTTCAGACTCTGAAGGGATCAAATAACCCCTGACCCTTTTCCAGCCTGTGGCCTGTGGTTTTCAGCTTTGCAGCTGCTCTCACACGTGGCCAGTGTGTTTTTAGTACTTATCTCTCTGCTCTGTGACCAAGGCATCTCACTGGAGAGGGTTAAAAGCTGTCCTGCAGACAGAACCAGAGAGCCTCTATACTGAACCATCTCAAGGCCTTTCAGTCACAGAGGATTCACAGCTTCCTGTGAGGCACCTTACCATTGCCAACAATATAAAAACTGTGATTTAATATAAAAATGGGATGTACTTAACTTTTGTTCTACGTCCGCCATCTGACTCTTCAGAGGGTAATACATTGTGAGTTCACTCCAGAATCCACATGACTAGAAACAACCTGCTCTAGTTAAGGAAACAAAGCCTTGGATTCTAGCATCTGTGTAGGAATGAATGATTTTATTACACAACCCAGATGCTGAAGAACTGAAAGTTTCTGATCTCCACTTTTCCAAAAGGTTTGAATCTGAAATTAAGCTACAGGCTATGTTCCCTGCTCCTACCCTACAGCTATAAAGAGATAAGCTAGGGACTGAAATCTGTTTTGAAGTGTTCACCTATAGTGTCTGGCTGAATTCTGGCCATCCTGTGTTTTATGGTTCCTGCTTCCTTTTTAAACTCAGTCTGCTCTAATATTTCATGGCTTTGCCAATTAATGCTTTACAGAAGAATCAGAGCAGACAGGTGAATGGCAGCAGTTCTACAAACATTTCTGATGATAGGCAGCTTTTCAGGTAAAAGTTGTAAAAATGAAATATTTTAATATGCTGTGTGTTCTACATTGTGAAGAATCTAGAAGTCCTTCAGAGACACTTCTGCCATTTTGAACCTTCTTTCTCTTCCAAAGAGGTTTGCTTAAATATAAATGTCAGTTTGATTCACAGTTCAACACATTTCAAACTCTCACATCCCAGTGAAAGAGTGAGACACAGGCATAAGTAGCTGTAGCAACTGGAGAAGTTTGTTTAACAAACCCTGTGCCTGAGCCAAAAGACCATTTCACCCCGCTGGAGCACTGAATCATCTCTCATCTGCAAGATGAAATCGCTTTGCTTTTGGTTATAAAACATTTGTTTTATAAAAGAGGCCATCCTGTGATCATGACATAGAAGTCAGGGGTCAAAAGTTTTGTTTCTGGCTCAGAAGCAGACTTGCTGCCTTCATTAATACAATTATGGAGTAAGACCAGGACCAAGTTAGGACCTGCTCTGCTGCTTACTTGGAAAAACAAAAAGAAAAGATAAACTGGGGGATGGAGATTTCAAGATATTAAATATCTAATGAGAAAAGTAATGTATTTCTTTATGAAAACACTGGGAACACACTGAAAGCAAAAGAAGAACCACGCCACAAAGATCATGTTTCAAGATCAGCTCCATGAAGGTCAATAAAACCTGTACTTATATTTTTTAATTCTGCACATGGGAAATTCATGCTAATTATCCACTATTCCAAGCTATTTTTACCCACAGCCATGTCATCATGCAGACCTTCCTTGTGGTTGTGCACTAAATACCATGCATGAGGCAGTGTGGGGTTCATTGCCCCTAAAATATCTGTATTTCCACTGACTGTGGGTGTCCACATCCACTCTAAACACCTGAAGCTCCTTTTCCAGTCCATGGGGAACTCCCATTTGATTTCTCCAAGAAATCCTCATGTGTATGCATTAAATGGCACTCATGAACTTTACATCAAATTACATTTATAGAGAACTAGATGTACAGATGTAACAAAACAAGAATGAGAGGACATGGCCTCAAGATGCACCAATGGCCTCAAGATGCACGAGGGGAGATTTAAATTGAAGATTTCTGGAAAAATTCCTTCATGGAAAGAGTGTTCAGGCATTGGGACAGATTGCCCAGGGCAGTTGTGGAGTCTCCATCCCTGGAGGTGTTCACATAATGTGAGGATGTGGCACTTGGGTCAGTGGTGGGGAATGGCTGGACTCAATGGTCTTGGATGGCTTTTCCAACCTAAACATGGTTCTATGAAAACAGGTACAATTACTACACAGTTTCTTCTCTCACCACTGGAGTAATTGCCTGTTGCATATAGGAGTTCTTTGAAAAATAATTTTTAAAGGTGTAATAAAATGTTGTCCTTGACAAGGACTGTATTCTGGAGAATTTCAACATATTCTATTGGCCATGTCAGGATTATCAGTACATTTACAACTAGGCAACCAGGCTGTGTTAGGAAAGCAAGAGGAAGAACAAGAACATGATCTCCCTCTGCTGGTACATCACAACAAAGTGTTGTGAGAAGGGATTACAGAAAGGATGGATTTTTAGCCTTATTTTTAATAAAGTTGGAGAATAGAAGATGAAATTGGTTTTCACACGAGACATTTAAAACAACTTTAAAATAGCAGCAAATACCACAGATGCACACAGACCCACCCCTATGTCCAAATGTTTTGTACATAATATTTACACAAGTCTTTTCTACAGGAAAGTTTTCTGGAAAGTAAATTAAGTTGTACAGAGAGATTCTAATGATAGGAGAATTTAAAAACAAGAGTACTTTTTGTATTTGGGGGGAAAATGTTTACTTAGAGTATATTTATTACAAAACTGATTCAGTGATAGATTTGTTTAATAATTTGACCAGAGAAAATCTAGCATTTAATACCTTTCTGTTGTCTCCTTAATAGTTATGAATTACTTAAAATGAACTTTGATATTGAGAAAAATCTACAAAAGTTCCATCACATGACAGTCTATAACATTAACAGCAACTGTGGATATGCAAAACTATTCTCAATTATTTCATTACTACAGCAAGTCCTGTGCACTGCAGAAGGACCTGAGGTTAGATGTTTGATGCAGTGCTAACAGAATAGTCCAGAACACAGCTCTGCAATCCCTTATCTGTCAGGCAAGCAGCAATATTTCCTGGCTGACACCCAGAATAGGATCTGAAAGAAGAGGAAATTACTTCAAGTATCATAATCCTGTTACAAAGGGCAGCTGCTTTGCCACTTGGCTCTACAGACCAAAACTTGTTTTGGAGTCAATGACAGGCACTCAAACCATAGATAAAATCATAAAGCATCCCATTCCTCTCATACTGGGATCTATCCTCTGGAATGCAGTTGACAGATGAGCTTAATTACTGCACCTCATGCCTCGGAATGAACTCTTCTAGTTTTAATTTCTCAGAAGGAGTGAGGTAGGGTTCAGCATCAAATCAACACCCCATGACAGAAATTAGATAGAGCTGTCCTTTGGGTGTGTTCTGATAAAGCTGAAGTGAAAGAGATCTAGGCATCCTTGATCATAAATCATGAAATAAAACTACTTAATGGAACAACAAACCATAGAATCCTAGAAAAGTTCGGGTTGGAAGGGATCTTAAAGCCCATCCCATTCTGCCCCCTGCCATGGGCAGGGACACTTTCCACTAGCCCAGGTTGCTCCAAGCCCCATCCAACCTGGCCTGGAACCCTTCCAGGAATGGGAATGAGTTTAGTATTTGTGCCATTTGCATAGCAAAGAAGAAAATAAATGTTTAGTTCTCCAGACTTGTAGTTTTGCTCCTTTTAAACCTGTCAGAAAAGTATTTTGTTTTAAACCAAACATAACTCCAGATTCCAGGCACCTGTCTGTACAGGCTGAGACTCTGATGAAAATTGCTTGGCACCTCTCTCCCCACCTATCCTCATCCACATGAAAGTGTTAGCTCACAGTTCCAATCTCAATATTATATTTTCGTGTGTTTGTGTCAACTTGGCTAATTTAAATATTTCTCACATTATTAAAAATCTTGCTTTAGGTTGCTTCAGCCACAGAGCACTAAATATCTTTAGGCATGTGAGATGTGTTTTCTCGGCATTTGAAGAAACCAAGAAGCGATTTATGAGTTCATAATTTTTGAGTTATTTTTTTTAGTCTGCAGTTTCAGTTTTTACATTTAAGCCCATAAAAACCAAAGCATCCTTTAAAATCCTGCCAGACTGTAAGTTAGCACCTCCCCAGTAGTTAACAAGGATAACTTTCCAAGACCTCTAAGGTAGTGGAGAGCTGGTTTTACTACCAGCATGGACTGTATTCTCCACAGTCACGCTCTTCTTGGCATAACAGAAGTGTTCTTAAAACTTGGAATGTTTTGAATATAAATTTTTTCATTATTGTCTGTTTCTCCTTCTACTGTGAAACGTGATCCTTCTGTCAGGCATAGCATTTTCTAGGATTAAGGGGATGAGTTAAATAACAGTGGACTTGAGCTTTTATTCATAATAAGAATAAAAAGCCTTTCATAGGAAAGGGTGATAAAAAAGGTTTCCCCTTACAAAACATAGTTGTTAATGTGCACACACATATGACAGAAATGACTAATTCATTATTTGGTATCAGGTTACCTGGCAGTTTCCATTCCAAACCTGCTTTCAGGGCCTTATTGTTTTGTTAGACTCATGGTCTGGTTTGAAATTTTCCAGATAAAATGTCTGCTCTGGGGTGATTTTGTTGGCTTTCCACTGAAAGAACTCAGATGTTTCCAAGAGCACTCACTACCCCAGACAAGACCATCTGTACCCTTCTCTGCACTGGTTTTGCAAAGCACAGTGCAGGGAGCCAAATGGTGCCCAGAGTAGGAACCAGCAGTATAAGGAGCTCTGCATCAAAAATGGAAGGAATCACAGAATCATGAAGATTGAAAAAGACCTCCAAGATAATTGAGTCCAACTTTTGACCAAATCCCACCATGCCCAATGAAGCACATCATGAAGTGCTATATCTGCTCAGTTTTTGAGCACCTGCAGGAATGGTGACTCCAGCACTGCCCTGGGCAGCCCGTGCAGTACTTCATCACTCTTTACATGGAAAAACTTTTCCTAACATCCAGTCTGAATGTCCCCTGGCATGACTTGGGACCAGGCTCCTGAGTGAGCATGGGTGAACTGACACGATCCTGATTGTGGTGGCTCTTGGTCACAGGGAGTGATCCCAGCATGGAGCAGGGCTCTGAGGTGGGGCTGGGTGAGGTGCTGATGCTCTGAGCCTGGTGCTGGTGGCAACACCCAGGCTTGCAGCTATGCAAACTGGAGACCAGGAGCCACAGGTCTATGCTGCCAGGATTTCAAGCTCATTTTCTGAGACTTGAGAACATCTAATTGTTTGCACAAATACCCACAGCTACAGCTGCAGCTGGTCTGCACAGCCCTGGCAGGCTGTTCAGCTTTACCTTATTACATGTACTAAAGCCAACCTGCTGGTCTGCAGCTCTACTGGGTGTCAAATGAGGTCCTGAATAGACCTCAGGATGTTGATGCAGCAGCAGTGTGGGGCTAAAGTCAGCTGTGAGCAGCAGAGGTCATTCCCCTGTGGTCACCAAATCCCCTGGTCACAGTCTAAGCACAGCAGTGGTTCCTGTCACTCCTCTAAGACCTCAGTCTGAAGTAAGGTTTTGCAATGCCCTGTGACAGGCTGAACTTCTCTTATAAAGCCTGACTTGCAAGAGACAAATTTGGTTTGGAGCAAAGCCACAGCAGCATGTGAGACAAGCCAGCCCATTCTGCTCCAGCACAGTGGAGCATCAAGTGACGCTCTGGTCACTGCCTGTGGTTTGTCTCTGCTCCAAAAGTGTGAGCAGCAGATTCACTTCATGTGACTCAATGCCAAGCCCTTTTTGAAGAACCACAGTGAATCTTGGTAAATTCACATCATGAGTAACTGACATAAGCCGAGCTGGGAAAACTAATTGTTCCTGCAACTGCAGCGGCTGGCCTATGCACAGGGACAGCTCCTGTAAGGAATGATCACACCTATGCTTAAAAAGACAAATTCCTATTGCAGTGCTCCAGTCTTGGGTAGATTTACCTCCTGCCTTCAGGCTCCTGGGTCTAAGAGTCTGAAAGCAAAAGGTTGTCTGTTATGCTGAAAGGTGTCAGAAATAATGTTGATTCCAGTTAAATACAAACAATAACACATTCCTGGCCTGAAGAGGTGAATGGGCCCCTTCACTTCCTTTTCAGCCATGTCTGGAGCAGACCATTCCTGTTTAACCAGCCAATGTGTTCAGAGCCAGAATAAGCTGCTCCTTCAGTATGAGAGGCCACACTCCAGACACAGGCAACCTGATCAACTTTCCCATTTCTCCTATCTGTGTACTTCATTTCCATTGGGACATTTTCTGATTCCACTGATTAGGGTGCCATGTATATTGGCATGTACAATAATTCCAAAAGTGCAGGGCCTAGATTAGCAGGACTCGCTGAAGCCCATGGGTCTTCTGGCAAAGCTCTGCATGACTCCTTTCTACCCCTGTCTGCGCCCACTAATTAACATGTAACAACAGTAATAAACTAATCTTCATGATTTTTAGAATCCAGTCAGTAAAATATAGAGAGACCTCTCCTTTCCATGGCTTGTAGATGAGCATGAGGTGAGGGGAAATGCCCTTTCCATGTCTGTCAGCACAGTACATCTCAAGTGTCTGCAAAAACACATATTGTCTTTGCCCAGCCTTCCTGAGCTGCTGTGAAGATTTTTAAGATACTCACACTTTAATAACTTAAAATATGAACTTCTGTGTGTACAAGAAAATAATTTACAGGAAGGTAATGCATCATATTTTTTCTGTTACACTTCTTGAATATCAAGATAAAATTTATTCTTTATTAATAACACCAGTGGCAGTATTACAGGGTTTGGGAGTGTTCTTGTGATCAAAGCATTTCTGCAGACTTCTTGGGTTGCTTGTTACAGTCATTTAGTTCCTGTTTCTTGCAGTTACAGAGTTTTTATTGTTGTATTTTTTGTTCTGGTTGAAGTACTTCTAAATCCACTCCTCAAACCCAGAATAAACAGAGAGAACACACAGCTGAACTGCAATATTCAGCATCCAACTAACCTTTTCTGGTAGTGCAACTCTATGATGCTCAGTGTGACCTTCCCAGCACAGGCTCAGGAACCCAAGAAGCAGAGGGTGGACCTTCTTTGCAGATCAGTAAGTACATGTAGGCAATGTCCAAAATGTATTCCAGAAGCTCTACTGTAGATGGCCTCATCAAGGGACTGGTCTTGAGAGTCTTCAATTAACAAAAACCAACCAAACAAAACAACACCTGGAAGCAGGTTTACAATCTCTTGCAAAATAAAATGTTCTAAGGTTTCAGGAACTGGTTTCAAACATAGGAGTTTTCTTTCACTGATGCCACAGTTTTTCTGCAGAACAGAATTACAAGAAAGCTGGGAAAAGACTTTGTACAAGGGCATGGAGTGACAGGACAAGGGGAAATGGCTTTAAGCTGAGAGAGAGTAGGTTTAGATGGGATATTCAAAAGAAACTCTTCCCTGTGAAGGTGGTGAGGCCCTGGCACAGGGTGCCCAGAGAAGCTGTGGCTGCCCCTGGATCCCTGGAAGTGTCCAAGGCCAGGCTGGACAGGGCTTGGAGCAACCTGGGCTAGTGGAAGGTGTCCCTGCCCATGCCAGGGGATGGGATTGGATGGGCTTTAAGGTCCCTTCCAACCCAAACCATTCTGGGACTGTATGATTTTTAACTATTTAACTAAAAAAACAGCCTTCAGAAAAAGGCAGGCAGTAAGATTTTGCTTTCAGGGCAAGACATCAGGTAGCAACTGCAGTGCTACCACTAAAACTTTTGGTTTAGTGCATAGAGCTGGTTTCTCTGTATATTTAATGGAGTTTGGATGTACAGAGCTCTCAGGTAAAACAATTGCCCTCTTCACAAGCATTTGTGTTATTTCATAGTATCCCAGAATGGTTTGGATTGGAAGGGACCTTAAAGATCATCTGTTTCTACTCACTGCTGTGAGCATGGATGCCACTTACTGGATCAGTTTGCTCAGGGCCCCACCCTGCCTCCCTTGGTTACCCTTTTGGGTTCAGAATCACCTGTTACCCATTATTCCAATTTCAAAGTGATCCAGCTGTAATGACTATTGGCTCTCTAAATTATTCATTTTTAAGTAATCAAGCAGAAGCTGCTGCACCACATATTTCTCGCATAGCACAGTCACAGCTCTGCTTTCGATGAATACATATCTCCCAGTGCCAGGCCATGGTAACAAAGGCAGAGATTAGATTTGCTATCTTGGGCAGAGACATTTCCTGGAGCTCGTGGGCCAGAACAAAGCAGTGTGTGCATAAACCCAAAGGCTCAACTCAGTTATTAAACTGCAGGGAATTCTTCTCCTGAGCATTGAAATGGGAATGGTGGGTTAAGACTGTCTTCAGACCAGGGCAATTTTGCCAGAGAATTGAGAAAGAAATTGGGAAGAAAAATGAGCTATCTGTACAAAAAATGAAAATTAGTTCAATATCAAAGTTGTTTACATTCTCACTGGATTTGGCAGAAAGGTAGTTTTGAAACAGATACTTTGACCTGCTGAAGGATGGATAAAATCAAGAGGTGGTCCATGGTTTATTTTCAATTAATATTAGTAATTGTAGTATTTAGATTTGTCACATTCTTTTAAAATTGACCTGGCAAAGAAAGAGGGTCTGTTTGGGTTTGATCTAGTTAGAGTCTTGATGAAGCTTGTGGTTTTTCTTTTAGAGAGAAGGAAAAAACATACAAGTGGAGAATATTCATGTGACAAGGGTAGCTTGGGACTTCCAAAGATCAATTTTATTTTACTTTTTAAACAAAACTCTCTTTTCAGAAGATATTCAAAGACCTTATTAAGTGGGAAATGAGGATTAGTACAAACCTCAGCAGAACCCCAGCTCTCATGATCACATAGATGTAGCTGTGTNATAAAAATGCACCCCCACAAATAGAGATCTCTAATCTCTGCGGAATACCAACCTTCAGGATCAAACAGCACTATTTAAACCACAGCTGTGTACAGTCCTGGAGAAGCAGCTCATATTTCCTTGGGGGCAGGGGCCAAAGATGAAAAATGTGAGAAAGAATGAACAAGTTCTGCTTACAAGGGGTAGCCTAGTGCAGCACCATTGTGTTTGTCCCTCTTGGGAACAGCACATTTGGAACCCGCCATCACTGCCTCAGAAGATCAGGCTGAGTGAGGTTGGGAAAGGAAGTGGGAATTCAATCATCCTCTGCCTCAGGCTGCTCTCTGTGTCACATGAGGTGGCCAGAATCTCACTGAAGTACTGGGGAGAAGAGAGCAGAGGGCAAACCCCATCCTGAGGCATCACACACAGCATGGTGCCCTGATCCAGAAAGGGGATGGTCCTGCTGGGCTCAGCGTGGGCTCACCTGGAGCCCCACGTGCAGGGCTGGCCCCAGCACTGGGCAAGGAGCTGAAGGTCCTTGGATGCATCCAGGGGAGGGTGACAGGGCTGAAGGCAGGTCCTAGGAGAAGAAGCTGAGGGCTCTGGCTTGTCTAGTTTAGAGAGAAGGAGGTTGAGGAGCGGCCTGGGGAGGGAATGTGCAAAGAGAGGTGCTGAGCTCTTCTCCCAGGGATCCAGGGTCAGGATGGGTTGGGATGGTTCAAAGCTGTGTCAGGGGCAGTTCAGACTGGATATTAGGAAGCATTTCTGTACTGAGCAGATAGTCAGAAATTGGAACAGGCTTCCCAAAGAGCTGGTGGATGCCCCAGGTCTGTCAGTGTTCAAGAGACATTTGGACAATGCCCCTAACAACATGCTGTAATTTCTGGTCAGCTCTGAAGTGTTCAGGCAGTTGGGCTGATGACTCTTGTGGTCCATTCCAACTGAAATACTCTATTATATTCTGACACTTCTACACTTGGCCAGCCATATCTAATCAAAAGGTTTCTACAAGCAGTTTTCAGTGTCTCCTCTCAGTCAACTGCTATTTACAAAACTAGCCTATATTTGAGCTCTTTTCTGCCATCTGAAATATTTCAGCTGCTTTTCCCCTTGCCTGACCAGAAAGCCACTGTTCCACAGCCTGATCCAGTCTTGATCTGCACTTATGAGATCAGGTTCACACAGCACATGGGCATGGCCAGCCAGCCCAGACTGGTGTCTCTTGAGTCTGCTTAAGATCCGCTGGAGGTTAAACAAAGTGTGCTCAACATGCAGAGGAATGCAAGCAGCATCCTCCTCTTTCTCTTTTCAACTTCCTTGAGAAAAATCCAGAGGAGGGACATGAAGAAGGTGAATGGTCTGGGGGGGCCATACAAGGAGCGAGGGAGGGCACTTAGCTGCAGGATACTGAGGGCAGAGCTCACCAGGGGCTGGCTGCAGCTCTTCCCAAGGGACAGCACAGGGACAACTCTGATCTCTGTTTTCTGTGTCCAGGGATAGGACCCAGAGAATGGCTGGAGCTGTGCCAGGGCAGGGT
>VXBB01024246.1:34728-115724 GCA_013399915.1 Illadopsis cleaveri | reverse complement strand
CCTGTGGGTCCCTCCCAGCTCAGGATATTCTGTGACTCTGTGACCGAGTCAAAGGACAGCCCGGGACATCGCTGCTTTAACACCATCTCTCACATTCCTCTCACACGGTTTTAAGATTCCCCAAAGGCTCATTAGGGAAGTAAGCAAAACGTGCAAAGCGCCTAGCATGTAAGTCAAATTCCAGCCGTGCCTGATGCTGCCGGCTCATTGCACAACACAGCCACGAGGTGGAGGCCTTTACAACACTTAGTCCAATTACAGCAATTAGCCCCAAAAGCCCATTTTACCTGCCCGAAGAGCCGCGGGTGCGCCTGGCGGTGTGAGGGGACACAGCCCGGGGACACGGCCCAGCTCCCCCGGGGGCTGCGCTCTGCAGCCCCAGCCCCACACAGCACACGGGGGTGTCACAGCGGGGGCACCGTGACCCTCAGGGCCAGGCAGTGACCCGCAGGGCCGGGCAGTGCCCCTCAGGGCCAGGCAGTGACCCGCAGGGCCGGGCAGTGCCCCTCAGGGCCAGGCAGTGACCCGCAGGGCCGGGCAGTGCCCCTCAGGGCCAGGCAGTGACCCGCAGGGCCGGGCAGTGCCCCTCAGGGCCAGGCAGTGACCCGCAGGGCCGGGCAGTGCCCCTCAGGGCCAGGCAGTGACCCGCAGGGCCGGGCAGTGCCCCTCAGGGCCAGGCAGTGACCCGCAGGGCCGGGCAGTGCCCCCCGGTCAGGGTCAGTGCCACAGCCGTCGCACCGTCAGGGCAGGACAGTGCACTGTCCTCACAAATACAGCTATGTGGACACATTGACACTTTTGTGACAGAGATTCTTAGTCAGGGATTGATATATCAGGGCCAAAAGCATAGAGTGATAAAATTGTTTGGGTTGGAAGGGACCTTAAAGCCCATCCAGTTGCACCCGCTGCCATGCAGGGACACCTTCCACTATCCCAGGTTGCTCCAAGTCCTGTCCAGCCTGGTCTTGGACACTTCCAGGGATCCAGGGGCAGTCACAGCTTCTCTGAGCCCCCTGTGCCAGTGTCCCACTATCCTCACCAGCCAAGAATTGTTTCCTAATAGCTATTTTAACCCACCCTGCTTCAGCTTCAGGCCATTAACAAAGCCTATATTCCACAAAACCCCCTGACTGCATCAACTCCATCTTTAGCCTGTAACACTTTCCTGATGCTCCGCAATCCCTTGGTCTGGAGCTGCCTGCCCTGGGACTGTTACCAGAACTGACACTGGGCAAACAGCCTGCAAACATTCTGGGGCACCTTTTTATCCTTTTAAACATTTCAAGTATATGGCAAACCTCGAAACCGTTGGTCTTTTCCCCATCTGAAAAGCTAAAACCTACAATTCTGAGGAATTTCAGAAGGTTATTGGTTAAATTATAAAGAGCTAAGCCAGCCCAAACTGTTTCAACTTCCCCCACATTTTTGCCTTAGCTTAAATAATGTTGTATTTTTGTCTTACATGAAGGGCAGAAAATTAGATTTAATACTTTTGTGTTTGATTTTTTTGCTTTGGCATTGAAGCAGCTGTAATATCTCTAACTGGGATTATAAATAGGCTATATATAGGAAATGACAGGCCATGAATCTAATGCAGACTAGAGAATTAAGTATTTAAATGTAGTGGAAATAGTATTTTTTCCCAAATGCTGGAAAGGACTAAAGATCATTATGCCATAATCTGATTAAACACAGAAAGTTTCCTTCAGGAGGAATAATCTCTTTCAATATAAGTGGTTGACAAATTGGCAAACAAAATAGGCAGCTTCTCCAAAAGCTATTAAATATATGGTATGTGTAATGCACAAGAGATTATTATTTATGCTACAACCCCCAGAAATCCTGCTGTGACTTCTTTAGAGCCATTACATCCATAAAGTCAATCTCCATGGCCCATTCTTTTGGGAACAACCTACTGTTCCTCCTGACTAACCCCTACCACCATCTGGTCCTATTTAACCCCCCTGGCAATGGCTGAGCAAACACTTACAGACTACCCAACTCTTTATGTTTTATAATTGGTTCCACATCTCAGATTTAGTTGATCACATAACAATAAAAACTTTGATAAATAAAAAAGAGTCCAAACTATGAAGACCTCCCACCTTGAGTGCATTCATATGCTTCCAAGAAAGCCAGGCCAACACAAAAGAAAAAAATGCAAAAAAAGCAATTTTAAAACAGTTGTAACATACCCATCAGTTACTTGTTTCCTGTGTACTTCCAACTGATAAATCATGGGATCCAAATGCAGCCATGCCCTCTCCAAGACAGTCCTTCCATCTCCCCCTGAAGGCAGCTGCAGCAGAGGGCAATAGAGAATGTTCATTTCCTCTCACTGCCTTTGATTTCCTGAGCAGGTAAGTCAAAGGCTGGAATGTCCATTTTTAAATCAATAAAAATATGCTAATGAAGAGCAGTTTTGAGACTACAGTTTAATATTTAAAGTCTTGCCCTACTATTACAGTAATACACATATAATTGAGAGAAAACCTCTTGTGTCATTTAGAGGCACAAACCTTTCTGTACTGCTGAATATTCTGATAATAAGATATGCATGAAACAGTTACTCAGCTCCTTACAGAAACTTGGAAGTTTGGATTTATGCCTTGTGTTTATCTAGTTTAAGTGTTTTTCAGTACAAAATATTCATCCTTATAAATCAGCTTTGTATTCACTGACCTTCAGTGAAGTGCAGGCATAGACAGGGATATGAAAATAGTATTTTCACTTTAAATTCATTGCAAAAATGTGAAGTCAGCAGAAAATTGAGTCATGGCCAGATTTATTACATTAACTTTTCCAATTAACTGTTCTGCATTGCTATGTGATGAGTATAACCATTGCAAAGAATCAGGCTCTTCCCAGAAGTTCCATTAGACTCATATTCCTAAATGCCTAAATCTTCACCTACTTGCTATAGAGACCAAGGACTGTTCCATGACTCCTTCACTAGCAAGCAGAAAAGGAATCCATGAAAATCCATTTATGAACAGAAATGAGCAGGTACAGTGTTCATAAGGGAATAACAAGTGGCCACAAGCTGCTTGTGCCAGTGTTCAGGTCTGTGCTTAGCAAGGTGTTATTTTCCTGAGTGCTGAGTGTATATATTTAATAAACCAAAGAGCAGCCGAGCTCCACAAGAGCCTGTCTTGTACCAGCAGCAAAGCAGAGATTTGCACACATCCATTCCTCTCCTTTTACCATCAGCTTTGTGTAGAAGACACTTTGGTATTCTAAGCACACAGGGATTTTGGTCAATATCTTGTTCTTGCTCACAGCACATACTGAAATCAGAAACTGATAAGGTGAGGAGCTTTGATATGTACAAGGCTTAGGGTTTATTTAATCAAAGTCTCCATTGTCTCTCTCTTTTCAGAACTTTCATCTATGGTGGAATGTTTTTCATTTTGGGATCTAATTTTTTCCATGAGGATACTGAACAAAAAATGCAGCAAAAGGCTTTGCAGGAGTCACATTTTGCAGTTCATTGTTAAAACAGAACCTGTACATCCAATTCCCTGCTCCTCAGCCCACTCCTCCTCTTGCACAGGCACCTGCCTGAACAGTCAGGAAAACTTTGGGATGGCTGTGGATATGCAGCACAAGAAGGGGGATAGGAGCAAATCCTCCCAGGGCACAGAGAGTCTCCTGCAGCTCTCCAGGAAACCTTAATGTTATTCCATTACTGGAGCAGCTTTGCTCCTGCTCTGCTTCCTTAGAAGTGTTCCTGCCATCTCTGCTCATCTGCAGGCAGAATGTTTCCCCAAACCATCCCTGGGGATGTTCCCTTCCCAGCCTGCCTACATCACTCAAGCTGCTAAGGTCAAAATTTCACTGCTATCTCTTTGCAGCAGTAAAGTGTTTTCTGTCCACTGAAAAATGCTGCACATCAGGAAATGTTGTGAAGTAGCAAATAGTTCTTGATCGAACAAAGAGAAGCTCAATGAAATTCAAATTATTTTTGAAAACAAAGAACCCATCACCAGCAGCTAATACAGATTATCTGCACTTCTATATTCAAAGCTGCATTACAAGTATTAAGGCAGAGAAAGAACTGGGAAGGTTCCCAAAGTTCACTAAATCCTTTGCATTCCAGAAAGAGATAAATTTCTCATTCATATCTCCATCATGAGCTCTGTATACAGAGAGGACACAGCTCTGCTTTCCATGAGCATCAACATGCCTCACATATTTTTTCTCCCCATTTGTGCCAAGTCATTAAAATGTGAGACAAGAAATACTGACCACAAAATGGTTGGGGGATTAACAGAGACATTTCCTCTCTCCAGTTTCTGTTTGTGCCTCTCCTTCTTTTCACACTCCCACTGCTGTTGGAGTTATTATGCCTGAGGTTCAATGATACTTGAATAATTTAGCTTAGTCTTGTAGGGAGATGGACTCAAAATTTAGTGACATTTCTTTCCCCTGCTTTAATGACACCAGAGCTCCTGCTAAAAGGTAGGACCTTTCCCTTTATTGGCCCATAGAAAGCTGTACTTCCGCCACTGGGAGGAAGCCAGAGGGGAACCTGTCTGCTGTGCCTCCAGCTCTTCCCCAGGTGAGGAGGTGGTAAGAGGAGGGAGTGCAGGCTGTCAAAACGTGGGAACAGGTCAGCCCTCAGGTCAGTCCTAACAGAAAATATTTGCGCCAGAGTCCAATCCCCCCATCCCCATGCCCAGTGATGAATTTGTGCAATTAAGCAGGTCAGAAATATCTCCCTGACTCCACCTAGGGATGAAAGCAGATGGAAGCAGAGGAATCTGTAACTCTTCACTTTTTGCCAGATAACTGCAAAATAACTTCTGGAATAGTTTCCTGCCATCTAGAAAACAATGCTCTGGCAGCAGGGATGTGTGTAAGTGCTCTGCAGGCAGAGCATTGTCTGGCATGTCAGTGTGTTTGTGTACACAAATATTAATGAAACAGAGGCCAAACAGGAACTGAACTCTCTCTGGGAACTGCTCCTCCATGGCATACCCAGGGAAGAAGGGAATGAAACATTCAGCAACTGTGCAAAAACTGCTGAAAAACAAACACTACTGTCTTCTATTGTGTCTATCTTTTGGGGAAAATCACTCTGAGAAACTCCACAAGTGTTTATGCTGCTCTCAAGAGGGGTTTTGAGTTGTGTTATTTTGTAACAATTACAACATTGCAAACTCTAAGGCGATTGAAGGCCACATGTTTAATAATTTGCTTTGGATAATTGTTAGAGGCCCAAAGTGACTGGATTCTACATGCTGTGGGCAGCCCACAGCTTCTCTGGGCAACCTGTGCCAGGCCTCACAGAGAAGAATTTCTTTCCAATATCCCATCTAACCCTGCCCTCTGGCAGTGGGAAGCCATTCCCCCTTGTCCTGTCCCTTGTCCAAAGTCCCTCTCCATCATTCCTGTAGGTTCTCCTCAGGCACTGGAAGGCCTCCCTTGTCAAACACTTACACCAGAACATCAAACGCACAGATGGCATTTTTCCTAAGGAGAAACTCCATTTCCCCTACCTCAGACAGGAAAGATGTACTTTCTAGGGATGAAAATAAGTAATTTCTTTTAAAAAAACTTCCTAAAGGGAAAGTGGGTTCCATGGTTATTACTTTACTATAAAGCTGATCAAGTGCCAGGCATTGGTCATGAGAGAATGGCTGATGTCCTGAGTGTGAGACCCTTTTGGAGGTTTCTGGAAGGAGACACCTCTTAAAAATCTTACTTTAATTCTTGCTGAGATTAGAAATTCTGTAGCTATGACAGCAGTGTGCCATCTGTATAACAGGACCCTGTTAGAGTATCCATCTGGTAAGGAAAGGATTACTTCATCAAATCTTACAGTTTAAAATCCCCATGAGTGGGCAACGTATCTACCCTGGGTGCTGTGAAGGAAGGGACACAAGGCAGCAGAAGAGCTGGAAATTTCCCTGCCCAAATGACCAGATCATCAGCATCCACTAAGGTTTTGAGGTGCTTTAAAGGGTTAAAAATGAGCCATTACTTCATTTTTTATTACATTACACCTCCCTCTGGAGAGACCCACCTCTGCCAACAGCATAATACAAGGCTGGGGTTTTGAAGAGCTCAAAGGCAACACCTAAAGGAATGATAAAGCAGCTGCAGAAAAACCTTGCTTAAAGAGGATGTTTTTCATATTTCATGTGAAATACAGAACCCTGAACTCTGGCTTTGTCAGTTTTTTCTGTTCCCATTTATTGCTTGAAAGATCAGGCTAATACTTACACAAAGGTTTCATTAGTGAATTTTACAGGAGGATAAAAACACCCAGAACAAGGAAAAGAATCTATTGTGCTTTGAAAAGAAAGTCATAGGGGGAGAAAGAGAAGGAGAGGGAAAGGGGGAGTGATGTGGCTTTAAAGAGAGGCAATCCAGTGACTTTTTGAATAATTAAAATTAATTTTTAATCTTTCTCAAAGAAAAATGAGGTGGGCTCTATCCAAGCAGCAGGAAGGCTTAAATATATCCTGTACTGGAATAGTAGTTCAGCTTTAGTAGGAGGGAAAAAGTGTGAACATCTCTGAAAAAAGCAAATAAGCCAAGAAAAAATGAAAAAAACCCCCAAAACTGTACAAACCTTTCAGAGAACATCATAGAGGAACCATAGCACTGAACCAACACCAAGACCTCCCAAGGTTATAGACAAGCCAGGATCAGCAGAGCCCTGGCTGGGGCGTACACAATGGAAAGGGCCAAAAGCAGCCCATGACAGTGGGGCTGTCTGGAATGCTTGGTGAGCTTCCCAGGGAACTGCTTCAGGGCCTCCAGTCCAAATTCACCTGGAAGTTCATGCCTAGGTGAACTCAACAGGTTGATTCTTCATCAAATGCATGGGTTGAAAAAATGCATTTCTACTAGCCAAGCTAGTAGAATGAGTTGTGCTCTCAGCAGGTGGCACACTCTTACCACATTGTGTCCCATTACTGAATTTATTAGAAATGGTTTTTACCAAGATGAAGTATCAGAAATCTCTATTTTAACAAGGAAAGAAATCTACTCCATTCATAATTAAACCATCTTTGGTATATCCTGCCTCAAAAATAATTTTGTTTTCAAGAGTATAAAGGGAACATCTTCATGTAGGAGTAGTTCTGCCCACCTGCTCTTCTTTGTAGATGGAAGGAGAGGATGAAGAGAGGGATTTGTACCAGGATTTCAGAAGGAAGGCAGTGGGAAAGGAAGGGGAGCCTCTCCCACTGCTGGCCTTGAGCAGTTTACTTCAGTGTCAGGGAAGGAGATAACTCTGTTTACATTTCCATTCCCTGGAAAGATCACGAGATTATTTAGCTGTAGTCTGGACAGTGCTCTGAACATGCAGAAGAGCCACATAAAGCTCAGCTTTATGAGGAATAGTCTCTCCTTTTTTTCAATACTCTGATTTTCAGATACAGCCAAAATGCAGCGTTGGCTATGCCAGCAATGCTGGGTAAATCCCTGGCATCACACATCAATCTGCTCTTTCATGTGAAATTAAAGCGTCCTCTCTGATGAGAGGGGAAACAAAAGGCAGGCACAGAACAGTCAAAGGAAAAACAGAGACTGGGGAGAGAGGGATTGGAACAAATTGGGCTGAGTTAACCTGTCTGCTTGACTCCAACCACAGGGCAGATAAAAAAAAACATTTTCTGTCCAGCTGCTGTCACATGAGCCACAGACATCCCAAGAGGCTCCCCAGCAGGCCCTCACCAACCACATGCCACGTCCAACATCCTTCATTCCCTGCATGCAACTTCCATAGGGTGTCTCCCACCTAAAAATGTGGTGTTACAAGGTTCTGTGGCTCACCCTTATGCAGCTGTCCTGGAGTGACCTGGGAGAAATCACCCATTTTTCTGCACTTCCCATACACACAGCCAGATAAAATACAATTTACATTCTGAGCTTTGCAATATTGAAGACAGTTTGGATGGTAAAGCAGCCTGAAATGTTGAATTAAAAGATACTACAGAAACATTATCTATTTTAAAGTGAAATACTCAATTTATTATTTGGTTTAATTGCCCTGATTTTCACCCATTAGCATGCAAACCACATTGAGTGTGGTGCTGTTTCCAATTACAACAGCTGATTTATCCAGGATGGAGGTTAGAGGCATGATAACACTTTCACTTGGCTTAACAACCCACCCATTTCACAGAGTCAATGAAGCACTGCTCCTCCTCAGTTACACTTTACTTCCATAGCTGTGCTCCTGCAACTATAGAAGGAAATTAAGAGGAAATTAAGCTGGAAATGGACCTCCCTGTTCATCAAATTCACTCTCCAGTTGGCACAATCTGTGTTTCTGTATCATTATTTCATAATCCCTTTCTTAATGCACCAAGTTCCCTCCTCCTCCTCCCAGGAAATGTGAGAACCTCATTACTGCATGGAAGCCTCCATGCAGTTTCCAGTTTATGCTTGGACAATTCATATCCTTTTGTCCTTATGACAAGCTCACCTCCAGCTTCCCAGCTTTTCCCCTACTGGCACAGGCCCCCAGCTCTGTCCTTAGACAGGAGTGATCCCATGTACTCCCACAGGTCCCAGCTCCAGCTTAAAGACCCANCGGCAAGGAACAGAAACCGAGAGCACCCAGGCAAGTGCAGGGAAAGGCCAGCTCCTCTGGATGGGCATCTGGGACCTGCCAGTCTCCCGTGGCACTGAGCAAAATTCACCTGGCCCTGCTGTGTCTCCTCAGTATTGAATCTGCCTGGACCCCTCAAGGCCTTTTCTCCCTTTCCTGCCAGGTTTATCCAGGCAGAAGGAAGCCTCTTCCTGCTGCCTGTGCCTGGGAAGGGGAGTGTGCAGGGTGGCCCATGCTGTCCACACTCCTGCAGCCCTTCACAAGAACACTGATGGCTCTGCAGCAGCAATTCTGTCCTCAAAATAGCACAGCATGTGCTGTCTGCATCTTGGGAACCTTCTGGCAGCCTGTCAGGTCTCAAGGTGGGAAAAGATGAACATTATCAGGACAAACAGCAACATAACTCTGTGCTGGGGCTTGGGGTGGAGGCCATTTCCCACACGTTTGAAGAAAACAATCCCAGGGGATTAAAAAAAATTCACAGCTTTTTTTTTTTTTCTTCATAAAATCTACAATAAAAACAGACCATATTAAGCAGAAACGAGCCTACCAGAACTTATGAATAACTTGCATTCTTCCACTGGAGCCCAGCCAGCTACCCTTGGAAAAAATTCCTGTTTACTTTGTAGTGAATGTGAGAGACATGCAGTCTACCAGAAGCTGCTACGACAGTAAAAACACAGCCAGGGGCTGTCACAAATGGGGAAATCACAGAGAAAGTTAACTTTTTAACTTCAAGGACTAGATTAAAATAATATCTATTTGGTTAAAAGTTATTTACTTTATCACACAGAAGACTTAAGTTGCCTTTACATGAAAGCTGTTCTAGTTCAAAGGCAAATTTCAGCTGCTCCTTCAATAGTTAGCCTGGTTTTTAACATTTTTATTAGATTCACAAAGGAAATGTCTTTCCTTGTTGTTGTCAGTTGGGCTGAGATTAGTATTTTGCCCTACAACTGCATCTTTCTTTCCCCAAGCCTTAGGCAGGATGGTTGCACTAGGAATTCCTGCCAGTGTCCTCACTCAAGGCGCTTCCTAAATCCTCGGGAGATGATTAGACATGCTTGACCTTGTGGCTCCTCAGCAGTTTGATCCTAGGGTGATTCCTACAAAAATCCTGCCCTAAGATGTAGGTCTGTGATTTCAGAAATTGCAGAAAACATACTGCCAGTGCCCCCAAGCCTGAATATTGAGGCCTGATTAAGTGACAAGCTCTTTGAGAGGAAAAAGAGGGTAATAAGTAGCCTTAGAGCTCCTGTGCTTTGTGCTGTAAGTTGGGATTTCTTCCCTCCTGATCTTCAACACAGCTGGATCGATTTTTTAAAATCATTTCCACTCCTTTGTGTACGTTATTTGTATTCCTTCTGTCTTGGCAAAGGTTAATGTAACTCTAAACTGAACATGAAGGCACTTTCTCATGTTCATTTATGTTCTCAGTTCATCTTTTCATTTATCTTATCTTTCATAAGCAACTTTCCTTTTGTCCCACAAAGCAGTCAAAGGCCCATGATCTGCAGATGTCTGTCCTCCCACAGCAGCCCCTGCGCCCCTGCTGTCACAATCCCTCGCTGTCTCTTACAAATTTTCCCATTGTCCCTCTCATCCCTTTAAAGCCCATTTTCTAGGCTTTGTTGTTTTGCTTTATACTTGAGACCAAGAACATGCTTAAATCTCTTCCTGCACCCGAATCCAAGAATGGCTGACCTGATAACCCCACAGCAGCAGTGAAAACAGGAGACAAATGTCACCTCAAAGGGACACTTGAGGATATCTGGCCCTGTCAGGAGCAGGAAATACCAAAAATCTTACGTCAAAGATTTCTAACCTAAATCTGCAGACCCAAGGGGGCTGGAATGGCTTGAATACGGTTCAGATAAACATCCAGACTTTGTGATGATTATCCAAACTCTTTGGGAATGTGGAAGTTGTGAGGTTCACCCGTCAGCAGTACCTTGAGCGCATCCTGCACCTTGAGGACAGCCCTGATAAGGCTGTTTGTGGGAAGCCAACTGCAGCAGCGTTAATTAGATCACGTTGGTAGGAAGCTGTGAACCAAGGGATGCTGGAGACATTGCCAAGTGGCTCAGGAGAAATAAATCAAACTTGTCCAAAACACAGCCCCATACCAGCCTCTGGGAAGAAAATTAACTCTGCCCTGGCCAAAACCAGCACAAGAGACTTTCAGTATCTTCAGAGTAAGAACAGTGGTAATTATTCACTGTCCTAGAAAAGCAGGATCTTCATGATGGGAGAAAACATTTTGAGCATCTCCTCGTAGAAATTCAGGAGTCAAGTAACTTTAATTTGACCTTGGAAATTAAGTCAACTATATCAAATTAAGGCCAGATTAATTCTGATTATGATTAACCATCCAGAGACTTAATACAGTTTGACTAATACATGTTAAAATCACATTTTTTAGGTAATTTAAATTATTGCTTGAGTGTTCCTGCAAAGGTGAGTCCTAAATCTCAAGAATATAAATCAGCCAAAAGAAAGGAGGCCTTGCATTTAACTGGTCTTTCTCTATGTTTCATAACATCTTCATTGTGAAATCTACTCAGCATGGTGCATTAAAAAACCTGCTGGGCTGCAATGGGCAAAAACCTGTTAGTTTGGTTAAATTACTCAAGAGAATAAAAAGGACAGGTATTTTCAGAGCTGGTCGGTAAACACACCTGGCTCAAGAATTTCTGCAGGCAGCCTGAGAATGCAGTTGGGGTTACACACAAATGTGCTAATTCACAGAATCTTAGGATGGTCTGGGTGAAAAGGGGACCTTGGGCACAATCTAGTTCCAATCCCCAATTAATTATTAATTATGATTTGCAATAACAGTGTGAAGGAAAAATCACTGTCTCCAGCTTCTTAAAGAAAAGGCAAAAACATATTAATTTCCATTGAGTCTCAACAGCCAATTTCCACAGACTTGGGTATTGTCTTTAGTGGACAAAAGTCTAGACAAACGCAAACTCCAGTCTCCCTCAGGCTCACTCTGTTAGCAAGGGATTCACACATGGTCTGAGGAGCTGCTCTTCCCTTCCAGCTTCCCAGCAGCAACTCCTAACCCCGATGCACCACCACCCACAGACACAGCAACCCATCAACTCATTCCCTGTTATTCCCTGGCCTTTTGCAGGCCTTTTGCATCTCCCAGGAACTGTTTACAGATGTAAACTGTCCAACCTGAATCAAAATTGCTCCTTTAAGGAGCTAAAAGCCATGAGCAGAGTGGCCTCAGCACACCTCCAGAAGGGCCTGGCTGACCAGACCTTTGGCTATTATTCACCAGTTACAGTTATTGGTGTCCTAGAGGATATTGACCCTCCCTTCACACCTTGCCACACACTGACAGCAATTGCCCAAGGGCTGGTGCTCCCTTTGCTCCTGCTGGGGTTCTCACAGTTATTCAAAACATGCACAACTGTCTGTCACAACACAGCACCTCTCACATCCCACAGAGCAGTGACCACCCTAAATAACCCTAATTACTGATTATGCCCATTCCTAGAAAGAAAGAGCATTTATCATGGAATCTCAGAATGGCTTGGGTTGAAAAAGACCTGAAAGCCCATTTTGTTCCACGCCCTGCCATGGGCAGGGACACCTTCTACTAGCCCATGTTGCTCCAAGCCCCATCCAACCTGGCCTGGGACACTTCCAGGGGTCCAGGGGCAGCCACAGCTTCTCTAGGGTCAGAGCCTCACCTCCCTCACAGGGATTCCTTCTCAAGATCCCATCTGACCCTGCCCTCTGGCACTGGGAAGCCATCCCCTGTGTCTGTCCCTCCATTCCTGTCCCAAGTCCCCATCCTTTCCATCTGTTGGAGTGCCTTTAGGTACTGGACGGGGCTCTGAGGTCTCCCTGGAGTTTCTCTTCTCCATGTGAACATCCCCAGCTCTCCCAGCCTGGCTTCAGAACAGAGAGGCTCCAGCCCTCAGAGTATCTGTATTTATTGTCATCATTTATAGTTCTCACCAGTCAGGATTTTATATGCCAGCCCTGCTGGATTTTATATTTTTGCAGAGATGATTGAGAGAAATAAGGCAGTATTTATAGAAAAATTCCCAACAGGGTCTTAACAGTCTCTCATGAAAAGCTGCTGTTTTGCTTTCTTATTTGTTGTCCCTGTGGAACTGTAACCCACTGCTCCAGATTATTCACCCCTATCTATTCCTATGCAGCAATGAATGTGAAGACACCCCAGGCTGCTTGCTGGTGCCAAAATGCTGTAAGGACATTTACTGCCATTTGGAATATTTTTACTTCAAAGGAAAGGATTAATGAAGATTATGGAAATGATCCTCAATCTCTGCGATTCCACTGACCTGCTTTTTCCCAGATACCACATAATGATTTGTTAAGCTATGTGCCAGCCATATGAGAGAAATGTTAAGTGCAATGCAGAGTGGGAAGTGCAACATTCGAGATGTACACACCACTTCCAAGGTAAAAATACTTTTGAAGCACAGCCAAATACCACTGGCACTCAGAGCCAGTGTCCTGGAGTGGCTTAGCATTGTCTGAAGCAATCTACACTCCCCCATCCCCAATCAATGTGTATCAGCTCCAGCATAGCTCAAGTGCCAGCACTGCAGCTGCACCACTTGACTTGCACTCTCCTCACTCCTGGCTGCTCCCTGAGCTGCAGATCTATCATGAATTCATCCTGTGACTGCTTTGTACAACCATGGGATAGCAGGAAAGGAAGAGAGAAAACCAGACAAGAGTACTATGATAAAAAAGAGATGTGAGAGACAGACAATTTATCAGATCAAAGACAATATTACGATATGCAAGTTTTTTAATCTTATTTCAATTCCTAAGAGTATCTTGGAGTTTTGTGCCACATTATCTGTATTGATGCTACCACTCCACCTATCCACACTGACCCCATCTTGACCTATATTACCATAACCTTTGTTTAAAGACATGAAGAATATGTTAAGTCCCAATTACTTGCAGAGTCTTGTCACTCTTGAGAGTAGTCAAACAGTGGCACAAGTCACCTGGAGAGGTTGTGGAGTGTCCATGCTTGCAGATACTAAGAACTCAGCTGAACTTTTAGCTAATATCTCCTGATGACCTTCAGAGATCCTTCCAATTTGTAATTTTCATAGGATCACTCAGGTTGGAAGGGATCTCAGGATGTGTCTGCTCCAAGCTCCCATTCAGGGTCAGCTCTGAGGTCAAACCAGGCAGGTCTTGAAAATGTCAGAGGGGAGACTGCACAAACCTCCAAGGTTTGATTTTCCTCATGTGGGAAAAGTCACTCCTTGTATCCAGTCTGATCCTCTCAGGTTTAAGTTCTGCTCTTCCCACTCTGCACTACAGTGAGGAACTCCATCTTCTCAATCACCCCCTCACAGGTACTGGGGGTTGCTGTGACCTTCACCCAAAGCAGACTCTTCTCCAGGCTGAATGACCTCCCTCTCCTCAGCTTCTGACAGCAAGTGTCCCAGCCCTGAGCACCTTGGTGCTCTCCACTGAACTCCCTTCAGTTTAGCCTTTGCTGTACCGGGAGCCCCAAGCTTGGCACAGATTTGGGATGTGATCTCCTGGGGGCTGAGCAGGGTGGGTACCCATGATGTGCTGGCCCTGCCCCTGCTGGTGCTGCCAGGGCCCTGTGGGCTCCCTCACTTGGTGCCCCAGCCTGGCCCGTTCCTGGAGCTGTCCCCAGGCAGGCTGGCTCAGGCTGAGTCTCTGGCAGGCTGTCCCAGGGGCAGGGCTTTGCCCTGAGCTCACTTTCCTAAGCTTCACCTCACCTCACCCCTCCAGGCCGTGTAGCTGGCTCCCATGGCAGCCCTGCCCTCAATTCAATGCCATTTGCAAACATGATGAGGCTTTTCTCCATATCTTCCTCCAGGACTCTGATAAAGATGTTGAGCAGAACAGACGTCTGTGGTACTCCATTTTTTACCAGCCTCCAGGTAGACAACCAGCTCTGAATCATGTTTCTATGAGCATGGTTATTGCAAGTAATTTTTCAGATGACAGACAACCTGAAAGGTAGATGTAACTCCTGTTCTGTGTTTAAATGAACTATTTACTTCTTTGTGTAACACAAAACCCAGGTTTAATTTTCTTTTTCAGTGTATTCTGGAAGACAAAGCATGTCACAAGATGTTGGAATCATTCAGATGTACAAATGTCCTCAATATGCCCATTCACTGAAGTCTCAGTACTGATTTCAACACAGTATTTAACACAATTAATGCAGCTGATTTTATCACTGTGCTGGTATGGAAGAGTTCAAGACATTATAATGAAAAATCATTTGCCTGTGAAAATAATTCATAACTAGGTTTTGAAGGAAGTTTTTATTTATTTGATTGGTTGGTTTGGGTGAACATCCCCTTGTTTTGGGGTTTTTTGGGTTTTTTGTTTGGTTTTTTTGTTGTTTTTTTGTTGTTTGTTTTGGTTTTTTGGGTTTTTTTGTTTGTTTGTTTGTTGTTTTTTTTTACAATCAGCTACAAATAGAGCAAGCAATGCTAGCAAAATTGGTAGAAACTTAAAGGACAAAGTTATGGGAAAGTCTGTCAGGACTGCCAGCACTTTAGTGGATAACCTGTCTCTCAGATATGCCAGGCTGTGAAGAAAAAGGGTAGAAAATGTTCCATCAGTCATTTCCCCCCAAGGCCAGGTTATTTCCCTCACAATGCCAGACTTGACACACCAGCCTGTTTGACTGCCCCTCTCAGGGATAGCCCTGGGCACACACTGTGCAGAGGGAAATGCCCCTTTCCCTCAGGCACAGCCCTGGGCACACACTGTGCATAGGGAAATGTCCCTTTCCCTCAGGGATAGCCCTGGGCACACACTGTGGAGAGAGAAATGTCCCTTTCCCTCAGGGATAGCCCTGGGCACACACTATGCATAGGGAAATGTCCCTTTCCCTCAGGGATAGCCCTGGGCACACACTGTGGAGAGGGAAATGTCCCTTTCCCTCAGGGATAGCCCTGGGTGTGCACTGTGGAGAAGGAAATGTCTCTTTCCCTCAGGGATAGCCCTGGGCACACACCATGCAGAGGGAAATGCCCCTTTCCCTCAGGGATAGCCCTGGGTGTGCACTGTGGAGAAGGAAATGCCCCTTTCCCTCACTCCCTTAGGAATACCTTCCATGAGACAAACACAGCAGGCCTTATCCCCACACATTTGATGTAACACTGTAAGAAATACCAATAACGCAGCTCACTTCCAAAGGAGCAGAACTCGGGTGTTGTGCAAGTTCCTGGTGCACTCTGTGAAGAGCTGTTTCCCTTCCTTAAGCAACTAACAATTTTTAGGTACCTAACTTAGGTACAAGCCATCTCATCCTTAAACCCAGTTTCTATCTCAGTAAATGCAGTTTCCCAGACGTTGCTGGGGAGATACTTGGGCTCTATCCTGTTTAAATGGAGATGTATTTGCATTTTAAAACAGGAAAAAAGGCCCATCTGTAGGAGTATGTGAATAGCTGTACAGCTGTTCAGTTTGGGCACCACAACTATTGCAAAGTGAGGATTCCATCAGCTGCATTACCAGAGCACCTTGAGAGGGCTCTGTGCCAGCTGGAGGTCCCTGAGTTTGGTGCTGCCCCAGAGTTGTGCCATCACAAATGTCATGCAAAAAGGCAAGCTGGCTTTTAATTTCTGATAAATAAGAAATGGGATGAGCAGCTTTTTTGCCCCTTCCATTCAAGTTTTATGTGCCCTGCAATTACCATTGACAACAGATGGAAAATTGCAGTGACTAAACCCCAGAAGCTGGTGTTTTTCTACTAAATTAGTAGTTTAGTGGAATAAGGTAAAATATTTGCCTATTGCTGTATCACTCTGAAAGTATGTTAAACACTGGGTTAGGGAACAATGCTATGAGTAGCCAAGGAAACACAAAGTCTGGAACTAAACCTCTATTTGCAGGTACCAAGAGCTCAGAGAGACACAAACAAAGCTCCTACACCCACAGAGGAGCTGCTCTGTGTTTTTTTTAGAAGTACTGTGTGAGAATATGCAAAATAAAGTGCTAGTGAATAATTTCCACATGCAAATCCAGCCCAAGCTGAAGGGGTGACTGTTGATCTCCAGGAGTAGAGCTCTGTGCAATGCCCATCCCTCCAGGACTTGGAGCCACACTGCCAGATTTGCCTCAGTTCCTGATGGGGGCTCTTTGTGCTTCCTTTCGTGGAAGCTTTTTTTTCCACCATAGAAGCTTAATAGGAAACTCGACTTTGGTGTTCAATGGCTGAGGAATGGCTCTGTTTCCACTGTAAGATGGGAAGAGGGAGGTGGCATGGAAAACCAAAAGGAAATACTTAGACCTGGACTGCAGATCCTGCTGCCAGGAATAGTTATAAATGCAGAGGCAGATCCTGCCCAACACACTCCACTCCTTTCCTTCCACTGCAGCAGCAAAATAACACAGCAAGGCCACAGCAATCCTGCTGCTGCCTTAAACCATGAAGTGCTTTTCCAGTGATAGTTTTCTGCGGGAAGGCAAAAGCCACACAATTCTGAGGACTGTGTTATGATCCACATTCTTTGGTGTGATATCTCCTGCAGCCTTCAGGAACAAGTCATCCAATCCAAAGCCCTTCCTCAGCACACTGGCAGCCACCATATGCCATGGACAGCAAACATCCTCAGTTCCATAGCACCAGGATTAAGAGCAAGCACAGTTCAGAGAGCACCTCTCCGTTTGCATTGTAAATCTGTTCCTTTCCAATATGTTGAAGCTGTCAATACTGCAATTAACATGTCAATACTCCAATTAATATTCTCTCTGCCCCCTGTTCACCCTACTCTGCTAGGGCAGAGAAGAATCCATGGCTGTTTGTTACTTAAAACAAGGAGACTTGCAGGAGAAGCTGCCAGGTGCTGCAGCAGGACTGAGCAGCAGGAGCACACCTACTGCCTTCAGAACAGAGGGAAAGAGGAAACCTCTTGGGTCAGGCTGGAGAGAGAATCGAGGCTACAGGAGCCAGAGGAAACAACAAAGTGACACAGGCAATGCAAGTCTAAACCTTTGAGTTCAGGGGCTTTTGTAAGCCATATAATCACAAATTCCCCTGTCTTGCATGACTTCTAGCTGGATTTACAGGATCCAAGAGTGAAGTGTTGGGGAGGAGACAACCCAAGCTATAAATAACTGAAGAGAGAAGCAACAGGAGATTTTAAGGCTCTGCTGATTCAACAAGAAGGCATGAAATTCCTTTCTTTCACTATTCAAACAGTTACTCAAAATAGAACTCTTAAAAGTAAGGATATTCAAATATTATTGTCAGCAGGATATGCTGACAGCCCTCATACACTCATTTAGTCCTTATAAAGTGTAGGAACAGGAATGTGCAAACCATAAATTGCAAAGACAGCATCTGCAAGCCTTCATTCAAGGTTCCTAATTGCTCAGTGATTCAACCAGACATGTGGCTCTTTTTATTTATTATTTGTGCATATTCAGGCAAACTGGCTGGTATTAGCACATGCCTGGGGGATGGCCTGTTTCAGGGAGGTGTTGGCATATTTCTGTTTTGTTTTTAGGAGGTCAGTGGTTTGGGACCGGACTGAAACATTCCAAAGCCAGCATAAACATTTCTTTTCTATCAGATTATCCTCAGGGAAAAATAACAGTCTGGCCATTGCAGCTTTAAGAGTTACAGCCTTACTCCTGCCAGTGCTTTCATCCCTGGCTTACACCAACACCAGTACAATTCCACAACCTTCCAGGTGCACTTCACCCCCTCAAAAAGATCAGAGAGTAGTTTGGAGACCTGAGGTAGATGCTGTTTGAGAGCATGTACATGTAATACAAGGAGGACAATCAGTGCTACAGAAATAGTCCTCAGAGCCTGTAGATTCATTTTCAAGAGTACAGTAATGCTCCAGGTCACTGGCGTTATATCCAAAGATGGGCTGTGCCTCAAGCCATCCTTACTCAGCCCTTCACTCAGGAGACAGTGGCAGAACAGAGGGAATTTCTCCAGACAAGGACTGGGGGTGTAGTACCCAAGGGCATCTCCCAGGGGTTTCTGTATTTCCCACAGGCAGCAGTTTTGCAGTTAGCATTTTGCCAAAGCATGCAGGTTTTTCACCTGAGTGCTGAGCTCTTTACTTAACATCCTTTCTACAACCAGAATACAGAGAGCCACAGACAGAGCTGAGGTTTTTACCCTGGTAAGGCTGCTCAGCAGTGCTGGCTGTACCACACACCAGGCCTCTCTGTCGCTTGCTCTCAGCAAGATCAAGTCTGTCTCTTCCCCTTGAGTGTCTCAACACTCCCCCTCTCACACGATACAAACAGCATTACAACACCTCAGTGTTATTACACCTTCCAGCTGCTGCAGACTTTGTCTTTTCACTTGTTCCCAGCTTTTTTGTTGCAGAATCTCTATTTTCATTGGAAAAAAACCCACAAAAACACACCAAAACCAACTGTAGTCACATTGTTGAAGACCTGAGCTTGAAAATAAGAACATAAGATACAGGACTTACACTGATGTTGACAGCAGTCAGCTCTTATTAACCATCAGCAATGGGCTGCAGAAGTCCTTCTGCCCCATGTAGGGGATTGGTAGAAGACATTTTTCTATGGTCATCCTTTAGAAAGAGTGAAAGTGAGAATAGTTGTGATAATTATAAATGGCTTAAGCCACTTCCAATTCTGGGCTGCACAAAAAGGCATGTACCCACTTATACCAATTTGTGCCTGCAGAGCAGGCCCAAGTCAGTAGACCCACCTGTCAACTACCAGAGAAAAATAAATAGTTTTCCAGCCAGATTAACTCCCTCACCTGACTGGCAGTGAAAGCACATAACAGTGCTGCTGACTCAAGGAGAGGCATGACCAGCAACTTTAGAGAGAACAGATCTAGTAAGGTAATTGAAGGTGAGACTCTTATTGTGCTTGAGTTTTGCTTGAAGAGTCCAGAAAGAAACTCCTGATCTCCCTCCCTTGAAAAGGAACCCAGAAGATCACAGTCTGTATTACCAGCATTGATGTTTAGGTATTCTATGTATCACTTGGAGATACCGAGCCAGGGAGTAGCTGGAAATAAGAAACTAAATATGACATGAACTAGATAGAGAAGTGGGAAGAGAGGCCTTTGATCAGAGCCACAAAAGACCAATAAAGAGTATGCCAAGGGAGAAAAAACATCTGAAAATGGGCCCAGCAAAGATAGAAAGTGCTATAGATAGAAAAGGAAAGTGCTAAGGATAGAAAAGGGCTGTCCATGTAAGAGTATACTCCACCTCTCCTAATTCATTTACTCGCTCCTTGAGAATACCTCATTCAATTTGAAACTGGCCTTTACCTGTCTTGGACTGAAATTACTCAAGCAACCAAAATATTTTATATCCTGTACAATTCTACTCTGTTTGTATTCTAGAAAATGTCTTGGGCCACTCATAGACCCCTTATAGAAGCCCAGATTTCAGAAATACACTAGCACAGCCTGAATCCTGAGAAAACAAATAGCAATATTTTCCAGCACATTCAGTGAATATTATTGCCAGCCCTGCAAAGTCTGCTTTCTGCAACTTTAAAAAAACCCAAGAGGCACAACACAAAATAGGAAAAAACAGAGGAAACCATAACTACACATAAACAGCCTGAACTTCCTCCTCCTTCCTCAGCAAGAGGGCTTTGTTTTCCCCTCACAGCTGTTTAGATGTTAGGAGAGGTCACTTGAGTGCTCAGACAGCTGAGGGTGATGAAACTCACAGCTCCTCTCTGTGTTAGGGAGCAGGGAACCCCCTCTTTTTCAAGCTGAGTTTCACAAACCACAAAAATTGTGTGCTGAGAGCATGAAGAGCTCTAGACATAGTCCTGTTGGTGTCAGGAGAAAACCTGCAGCTAGTTTCACTGGAGAAAGGCTGTATCCAGAACAGAGTTTCACATTCACACCAGCCTTTCCTTGCAAGAGTGATGGTTTGGCTCAAAGCTGCCTTGTCCTCAGGAAGGGGGGCAGAGCCATGGGCAGAGCTGAGTGAAGAAAACAGAAATCCTTGGGGGTGAGCAGGAGGGGAGAAACAATTAATTTCAAATCACACAGTAGACAGGAAGAAGTCCAGTGCATGATGTGACCATGCCCAATGTGATTGGTAGCACAGACGCCACACTTGACTGACAGGAGCTGTGGTTGTTCTTCTCCTTCCCTTGTGTTACCTGTGCACGCAGTAAATCCAGCTCAGGAGCAAAAATAAAAGAGTGCTACTGTATTTCAAAACAGTTTAATAACAGGCAACACCATAAGCAAGATATAGTGGTAAACCTTGAACAAATCCAGCTCTCTGTTGGAAAAGATTGCAAGCCCTTTCAAGGCTGGCAGGTGTAACACTGACCCTTGTCTTACCATTGGTTCAAGACACCCATAAACAAGTGTGCAGGAGTAGCTGGGGGAAATAAACCTCAGAAAGCCCTGCAGGCCTCTGTGAGTCTGTTTGGGAATGTGAAGCTTGGGGATGAGCTTTGTTGGGAGGATAGAGGTGTGCATATCCAGAACCACATCACATACCTGTTGCATGCAAGGCTGGGATGTATGTGACAGAGGGAAGGGGCAGGGGAAGAAAAGCTTTGGGAATGAAGAGCTGAAGCCTTACACAGCCACAGGATTGCCTGCAGTGTGACCTGAACAAATGACTGAACAGTGAGTTATGGATCAGTGAGACCAGCTGAAAGAACAAACAAGACAAGAAAATGATCCTCCAGCACTCTGGAATATGGGATTTTTATACACCTGGATGCAGCCTTGCTAGTGCATAATACAAGAATACAAAGTGCATGAGACTTACTGGTCTATAGTACATGATTTTATCACAAATCTCTCTAGGCACACCAGCTAATCTGCAGGATCTGTCACTCACACACCCTCCACTGTATCAGTTCTCTCTGTAGAACATGGAGCATTGCAAACACCAGTATAGCTGCACTGATATGGATAGAAACATTTAGATAATTCTTCACAGCCTGGTGCTTTCATTGCTTGTCGATGTTCTTATCATGCTAAAAACACTGAATGCTTCACCTGCTTGTACAGAAACACTGCAGGTAAATTAATCACCAGCAGGTGAGCAACAGTTTGATTTCACCAGCATAACCCTCACCAAATCATGGATTTCTTGACCTGAGGAGCTGTATAGGCTTAGCTAGGCCTGACACCCAGCTGCAGGGGATAGATATATACACACCAATAAAAACCAAGCCCACGTGTTAGATGATTCCATCATTTTTTCAGGATGCACAGAAACCTTTCAACACATTATGAACCAATATTTCTAATTTTGCATCAGAACAATGAGGGACTGAGTTTGCCTACAGCAACTGATGATCCCCAGAGATTCCTGTGTGTGCAGAGCCTGTTCTTGCATTGTCCAAACACAGAGGGAAAACAGTCTGATGTGATTCCAGCCCCCTGCCCCTTTCATCCCCAACCTAGAGCTCTTTGTGTATCCAAAGGAAGAACACACAACGTGCACTCAACCAGACAGAGCTAAACTGCCTGCAGCCAAAATACAAAAGATTGAATATCTAATTTTTTTTTTTTTTTGGTAGTATAATCATTCTGTCATGTGTAAGGGATGCACAGGCAGAGTTTGGGCTTTTGTAAACCTAGAGCAAAGCTTTACTTTATTCCTGTAAATCTCATGGGCTTCAAATTGAAGCATTCTCTACTGTCAGCAGCACAATGCTTAGCAATGAAATTCCATGGCTCCAATAGGACACTGAGGATTTAATTACACTTGGAAAATAGAGTGCTACCAATGGGTTTGCTATTTGGGGGGTATATGACATTCATGAGCCTTAATATGGCTGTAAACCCACCCATAAAGGGTGTGAGAAGGAAGGGACCAAACAGATTATCCCAAAAGTCTGTTTTCTTCATTTAAGACTGAAGATTTCTGGAGGTCTGAGAGTGGAGGAAGCTAAAGATTTTGGGGGGTGGTGGGGGGAAGGGTCCAAACTATCTGGATGAGGAAGAAATTTGGTGGGTATATTCTCCAGCCCTAAAGAATTAATTAGGCAATTCTTATCAGTCTCCTCCTGGGGAGGAGCAGTGAAAGGATGGAGAGTAGGGACTTTTATCTGAGTGGAGGTTGGAGAGATGGGGGGACAGCACAGAGGTTACAAGAAGGGATCTTGTGAACCTTCCCTAACCAGAGTGAACAAAATAAATTAAGGTAACAAATATTTCATATGGAATTTTTTGTTTCTCTGAGAAAGCTGTTAAAGGCTTGTAATGCCAGATATCAAATTACCCCAGGTATGTTGCTCTATCTCTGGAAGTATCCAGGGACAGGTTGGATAGGGCTTGGAGCAACCTGGGATAGGGGAAGGTGCCCCTGCCCATGGCAGGGGCTCTAAGGTCACTCCCAACCCAAACCATTCCATGATTCTATGATTTTATGTTGTTTCATTTTCCTCTCAGGATATCAGAAATGTTGTCAGCCTTGTTTTACAGAAGGAGAGAGCAGATGACAAGCCTGGGGTCAGCCAGGAGCACAGGTGGGAACAGGGCTGGGCCCTATCTTTTTTAGGTGACCGAACTGCAAGGTCACAGCTGCTTTCCTAAATGAAAATCAGATTTCCATAGTGATGAGTCTGAGCTGCAGAGCCCAAATCGTGATCAAAGATTTGAATGCCTGGCATGTAGGGCATTCAAGCCATTATTGCAGTGTGACTCATGGCACTGGAAGAGGCTGGCCACAGCTGTCAGATCCAGATTTTCTGGTTTTGATGTGGTCAGCACTGAAATGCTGGTTCTGAAAGCCCCTGCTCAGGCTTGGTCAGGTGCCCTTTGTGTTACCATAACCTCCACACAACTAATAACAACCCACATGCTCATGGCTGTGTCAGAAGCCCCAGGAGCTCCCAGAGCCCCTGCTGCTCGCTGCTCCTGTTTGGGACACCATAGTTCAGGAGCAGCACTGTAACTTCAGCCCTGCCAAGCTTTTAGGCCCAGGGAGGAAATTCTACCAGCACAAGCACTCCAAGCTATCCAGAAGAGGGAGTGCACAGCATGCACACACGAACATTAGGGGCTGCTGTGCTGTCTCCTCACTGCCCAGCAAAGAGGCTCTGTGAATGTCCTGCCCCACATGAGACTGCCACCCTCTCAGGGAACACCCCCCTACACAGCTCATCCACAAATACTGCTCCTCCTGGAAGTGTGTCTGCTTGAGATTTTTCCTGGGAGTGGATGTATAGAAGTGTATTTTTGCTCTTTGATAAGCTTGCTTTACATATCAGCTCTCTAGTCAAAATTAATTAAGTACGTTTGGTTCCAAGTCCCTTGCTCTCTGATTTGATAAGTAACTTGTAGGCAATGCTGCAGAATGCAAACTCAGAACTACTTTCTCAGACTTAGTCAAGAGTGAAGTTTAAAAATTCCCTTTCTATGAGCAGCAGAGTTTTTCCAAGTGGAACTTCCACTTGTGTTTACCTGGGTTTGCAGCAACAGCCCAAAACGATGCCTGGACACTGCTGTAGGTGCCCTTGACAATTAAAAATGCAGTCAAGTACAGGAACAAAGCCACAGGCAACCCCATGTGCAGTGATTAACCAGTCATACCCACATTATGAAAAGGAAGCAAGAAGTGGGCAGCAAGTTTATAAAGAAAACAATTCTGATAATGTTTCCATGTTTTCCTCCTTTCTCCACTGACACATCCTCTTCCTCCTCCAGCACATGCTGTTCACTCTCCTGCTGAATTATCTTCTTTTATATTGGCCTGAATCACCGACCTTAGTTTGACTTTTTTCTACTTTGCTTATCTTTGTCCTTCACTCTAGTTAAGAAAAATGCCACAAGATTTAGCTTTGAAAGGTTTGAAAGGCAATATTCACTCTGTTTAGCTCCCAGTAATAGTGTAAACAGCAATAAAATGATTCTTTAATGATTATTACCTGATTTTATGTGCCTTCCTTACCTAACCTCTCTTTTTTTTTGATGTCTCTTACAGATTATCAAGAGCCAGTAGTCTGTTGACTTTTGTTATTCATTAAAAATGAAGTTCAAGGTCAACTGATAAATACATGTTGCTATACAGTTTTGAAAACAGTTTTGAATGCATTGCAATGCAGTGAGAAAGATTTTGAAAAGAACAAAAAAAAAGGGAAGAAACTTCCTGCCTGTGCTGCATTATTACACAATTCTAAGTGAGTTGAAAAGAAACGCACCACGGTAATTTGAATTATCAGCACAATGCACTGCTTTAGCTTGCTCAAATTGCACCATCTTTCTGCAGAAAAGTCAAAATAACAAGTTCAGGTAATAACCTCTGGTTATCTCCAGCAAGGTCAATACCTGAGAAAGTAATTGGCATTAACTTGCAGTTTCTTAACAGTGGTTCAGCTCTGTTATCAAGCCCTGAAGGGTTAAGGTCCAAGTGCAGCCCCAGATTTGCTGATCCCTGACTGTGTGAGGAGCAAAGGCAGCCTGAGGAAGGCACAGTCAGGGCAGCAGGACAGCAGAGGCACCTCCTGTAATGATCCTCAGTGCTGGAGGCCAGGCTGGACAGGGTTTGGAGCACCCTGGTTCCGTGGAAGGTGTCCCTGCCCATGGTGGAGGGTGGCACTGGATGGGAGAAGTTCTCTCCCATCCCAACCTGTTCTGTGAGAAGAGACAGCAATGGCCTCCCCTCTCCCCCACGCCTTGTGCCCTGGCAGGGATGCTGGCTGCACACACTGCCACCCCTGGGCGAGGCTCCCTGGGCACAGGGCAGGGAGGTGCCTGCCTGCTGGGAACCTGAAGGTGCTCTGCCTGCCAGAGGCTGCAGGTCACAGCCTGACACAGGTGAGCACCAAGGGATTGAACACCACACTGGGGTTATTTCACAGCCCAGGCCCTGCAGGAAGCAGCAAGATGTCCATGGACACCTGGAGAGCAGGAGATAAATGCCACTGTGTGCTTGTCTGCCTGCCCTTTAGCAGGCCCAAGGCAGGGGCTCTGAGACCCTCCAAGGGGCCCTTTAGGAGACAGACCGCAGCCATTTTGCTTGCTGATACAATGGGCATTCTGCTTTCTTTCCACAAAACTCCCAAGGCTTTTCCAGCATAAGGATAACTGGGGACACACAACAACCTGCACTGCAAGACTTGGCAAAGACACCAGCTTTTGTTTAGCAGGGTGCAAAGGACTAATAAACCACTTAATGATTTGTGTTCAAACACTGAGCCAAGTCATCCACAGCAGCGATTGACGCTGGGGCTCCGGCAGTGGCTCAGCCCTTGGCTGGGCTGGGAGTTCAAAGCCTGGCCACCAACAAAGGCTGGAAAAGATATAATCTCCTTTATTTACAAAGGAACAAAGGAAAGAATGACAGCAGATGACACCAGTGAACAACCAGGATCAATAAGAACAGTCATGGAGAGTAGAAAGTTACGGCAGAGCTTAACCCAAATGGAACAGAGTGCAATGGATTACCCTCACCTGACTTTGGTTTCTTCCAATCATGAGGGTATGTTGCTCCTTTCACGCCCTGCCCCAAGGATTGGTTGGTTGATTTTCTAGTAGCTGAACCTGTTTCCAAAAGGAAACAGTTTTTTTTTTTATTTTACTTAGTGTTTGGGCTAAGGTTCAGCTGGAAAAAACACCCCAAAGATAAAATCTATGCCATGGTGGAATCCAGTGCAAGCTTTTCTACAGGAGTAGAAAAATTAGGAAAAAACAAATCCCTATTTATTGATCACATTTCTGGACTTAAGTATAGGAAGAACAAAAACCCACAGAACATCTTGTTGGACAAACCAGCCATTCTTAACACAGGAGCTGAAGCTCTCTGTATAATCATTCCAGCCTTCTGAGTTACCCAAAGCATCAACTTAGAGACTTCTCTTCTTCTGTTGAGGCCAAAGGGTGTGTTCCTTCACAGGTTACAGCAATACCTTCCACAAATAGTTATAAAATAGTTCCTTAGAACACCCTGCAGTTCTGACCTCCTTGAGTTTTTGCATAACCATGCTAAAAGCAGGACTATTCACCTATCTGATCTGATAAGAAAACTAATTTCCTGCTAGAGTAGGAAGTTTGTTTATTTTTTAAATACAAATGCATGATGCTGGAAAAGTAGCCATCAAAGATAAGGAACTATCCAGAAGTTCTGAGCTCCTGACTTTAACCAGCAAGAAAACACTAACACTGATAGTCTGTATCTGTTGTTTTCAAAGTTGTCTAATAAACATAATCTTTCCAAGGAGTTTAACAGCATATCTGATGTCCTACAGGTTGTTTGAAAACAAAACCTCAGTGTACCTTTTTTCTCCTTTATAGTCTCCAAACAAGCACTACACAGAGAGGTTAAACCATGACAGGGAAGAAAGAAGATCAACAGAAATTCCCATCATTTGCACAATTGCCATCCCACATGTTTGGAAAGACCACAAATATTGGGTCAAATGAAGACAACAGGAAGCACTGCAGAGTTTGGCAGCTTAAACACAAAACACAAATTAAAAATAAAACATTAAGGTAGGCCACAAGAAAGGTTTTGAAAAACATTTGTAAAGGGCAAAGAAGCAGTTATCGACAAAGACAAAAATGAACTGTGTCATGACACGAGGATCACATTCATCCACAGCCTGGGGGCAGATTCTGAAGGATTTTGGTGATCCATCCAGAGGATCTGAAGTCTGTTAGAAGTCAGTGTAAGGCACAAGGTTCCTGTGGTCACACTGCTCTTGTGGCTCCCCTCCAACATGGATAACTGGATTGGAACAGACAGGTTTGGCGTTATTTTCCAAGGGTTGCTCTCCTCTACAACAGTTTTACAGTACAGTCTTGATATGACAAAGGCATAAATTACTCTGAGTAGCTTGCTGGTCTCTGAAATAAAGAGTAGTTTCTTCTCCTCCTTTCAGTCATCCTGGGAGTGTTACAGGTATTGACTTCAATGTTTGATTTTGGTGGCTTTAAGGTGACCACACCACAGCCATTCAGAAGGTTCATGTTTCCCTAGTTATTTTTGAATATGTATGGTTATGGGTTTGTTCTCTTCTTTCAAGAATTAAGCTCCTTCACTGCTGACACATGCATTCTGCCTCAGAACATTGTTCAGAACTAGTTCTTCAGACTAGTTCTTCATGATTTGTTATGGGTAGAGCAACTAAACACCCTTAAAGAGCCAGTATGTTTCATCTCCAATTTATCCTGGTTGGAGTCTGTTTCCCACAAGTTAAAAGCAAGCATGAGGTCTTGTTCTGCCCTTTCTTCCAGCCAGGGTGACTGTAATCACCCAGAGTAACATCCCAAATCAGCTCATGCTGTTCCAGTGAAAGTATCCATCTGAATGTTACCAGCACAGCCTTAGACAGTGTCCCATAGGGATAAGGAATTCCTGGGACCAAGGCCACTCAACAGTTATGTTGCAAATGCAGATGTACCCCTAGGCTGACAGAGGCTCAGTCTGTAAACCAGATTCCTGCACAACAGAGACTGATCCTGCTTTAGCAAGGCCTTCTCTGGTCCCTGGTTTAAAATTCACACCAAAACTGGGCCACAAAGGTCCCTTTGTAATTTTGTCCTCCTTATTAGTAGATCTTAGATACGAAGATGAGATCATTCTCATTTATTCTGTCTAGTTACACTTGAGTTCTCTTGATTTCATATGGATGAACTGAAATTAGTTTTGAGATGGGGAAAAAAGGGTATAAACTTGTTCAACAGAAGTTCAGTTTTGTTGCATCCAGGATGTTGAGAGCACTTGGGGCCATTGTCCCTGAAATTGTGTGCTTTTCTGGGATATTTTTAACAGCTGTTATAATGACACAATTTAAATGCACCATAAATTTGTGTGCCACTATATGTATTTCACCTGCTGTGTTGACCAAAATGGGTGTGGAAGCAGAAATACAGGGGAAGTTACTCTTAATATTTGAAATCAATTTTAAAAAAAAAGGCAACCAAACATCCCCCTCACACACACACCCCCAAAAAACAAACCACACCAGAGAGAGATTAATTAAAGTAAATGTACAAACCCTTAGTCCTGTGAGTAATCCTTTCCCCTGCAAATCATTCACTGACGTCAGGTGACGCTCCGTGTGTGAGGCAGCATTATTTACTTGTCCAAGGGCTTGTGAGATTAGGTCTGAACACTATTCCTCAGAGAAACAGTCCTCAGAAAGAGTCCTCAGAGGTCTCCAACATTATCTTCATTATTCTGCCCTCTGTAAAGCAGCCATTCACCTGGAATTCCCTCTAATAAATTCAATTTCTTCTCTGGGCTTTCTATTACCTTTGTGTTGGGTTTTAGTTGTTTTCCTGCAGTCACAGTGACCAGAACAGTGACCTGAGGCTGAATTTGGCAATGTAAGATAATGCTGTTGCAGGAATAGCTTAGGCTGGACTTCTGGTGTAAAGTCTGTTTTTAGCTCATCACTATGAAGAGTCAGCATTCATACACTGATATATAAATATAATAGACACTGATACATACCCAGTCTTTCACTGAGTTCAAGCAATGCCAATACATCACTGTTTCCCTTAAATTGTTTGACATCAGATTCCAGTGTCAAATTATCTCATCATAGATGCAGAAACCTGGCTGGTACAAAGCTTTAAAGCTTTTACTATACAAATGACAAAAAAGTCCCCTATTGTCATTTCTTTTGAATTGTGTGACTCCACAGTAAAAAAGAGTCTATACTGTAGTACATATCAGTAATGTATCATCATAATAAAGTCACATATCAGGTTCATCCTTGTTCTAGTGAATTTTTAGCCTTGCTCCAATCTAACACTGTTTTACTGAGTTATATAGCAGTATATTTGGATGATCACTGTCACAATCTAAGCTCTATAGTGTCTATGGTTTTTATATTGCATCATGAAAAAGAGACAACAAAAGAGGTTTTTAGTTCAGAAGCCATCTTCTTTGACACTTGTTGAAATTGAATTGGCCCTCAAAATTGAATGTATTAAAACATTCATGTACCAGAATACTATAAAGGAGTGGATGATATTGTTTTCTCTTGTGGCACTTTGAATCCCTTCTCTTAAGCAATACAGGGAGCTGGACATGTCTCTGGTGTTCCCATCTGGACCTGGTCATGGAACACATGGATGAGCACATTTGTACCCTGTACTGAGTTGCTCAGATGCACAAGTTTTCCCAGAAATGGGCCAGTTTTCAGTTCTTCTGCTTCCTGCTGTAGTCCCAGCACTCATCTGAGTTCCCCACTGCTGGGTTTAAGATGAAGAGAAAACAGGAGCTCTGCTTTGTGACAGAGCAGAAGCGTGAAGTGTCCCCAGAGCCATCTTGAAAGCAGGAAACAGAAAGTTTTGCTTGGGTGGATCTTTAGAACACACCTCATGTGGCCTCAAAGCAGAGAAGGCAGCAGAAGGTGGCCTTTAAGGACCATTTTGGTTTAGCTTTGATACAGAAGTGTACTCTGGCATGTCTTACCAATTAAGTCATTATCTGCTGTCCATCCTACCCCAGGGCCACACAAAAACTGTGGATCAAGTTTAGGATAATACAACCCTGCCCGATTTCCAGAACAGCACCAAGGGCAGGACTGATAAAATTCAGGTTTGCAAGAGAGAAACTCAGACCAATTTGTGGGATAGATTTGAAGCCCAGATTTGCAGCTGGAAGTTATCTTGGTTATTAGGCCATACCTAACACTGTTTCTAGATTCAGCATGCACACAGAAAATCCTGCTGTTGTGGGAGTATTACACTGAGGAGGACTCAGCCTCCAGAATTTTGTGGTGTCCATTTCAAAAGGACAGAATTTGATCTGTGGTTTTGGCCAATGGCCCATCAATCATTCCCACAAGGACTAAAAAACCACTTCATGCTGCACAGTCCTACCCAAGGGCAAAAAGGGATGAGTAACTAGGCATGTAACATCATTTCTTTTCTGAAGAATTTGAATCTAGAAGGAATTCATTTGGCACAAATCCGCATCACTACTACAACAAGCTTATAAATGGCAAGTTTCCACCATGGCAACACTGGATTGTAGCCTCAACACAAGCAGCAGGAAACCCCTTCTCAATTCAGAGTCCATTCCCATATCAGCTGGATTCCCTGTGCAGTGGCAGGTTTACTTGTCCTTAAACCAGATGGGATCCATAGCTTAGTGTAACAGCTGGTTACCACTGTGTTATGATGCTCAGATCCTGATTCTAAGGATTTTTTTCAAAAAGATCCACTTCCCAAGCAATGATCAGACTCTATAACAGAGTTTCATGTACCCACAGCCTATCCATTTGTGACTGGTGAAACACTGGCCTTAGTAGTGAAACATTGGCCTTAGTAGTAAAACTAAGATGTAGATGTCCAAGTGAGGAAGATGCCCCTGAAAATGCAGGGCTTTTTAAAGGTTTAGAGAGGGCAAAGAAATTCCATCTTGCCCAGAATGCATCATGAAGAATCGTGGCACAATTCATGGGCAGAGGATGGGGAGCAGGTACAGATGTCCTGCCCAGCCCAGTCACTCTGCTACAGGACATATTTCTCCTGAGAACAGCAAAGCACCAGTAGTACTTCCACTTTCCCCTGATGGACTTCCCCTGAGAAACAGGGTGGAAGTGAGAGCTGCAGTCCTACTGAAGCATCCAGAGGCAGCTGCTTGCCAGGAAGTGCTTTTGTCTCTTGGATCCCTGCATTCCCCTCTTCTCCAAAGGTGGATTTTAGTGATAAGACCATACTCCATGACTCACATTTACACAAACCACTGTGAACTCTAAAGGGAACACAGCCCTTTGGGAAATTTGATCATGTCACAGAATAAGCCTGCAAAGAAGCCAAAATTCAGGAGCATCACTTCCAATCCTAGTGGGATTTGATTTAATGTTTTAGAGAATCATAGAATTATAGAACTGTTAAGATTGAAAAAGACTTTTAAGATCACCAAGTCCAACCTCCAGGCAGTACCATCTCCATATCCAACACTAAACCTTGTCCCCAGGTGTCACATGCACATGGTTTTTGGGCACCTCCAGGGATGGGGACTCCACCACTGCCCTGGACAGCCTGTGCTGGGCTTTATGGTGATGTTTTGGTTTTGTCTTGGTTTTTACCATACTAAAAGCTGTAATTCTGATCCAAATCACAACACTCTAGACGTGGATGAGAGGGGGGAAAATACCACCATGGATTTAGGGACATCCACATCCATTCTGGATTCTCCAGTGCTGAAGCAGCTGGCCAAATAATTAAGCTATTGCATTTTAGCATGAGTCATTTGTTTGTTGTCAGCTTTAGCAGATGAATCAGTGACCCTGTGTGTCAAAGTCTCTAATGTTGATTTGTTTTGATATTTTCCTAAAATGTTAAATTGAACTATCTATTCCATTTGCCAGGTAATCTTGCAAATTATTAACGCTGCAATCCATAATAAAATAAATCATCAACAGCAAAACAGAAAGGTCTTACCAGGACAAAAACAATCATTTAATAAAGCCCCAGGCTCTAAACATTAAATTATTTCTTTCTAATTTGAGTTGCTTGTATTTCTAGTTAGGAAAATGCAATCCCAAATGAAAAGCTCTCCCAGAAAAGATCAGCTGCAGCCCACTCTCTAGCCAGCATCTTTAAAGTCTGAGCTTCTCTGGAAACTGCAAACTCCTACTGCAGGGAGAGGAGAGGACAACAAATCTCCCCCAAATCTGTGCTGTGTATATCCTCCCAGCTCTAAGTGATAGACAGTGAATCACAATGTTCTTTGCCTTCCTCCCTCAATAACAGTGTTTAAATTCAACTAATATCAATTCAAAGAAACTGTTCATAGACAGTTTTTCTGGACCTATGCTTTAACTGCACTAACAATTGGTCCCCAAAGCCAGCCTGGCTTATCAGCAGTAATCCCTTGAGAGACTGAAATGCACTGTTCTAAGAGAAACCATCAGACTCTGAAAATACTTTCCTTCTGGGACCAACACAGTCATTTATATCAATATAACAAAGAGAACATTTACTGTGAGAAAAAGCCTTCACTATATTATGAATATAATAAATCAGGGCCGGTTGCTTGGAATTCTAGTTTCATTTAGGCCACTAAAATAAATCTGCAAACATTTGCCTGAGCTCTGTTTGTTCTTCCTCTGAGGACATTAGTGCTGTAAGTTCTAAAACTCCCACACATACCTCTGTTTCTTTCTATTTACCCTTTAAAAGTAGAAAAGGTCTGATCAGGAATGCCCTGTGCTGGCCTTCCTCACTTTATCAAGCTCCTTAGGGACAGACAAAAATCCTAAAAAGTTAAGATAAGGCTGCACACAGGATTTAAGTCCATGGTGATTTTGATACTGACTTCAAATCAAACACATCAAACAGATACATCCAAGTCTCTTCCATCCTTTTTTTTTAAGAAGTGCAGACTTTTTAAATGAAATTTTCATCTGCCTCTGCTCAAAGTGAATGCACAAATGCCACATTGTGCCATTTCAGGGGCACTGCTGCCAGGCTTAGACTGAATTTTCAGTCTCAAGGAATGCAGGAGTGGGCCCCAGAACACTTCCCTTGTGTTCTGTGAGGATTCACTTCCAGTGTGGCCATTTCCATCCTGAGCACTTGGTCTGCAGGAGAAGCCCACTGGAATTGTCAGTGCCTTGACTCAAAGTGAGCTCCCAAAAGGGGTCTGCCTGATCCTCACTCCAGCCCTGGCCCAGGGTTCATTACCAGCATCTCTGCAAGCTTAGAGCCAGTAAATAGGAAATAGCTGGTAATGAGAATAAGTAGGAGTCTTATTCCTGTTAAGGAGTCCTTAGCAGGCCCCAAGGCTTTCAGGCCATGTGCCTTACAAGCCCTAAGGCAACACACACCCAGGCTGCTTTTCCATCTGCAGGGCCACTGGCTACCAGTGCCCACTGCCATGGGCAGCTGTGTCTCAGAAAGGGGAGCATTGAAGAAAACTTTTCATTAGCTGTTGTTAACATTGATTTACCTACTATCAATGGAGATTTACTATCAGTAGAGATTTACTATCAGTGTATTTCCTGAACAGCTAAAACCAGCACCATGGTAAAGGCTCTATCTGCCAATTAAGGGATTTCCTCTGTAAGGCTTAGAGTACTTTAGATTTGTACTTATGCAGTAAAAGGAATATCTTTATATAACTAATTACATTTATATTTTTGCAACAGTTCACTTCCCCTCACAAAAACGAAACGTTTTCTGAGTTGCTTTCCTTTAACACAACAAATGTTGCTGTATTTCATCAGATTGAAAGTCTCCTATATTTTGTCTGCCTGCCTTATCAGACTTGTACACGTGGACTATATAATGAGTCATGCCTTTTACAAAAGTAAATTTTTAATCCACTGCAGTCTTGGTGACCTCCTTTGGAGCATTCAAAGTACAATTCAGCCTTGGTTTACATATTGATAGTCACTCCAGAACATGATCAGTGAGCCACGGAGGTGTTCCCATGTGAACTATGCTGCCAGCAGCTGGTCACACTAAAAGCCACCCTGAGCATGCCTGACAACAACTCCCTGTCCTGGAGGAGCCTGGCACAGACCCCTCTGGTGCAGGCAGAGCCAGCTGTGCCTCACATGATTTTCTCTGGATCCAGCCTGCCTCTGGTCCCTGTTCCTCCTCAGAGGATTTTCAGGCATGCCTGAACACAGGCCTCTTGTCCAAATCTATAGATTATATAACTATAGCCAACTTTGGCTCCCAAAAACCAGGGGCTAAAACACCTCCACTGTACAGTAACAGACATGAAAATGCTACTGAGCTCTTCAGGCATCTGGCAGCAGGTGGGATCTTTGATCCCAGTGGAATTACTTTGTCATAGTAGATTTACTGATGCACATGAGATAGAGGTGAAAATGTTGGTGGAGAGGCTGCCTCACCTCCTGCCATCCCAAAAGGTGGGAAACACCAAGGAAGGGCAGTCAGGCTGTAGGATTGAAGGGAAGGAGGACAGGCAGAGCACACTCCAGGCAGCAGTGACACACAGTACCATTTCCCAGCCCAGAGCAGCAGGAGGTTTCCAGGATAGTTGGAAATTGTTTCTTTTTGGCAGCCTGGAAGCCAGAACTGAGTGGCCCTAAGGACACCACACAGCCCTCAGGGGGCAAAGGCTGCCAGCTTTGTCCTTTGGGAGTTTTACCCTGGGGAGAAATAGAGAAGAAGCCACACATAAAAAAAGCATATAATAAACCCCATAAAAACACCTACATATTACAGCAAGCAGTGCTATTAAATCAGGTGAGTAAGCATAAACAGATCTACACAAAGACAAGGGGAAATATGACCACAGACTCCTCAGAGAAAATCAGAAATTTTCTCTTTCTGAGCAAATAGATTATCCCTGTTGGAATACTTCTGTCTTGAATGCAGACTAAGCAGAAATGTTTATTTCTGTTTATTGGAAGAACTTCCCCAAATCACTAGCCAGTTTATTTTATTTTATAGAAGTTTATATAAAACTGCTCTCCAGCTAGGTAGACGGATGGAAATCTTGCATTTCCATGTTTTTAGGCAGTTTATTGTTAGCTACTTCCAAAGTGTTCTGAACATGTGATGAATGGGAAAAATCTGGAATACTAAATAAAATTAGATCTGCTTCAATGCCAGTGGCCCTGTGCTACCTACCAGCACTTGTTTTGTATACAATAGATAAATAATACCAAGAGTTTGGGGGTGTTTCTAAGGGCTTGTTTCTGTGACCCTTCTCAAGGCTGCACAGAGTGTTCCCTCAGCCTCACACTTCACCTACTCCTTGTGCTAATATTGTGTTGATGTTTTTACCCACCTGAAATCGATTTGTTTGAATGACCCACATCCCGATGTCAACCTGGTCACAAAATCAGCAAGTTCCTAAGAAACTGCTCGGACAGAGAAGGTAGGAGTCCACAGACAGGAATTTCTGTCTCACTGGTTTCCAGGGAGAGGTGGCTGTGTCTTGTTGACACAGAGCTGAGCAGACACCCCCTACCAAGGGTGACAGGCAGAGACCTGTCCTCTGGAACATAGTCAGGAGGACACCCAGACACTACCCTTCCTCATGATTTGTTTTCAGGCCGAATCAGGATTGCACCCAGATGCACTCACAGGACATATAAACACTCATACTTCCTTTTAAATACTTACAGCAGAACAGAAAACACGAATTTTACTGCCTTTGCCCCAAAAGTGTGCACAACCACTGTGCAGTTACAACATCAGTGCAGTCTTGGACTTGGCTCCTTCCCATCCAGGACTTTTCTGAACCATTCCTTCATTTCACACAGCTCACTTGATGGGCCCTCTCCAATCCAACCCAATACAGCATGTGTTGTGTCCCTTCAGGGATATGGGCTGTTTACCTAAGCTTGAGGAAACAGGATTTGACCTGCAGCATGCTGAGGAAACACACCACTGTCTTTAAAAAGAAAAGGTAGAAGGAAATCTGAGGTAATGTATCCCTCAGTCAGCCTTTAATCCCTTGGAAACTCATGCACAAACAAATATGAGACAAGAAGGCAGCAGGTTATGTCAAAGCCACACACATTCGTGGTGGGGTGAGTGGCCCAGTGGCAGGAGGGGAAGCCACAGAGGTTTCTTCCTTCCCTTGGTGAGGCACATTGCCACAGGACATTCTGAGAAGGATCTATCACCTGCAGTGTAGCTACCAAATCACAGACGTGCAACTTGCTGAAAATATTCCTCTCTAAAGGTAGCCATCAAGAGAAGATTTACTGTGAGACCCCAAGGGTGTTGCAAGTGGGATTGTATCATTTAGGGTAAGCCTAAAAGTTACATCTTAATGCAGTGCCTGCAATGAGAACAGAGAAACTTAATTGACAAAATTTGCAAAGCAATTGTAAGTGCTCTGGAAGCCAGGATCAAAACTCAAAGTTGTCTTGACAAAATTAAAATTAAAAAAGGCAAAGAAACAGCACCCTCAAGAGATTCTTATCTACCCTCTGACCATAGGATCAGTTCTGCCAATACAATTGCTTCCAGTAGTTTGTCAAACTTACTCTTAAAATCCTCTAATGGTATTTCACGGGCTCCCTCTGTGTTTTGGGTTTGTTTCCAATGTGTAAGTACATTTTCTGCTTTTCCAAAATCAACCCAAATCTCCCTTACTGTAATGAGTCCTTTTTTTTGGTCTTGACCACTCTGGACATAAAAGACATACTGTTTTCTTTCTTTTTGCAGCAGCTCTTTAAGGCCTTCAGATTTATGTCTCACTCTCCTTTCAGTTGCTTTTAAAACTAAGAGAATTTGAGTTGGTTTATCCTTTCCCTGAGAACTGTATTTCTTAGATCTCTCAGCACCTTCAGGGCTTCCCTTGCAGTGCTCTTCAGTCAGCCCATGTCTCTCCTGAAATGTACCATCCAAAGCTGGACCAGGTCCTACTAATGCTGACTAGAGGAGACATATTACACTTTTTCAAAAAATGCTCCTTCTTGCACACCCTCACGTGGTATTTACCTTCTCAACCCCAGCAGGCCATTATTGATCAGCACTTGATTGATTAGCTTGGTGACTCCCTCTCCCACCCTCAATTCCTTCTCTGAAGAACAGCTGCCTTGGGGCACAGGGTCAAACTAAACCTCTTGGAATCAAACCAGAAGCTGAGGGCTCCAAAGCCAGCTATCCATGTCTCCATTTTTCCAGGGAAAGGCCAAATGACAGGGAAGTTATCAGCATGGTGGGTGGCACAGTTTGGATGTTTTACAGGATTGGCAAATACCATTGGGTTTTGGATGCCAGTAGGCAGAACAAGTTTTCTGTTTTGCACACATGGATCTGTCACTGTGACATGGAGTTGATTTCCTAAAATACAGCCAGTGCAAGACCAGCAAGATGGCCCCTTCCAGCACCTTCTTGTGCATGACATTTCCTTCTAGCACCTGCACAAGCGTGACCAATCCTGATCCTTTTGGAATCAAAGTGACAAGTGACACCCTGCTGCCCAAGGAACTCGATTCAATCCCAACATGTCACCTCACTGCAGTCCACAAGCTGTCTCCTGGGTCCTGCAGGGAGACCTTTGTGTAGGCAGTGCCTGCTTTGATCCCTGAGCTCTGGGCTCAAACCAGCAGTGTCACGGGGTCAGCTGAGGTGACCTGAACCTTTAGATCTGTTCCTTTGCTGTTGTTTCCAAGAGTATTGTTTGGGAGACTCCTTTTTAGGCACTGCACTGCTGGCTGGAGCATTTCTTTCCTTTGCCCAGGCCCTGAGCAAGCAGGGGAACGCACAAGATTTTTCTCCCCACTTTGTTTCCCTGTCCTGTACTTCAATTCCTCTTTTTTTCCCCTTCTACTCATCTCTTTCACTTTCTTCCTCTTTCTCTTTTCCTTCCTATACACAGAATAATAAAATGGTTTGGGTTGGAAAGGACCTTAAAGATAATCTCATTCCACCCCCTGCCATGGGCAGGGACACTTTCCACTAGCCCAGGTTGCTCCAAACTCTATCCAACCTGGCCTTGAATACATCCAGGGATCCAGGGGCAGCCACAGCTTCTCTGGGAACCTGTGGGCTCCCCACCCCCACAGGGAACAATTCTTTCCTATACACGCTGCCCATTTCCAGCATACATCCCAGCTACAGCTAACAATCCTAAACCCATTAAAGACTCAATTATTCAGATATTCTCTGTGCACCACAGCAAGCCAGCATTCTATTTCCCATTTTCAGTGATGTCAGAAAGTCAATGCTTTAAAAGCCCTCAGGCACTCTTAGCAAATACCATAATCCCATTACAGATGGGATTTCTATTTAATTGGAAATAAATAAGCAGGCAAAATAGCCCGACAGCCCTCCCCTCCCCCCAAGGCAGGCTGTCACCCACCACTATTCCAGTTTAAAATCCATATCCATTATTAAAGACACTTTGCAAGTGTGACCACGCAAGGCTTCAATCCTACAAGGTGATGTGTAGGAACAAAAGCTTTTCCTCGTTGCTCTGCTATGGTAGAGGAGGTAGTCAACCTCTGCCAGCTGGAGGTGACTGATAATTTGTCAGGGAGAGCACTAAAGGCAGTGCCAATCCTGCTGGAGAAGGAAGGCTGGGATCAGTCACTCCCAGTAATCCCCACTGAGCTCTGCCGGGCTGACGTCTGTCACGCTGTCACTGAGGGCTGAGGAGATGGAAATCATGCTGAAGCACCCAGGGATGGGAACTCTGTCCAGCTGCCAAAGAGGAAATAAAATAGGAGATGTAAACCACAGAAAGAGCTGCTTCAGATGGAAGCTTTCCAACAGGAAAGCAGGATACCAGACATTGTGAAAAACACCAAGTTTTGCATCAAATAAGTTGTTAGCAAATCTTCTATTTAAATCTTTTCTTGCCTTCAAAGATAATAAAAAATATCAGTCTGCCACTTTTTCATTTCCCTCTCTTTTCCCAAAAAGTCCTTTTCCAATTGTCTTTCCAATACTTTCTGTAAAAGTAATGATGTCAAAAGGAAAACATGCAAAGGAAAATATGTAAGAGATCTAAACATCATCCTGCAAGCCTCATCCAAAACAAAACAAAACAAAAAAGTAGAGGGAAGGCAAGGAAAAATGCAAGAATGCAAGAAATATAATATATAAAAAGTCAGATATATGAATATAAGACACATAAGACAATCCAGTTCATCTTCAAGCAGTTGTTTTATCATAAAAAGCTACACAGAAGAACAAAAGATTCCACCAGGAGCACTTCATCCACACTTCTGCAGAAGATTGTTCAGGGATCCTTAGCCACAAACTGCAATGCCCAAGAAAAGAGTACATATAATATATCCTCCCATCTTACTCCATCAGACACACTAAAGCTTTGAATTTTTTTCTTGGAAGCTTTCAAATCATGCAGCACTGCCATTGCTTGGGTTGTTACACAATCTGAAATCAACAGCAGACAACCAGCAGCACTATTGGGTTTTTTTTAATCTTCCTCTTTATTATAAGAAATCAGACAATAAATAGAGCCTATAAAAGTCGAGCCAAGAGAATTCTACAATTCTGTTTCACCCAAAGAAAGCCAGGGGCATTGGCTCATCTCATAAAGCATCTCACAGAAAACTAAGGGAGAGTTGGGAGAGTAGTCAGAAAGCACAAATCAAGAAGCACTTTTATAGCAACCTTCTTGCCAGATCTTTCACTTCTCCTTGTCTTTAGGCATTGGATCCTGTTTTCGTCTATTTTATGACACTTTTTAGAACAGACCTAATTTATTTAAGGAAAATGGGGACAGAAGCTGATTTTAGTCTAGGAACAGTCATTCAAATGACTAAAAATACTCTAGGAAAGGTTAAAAACAAGCCAAAGGTTAAAATCAAACAAACAAAAATCATGAGATTATCTTAAAGTACAGATCAGCAAGTGTTTGCCAGTAGTGAAATGTTTACAGGAGCTCCAGTGAAATGGCAACATTTCTAGCAGCTTTTGTTATTTCTACTAACTGACCAGGATTTGCAAATATATTAAAGTTATATAAAAACTACATACATATTTGTGTATGTGTATAAAAACAAAATAAGTAGGACCCCTAGCAAGATCCTTATTACTGAGATGAGGCATAATCAACAACAAAAAGATCCTCCTCCCCAACCTTTTAGTACTGCTTGTTTCAGTTAGATCCTAAAATACTGTGAACCTGTCAAAAGACAAATATTTTGGGCAGACATTTGAATTGTCTATCTATAATAAGAATGCACTCAAACAACAGAACTGATATTCTGCTAAGTGCATCTAAATTCCCATGAGGACTCAGCCCTTGTTCATGATAAATACAGGACACCTTCCTCTCTGCTAGAATCAAACTACCTAAGGAATAGTTAAGGGTGTCCACATGGTAAATTATTTGTCTTACTTTAGAGTAACTTTCTCACTTAGGCTTCACTATGTTTATTCTCTGTGTGAGTGGTTTCAGTGGAGTCTGAAAAGATAACTGGAACTAAAAACTGTTTTATTTTATTGCTTGAGAATCGTTTAGATTTTGCTGAAGCAATTTTCCCCTTAAATACAACTTACTTATTTTCTAAGCATGGCAGCTACTCCTTTCCTTATCTGTGTTGCCTTGGAAACACAGGCAAAGATTAATTTTCTTAAGCAGGCCATTGAGTTCCTCCCCTGTCTATACTTCCACTATATCACAGCTGCAAGAGTTATGCTCCAGTGAAAGCTTGCCTCAATGTCACTCAACTACTCAATCCACTACTTGGGAGCTGTAGGTGCTACTGGTAGGATTCTTCCCTTCCTATGCTTCATCCACACCTGGAATATTAGAACAGAAAAAAGCAATATACACATCCAAATCCTCACAAATTTGGGGGAAAAAATGCAGCTGAAAGAATTCAACTGCTTGATCCAGCCAGAGTTTGCTCTTCCATTTGCCTTTTGCACTGTTCTCTCCTTCCTCTAAATAATACTATGAACATGAAAAATAGAACAATCCAACATTTAAGATTAAATGCCACAGATTTTCACGCTGAGTTGACTGAATTGGATACTGAATCTGACTAGCACAAGGAAACAATTTGGGCATGGCATTGACTGTATTTCTATTTGCAACAGAAAGAGTGAAAGACCTGGAAAAGGCCAATATTTCTAGTTTCTCAAGTAGGTGTAAACAAAAAGTTCTTGTACATTACCAGGTCAGCAAACATGACTGAGCAACAGCATTTCAGAAACCCTGATATCCATTGTCTGCCTGCTGACAGTTGGCCAGCAAAGGATTCCCAGGTTGTCTGCTCAGTGCAGGAGGGCTACAGAGAAAAACCTCTGTGAATGAGGATCTACATAAAACATCTGAACAACATGACCATTTGTTCCTCAGCCCTAGCACACTCGAGCCAGCAGAGTTAACCAAAAATTTGCACTGAGTATTTCCCAAAGATCATATCTTTAGTTTCATAGGGCTTGCAGCAAAGAATCACCAAATCTGTTCATTGTATGCTCACAGTAAATACTGGGGACTAAAGATGAAAAAAAGGCTCTAGGAAAATGACAGGGATTTAGCCCCTAAGGGGCCATAGAACACATGGGGTGCATGGAATCAAAAAACACTTTGCTACTGATGTAGGCAGAGTAATGTACAGGTGAGCATTTACACTAAGACCTGTAGGCAACCTATGTCTGATCAGGGACTCCTGCAAGAATGAAGAGAAGCAAGGCAAACAAACAAACCACACAGCAAATCCAGGCCTATAATCTTGTAACATGCAGGTTTAAGCCCATCAGTGGAGCTCAGGAAGTTCTAAGTCAGTTCGCTATTTTTAACCATCCAACGTTAAACAGTAAGCAGAGACAGCACTCCAAGGAAAGGTTTATCCATGTCAATCATTTCTCATGGAGCCACTGACATTTTAGTAGGAAATAACAGTACTACAGACACCTATGTGTTCACTCATTGTTCGCCAGTCTTGTGTCTTAAGAGCCTTTAAGCAGGGACTCTGAGGGAAGCAAGGCAACTGGGAAGTTGTTTAATTTGTCACTAAGAAATACTAATTTATCAATAAATAAAATTTGAAAATCATTGTGACATTATTAAATGGAATCAATGATTCTGTGATCTTTAAAACATACTGAACTTCATGATTCTTGTGGGTCCTTTCCCACAGGATATTCTGTGATTCTAAAATCCTTATATTAATGTGATATTCATTTAATGGTGACTGGTGTTTAATTGTAATGGCACACAGGGAAATAGGACTTCAACCATCCAAGGGAGTTTTTTATGAATGGTATTAGGTACTTTGAGAATTAATCTACTCCAGGTCACTGTTCATCCCCTGAGCACGCCCCGTGCTCTGTAGCAGCTCCCAATATAGTTCCTGACGTGACAGGATCTCCAAGCCCCACAACACCCCAGGGAACAGGGACACAGAAAATACCAGCGTGTTTTTATTGATTTAGAGTCAGCAGTGGCAAACCAGCATTGACAGCTGGAGATAAATGTAACCTACATCTGCTGAGGGACACGTCGGAAAAACAGGAGAAGTGGGGCAACAAAAGGCCAATCTCAATTAGCTTTTATTGACCCTGTTGCATAAACTGGCCAGACAGCAGCCTCAGTGCAGAGGTCTAGATGCATTTTTTCCCTTCAGTTGTTTTCCAGAATATCCAAGGATATTCCATCCTAGCTACATGTGGAGCACAGCACGAGCCAACCTTAACACGTTTGAACACAGAGCCCAGAAAGTAGCTGAATAATAGTCTGGCCACAGGGTTGAGCAACTTCTGGGGAAAAATAACAACTACATACTCACAAATTAATTTCAGGAGAAAAGCTTTCATCAGTTCCACAGTATTTTAAAATGCAAATTCTATTTTTACCATGTGTTCCCTTACTATGCTTACCACAGTAAGAGTCCACCTCCCAGTTCAGCTGACAATAAAAATGGCATTTCCAAGCAGTTCTGGGTGCTATAGGAGGTATTTTCTTTCAGAAGNCCTCTAGGTACTGGAAGGCTGCTAATCAAAACACTCCTAATTAAAAATAGCCCAAGAGGAGATGCAAATAGTGATTGGATGCTAAACTTACTATCTGGGGAACAAACCTCATGACCAGCACAGAGACACCATCAATTAATTTTATCTATCGAGGCAATGTTCGCTGATCAAAATTCATGCCAAACTGTCATTGAGACCCTCATCTGGCCAGGTGTTAGTGAAAGGCCAAGAGAGGAAGGGGTGATGGCATTTACTGTTCTAAAAAGTGTCTGTAACAGATATTAAATAATAAATCTTAACATGGAGGACAGCAAGTAGAGCTGGGAAGAGTCACTGCAGCTGCCTTACAGACTTTCTGTTCCATATCTGGAGAGAGCAGCACCCTTCACCTTGTCCACAAGTTCTTTGAGGAAGCTGAATTTTGCTTTTTAATTTTTTTAAGCATTCTTTTCTTGACCTTCCCCTCATATTTCACAGTGTTTTCACCCTGCTGTAGGAGGTGCCTTTCTGCTGACATCCATTCTGACTCATCCACCCCTGACTGCTACAGCACTGGCCACATTTCAGCTCAGGCACAAAGCTTAAGGTGAGGGATGTCAAGTGTGCTGCAGCCTTTCCCAAGGAGAAACAGCCATCCCTAATGTGCATTTTAAAGGGCACCTCTTTTTCCAGCCTGGCAGGGAATACTCTTTGAAGCAAAGTTTTAAAACAAAGATAGATTTTAGCCACATGACTATGGAAAATAAACATATTTAGTAAACACACCTCACTGTTCTGAATGTGTTAAACACGCCAACCAGCCTTTAATGGAGCTGCAGCACTATCAGAACTTTGCCTCAGACAAAAGCTGGCCAATTCTAATTCCTTAATCATCTTAACTGAGATACTTTAAGCCAGAAGCAGTGTTTTTTTGGCAATATTAGAATTTCCAGGTAATTACAGTAATGGGTATTTGGAAATCAAATACAGACTCACACTATTTAGGAAGGAATTCTAGAGCCTGATTCTGATCTTGTACCAATAAAATTTACTCTGGTAATAGCTCTTTAATGCTATTGACTGCTGGAGAACTGTAAATGACTTACACAAAGGACAAGATCAGAATTTGAATCAATTTCATGACCAGCCATAAGAATATCACTTGTATGTAGCAGGCAGGTGATGTTTTGGCTCTCCAAAGTGGTTGACATACACATTAGATAACAAATACCATCATTCTGTAAGCAGTAGGAGCATTGCCCATCATATATTACAACTGTAGGAAACAAATGCAGCAGTAGAACCAAAGTTTACCCCAACTGAAGCACCACAGACAAGGCACAGTTCAGTCCCACCCTCTACAAACCAGCCATTTTAACTGTGCCCTCTGACAAATTCTGACAAGTTTAGGCAGCAGGAATAGGAAAACTCACCATTTTTTCTACTTTTAGGTCCTATTATCAGGAAACAAAAACATGTAATTATTGCTACTGAATCTCAGGTGCTGATTCTTATACAGAAAGAAAGGTAAAACTTCAAAAAGCAAAATTAGGATGGGAGAAGGGAATCCAGTCTTAGATATCTGTGATCATCTAACTCTGGAAGGCACAGCTTTCTCAAATAAGAGCAATTATAGAAACTGAAAGGCAAAATAAATATATAAAAAAAGAGAGGGTTCCTCACAAGTATTGTGGTCACTATGCAGCCACTTACACATTGGGAAATGTCTTGCTGGCTACCCCAGCTGCACAAACCCCTGAAGGATCCCAGGAAGAACTCTATGGAACTTCCAGAGATCCTTACAGAATTTTCCTTTTTCCAGTATGCATTTCAGAAAAGGTTGTAGTAAGATTTATATTTTTACATCCAGTGCAGCAAGAGACCAAATTAAGGTATGCGTGAGCTTGTGCATTGTTACAGTCAAACAGGAAGTGAGACTTGCTCCACACATTTGAGTGTCTGCACTAGAAGGGTTCATTAAGAGCCCATTTAAAAGCACATCACTTTTCATTAAACTGCTTGATTCTCACAGAAGCTCAATTGTTTTATCCTTATTAAATTCTTGAGAACTTGTCCATGAGAGTGTTCTAACAGAGGCTAACTAATGTGAAGATTTCAAAGATATTCTAAGCATTAGATATTTACATCCTTAAGAACACTCTGCTCCAGACAGTGAAACTAATTCAGGCTGGCTTGCCCTAATTTTTTTTCCAGCTCCTCAAGAGATTTTGCTACTGGGTTTAACAATATGAAGCTGGTAAAGAACAAAGTGCCACAAGATTTGTAGAACAATCCATAAATCGCATCTAGAATAAAAGTTCATGGAATTAGGTATTTTTTTTGCTTTTTAATTATAATTCAAGGAATTATAATTCAAAGAATAAAGTGGAAAAAAAAAGTGATGTACTTTCCACACAGTAAGTCCAGATATGTAATTGGGTTTTTTCTCTACAAAATATTTTTGGAAAGTATTGTTTGTCTACTTTTGCCAGCTACAAGTAGGGCTGGGAAAGAATATAAAAAAGAACACTTATACTCAAAATTGGCTCAGTTTCACCCAGCATTTGCTATCAAAAGCCTGCAGAAGGGTGCCACAGTATCAAATACATTTTAGACTTGCTCCTTTTTCTCTAGGAAGAGGATATCAAAACTCTTTGACAGTGAGAGCTTCTCCTGGAGCAGCAGCAGCAGTCCTGGAGCCACCATTGCCACTGTAAGGATCAACAGGGTGTTGGTTCCATTTCTGGGAGACTTGGGTATTCCAGGTGTGATGAGGTTCTTACTGCAGTTTTGACTCTCCAGCTGCTGCCTGGCCTCATAACAGGAATAACAGACCTTTCTTTCCAGACCTCTGTGGTGAAGACATGGCAGTTGCCCAGAAAAGCTGCTGCAAACTCATTTTATCATGAAATGCACTACAGATTCCATAGACAGGGAAAACAAGGTAGTATCTTTGCCCTTACCACAGGTTTTTTTGTCCTTCAAAACTTAGGTTCTTCTTCAGTCTCCTTTTCCTTAAGCAACAGAATTCACATGCTTTTCTTCACAGAAAGGGTTGTAAAACATGGGCATAGGCTGCCCAGGGCAGTGGTGGAGTCCCCATCCCTGGAGGTGTTCAAAAACCATGTGACTGTGTCACCTGGGGACAAGGTTTTGTGGTGGACGTGGTGGTGGTGCTGGGCTGATGGTTGGACTTGGTGATCTTAAAAATCTTTTCCACCCTTAACAATTCCCTGATGCCTCAGACACCTTATTTTCCATATACCTGATAACTCCCACCACTCACCTGGGGACTGCTGGCATCGGTCCACCTCCATCTCACTCTTTCAAGGCACATTTCAAACACTGAAAACCAAAGAACACCCTTGACTGAAGGCCTTGCCAAAGGCAAAAGCTCCTTCCCTGAGACCGCTAAGATTTTGCTATGGGAAAGAGAGACCCAGACCTTGGGTTAGGGAGGCTGAAGTAAAGGAATTGTGGTCAATTCTACAATTAGAGAATGACAAAAAAAGAAATGCTAATACTGCTTTTCAGCTGCAGATTTTGATGATTAGTTGTAAGTGTATGAAGATGTTTTCAGTACTTGAAGGTACCTTGTTGATTTTCCATTACAAAGCATATGGAAGTGCAGATGTCATGGCTCTGTTTCACATATTGTGTTACACAACTATGATTGGAGTGACCCCAAACTGTCACAAGACACTGAACCCTCATTTCAGGCCAAATGTAAAAAAGATATTCAGATGCCTAAAGATGCAGATTGAAATCACTCAAATGATTAAAGCTAATTAAATTCAGCATGCATATACAAGTATGATCTTGTAAATAGTTCCAATGAAAAGAGTGTTCATTAGTTTGGGAATTACTGAATCAACATTTTGAACAGCTTCAAGGAAACAGGCACAGCAAGAACTGGGCTTAGATGAAGACTTCCCTAAAATCATCAACTCAGTGGTTGGCAGCTGTCAAAAAGTAGTGTCTCAGGAGTTGTTACAAAAGCAATATAGCATGAAATAGGCAAGAAGATTATACCACTACATACACACATGAATCTTTCATACTGAGTCCTCTGGAAAGCTCTGGTGAAACACAAAACCTGCAAAGTGGAAAAGGGTTAAAAGAGAGCAAATACAATGAAGAAATGTATGGACTGACTTCCATATGGGGATTGACTGAGTGGAAACTCTGCAGCACAGGAAAGGTTTGACTTACAGGGGATATTTTAGAAGGCTGTGTATTCTTGAACAGCCTGGAGGAGGTGAATAAAAATCAACTGTCCCTCTCATGCATGAGTTCTTGTGCTGGAAGAGGAAGGGAAGTTAACAGAAAACAGGTTCTGAATAAACCAAGGCTGTTGGTCTTTCCTGTGGACCCGATATTTTCTGAGCCTGAGCTCTTCCCAAGGGAAACTTTTCAACAGTTTTATTTTTCCCGAAATAACCTTTTGTAAACAATATTCCTTTCCCATAACAACAAGTGTTGTTTGCTATTTCTGTTCCTTAGCCAAGGGGAGAGGTGTCAGCCCTATGGACCAATAACGTGCCTTCTTAGCACAGCATGTTATAAAAGGGCTGAAGGAATTGTAAATAAAACCTTCTGATTTCTACTGCCTCCTGACTGGAGTCAAGCATCTTTATTTTGTGTCCTACTGCAACACTTTCCAAAGCACTTGTTCAGCTCTTTCAAAGTACTGTAAATTTTGTGCACCTACAACATCCTTTGGTGAAGAGTTGTACAGGTCTACCACAAGCTACAACAATCTGTCTCCCTTTGTCTTTTGGCTGTGGAGTTCTGCCTGATCAAACCTCACATGGATGTTGTTCTGCACTTTTGTTGTCCTTTCCATTTGCTGCCTTTTCTATTTTTAATAATCAAAAAGTTTATATGACCTCCCAAAGCAACTGGACAAATGCTTAGCAAGAGCTGTAGTTGGAATTATAAAAGTCACAAATCCCACCAGCCCTGCCTAAAAAAAAAATGGCTGGGAGATCACATGGGATTAGTCAGAGAGAAGAAAGGGAGAGGGAAAGGTATGATACACACCCTATTTTTACTTTTTCCTTGGTATCCATCCCCTTCTGGCCACTGTCAGAGTCAAAGAAGTGGCCAACTTGTGCAGTCAACATGTGCATTCCTATGTTGGCTAAAATCAGAGTGAAATTTAAAAAACAAAATCATTTAATGGGCTTTTATCCAGAAAAAAATGAAACAGTATTTGTTGTTCTGCCTTGAGCTATTATTTTGGAGCACCATTAGCTGGGAATTAATTAGTAGTGATTTGGTAAACCCTTACTGTGAATCTTGCTGTAGAGTTGGTGGTTTATCAAGATGTTTCGTGAAGATGCATTCTCATGACTCAGATGTGAGGATGTTGTTTTCCTTCAGGACTCCTGCAGCCTCCCTGCCATGACTCAGTGCTGTTATTTATTCTCCGTGCTAAGGGCACAGCTGGTTTGTGAGAACAAGTGACCAGACTGATGGTTCTCATCAGAGGGGATGGATGGCTTCAACCTCTCACACAGGTTTAATGCTATCACACAAACTGCCCATAAACTGAGCTGAGACACAAACAAATCACTCCAGATTCTGGAGTATGTCCAATATTCTGACACACAGATGTTGTGAAAACATCTTACTTGTTATCTTTGATAGGGCAGATGCCAGAAACCTGTGATTTTGTGTTGCAAAAAGCTGATAAGCATACACAGATGCTTCCTGCTTGATACTGTAGGGTTCAGCAGAGCCCTCAGTATCAGCAGACATTGGTGAACAAACTCTTTTATCTTTGTTGGTATTTTGAGTCCTTTGATCCTCTTATTTCAAATCTGGATCCAAAAATTCCCAATTTATCTTTATTTTAGGCTTCTGAGAGAGAAAACAATCCTCTAAAACCCATGAAACTCCTGAGTAGTGGAGTGGTGTATTTTGAAAACATTTTTCAGTCCCAGCAGCACTCTGAGGGCAAGGCTGGGCTCAAGAACAGGACTACTGTTTCTAAAGAAGAGGTGGTTCTCTATTGCATCAATACAGGCTCAAAACTTGTTGACCTTTTTTACCTCCTTACCTGTACAGACAAGGTTCATTTCAAGCACCAGGCAAGCCTTGGAGCTCCCATGTTCACATTCAAGCTGCCATTTACACACCAAAAATAGCCACCTTCAAAAGGAGAGCGTGAACCAGTGCTTTGGTGTTTTTGTATCAGGAACACAAACAAAAGAAATCAGTGCTTATATTTGCAAAGCTATTTGCTACATCAGATTACAGGCCAACATGCTGCATTTAGAAACTCCTTTGCCTGGCAATATTTGGGGAGCAGCAGGAAGAAAACTTTCAGTAGACAAACAAGCTTTGTGTAATCAGGAAGTTGGTAAACCCTGTTGTGGAACAGCAGCATAACCTGCGTAACGCTTTTACATTTCATGACTGACAAACAAAAGAGAATTCCTAGATTTAAAAAGGGAACAACTAACAGATCAAAGTGAATGAAAAATGCATTTGCTGCCTGCCCTTTGGAAGTTCCCTGCCAGTGAGCCTGCAGACACAGCCACCAGCAATCACCCACAGCCAGCCAGGTGCCACTATGGACCAGACAATGGCAGCACCTCAGAAAATAGAGTAATTAAAATCTAACAAGGCTTCACAGATCCCTTTATTCATAAGGAGACTAAAAGAACTGAACCAAGTCTTAAACCCATCAGCAGCAAGACCTTATTTGGAGTATAAACATCAGCGAGTGACATCACGGAGGAGAGACTTCACCTCCAATCCAATTTACATTGTCTGATCTGCTCCAGAGACAAACTCCCTTAATTCCTGCAGGGGTAACCTTGGAACAGTTTCCCAGGCTGATCAGCTTGCCTTTGCAGGCCAGGCCAGCTCTGCTAGCCCCAGAACTGTGACACTGACCTTAGCTGGGCATTTGGGTCACTCCTGGTTGGCCTCGGTGATTCCACACACAGGAGCTCCACAGCAACTCTCTCACAGGAGAGGAGGAGCTGTAAAGCCTCTGAAGAGCACTCAGCATTGAAGCTAGAGAACAACACAGGCTGACAACAGAACAGGCCTTAGCAGGAAAGTACATTGGATGGGTTGAGATTTGTTTCACAGAATGCGTGACTAGTCTTTTTATTTTTTTTTTTTTTAGTGTCATGTGCTATTATAGAAACGTAAAAGCTTATAAATCTGATTTTTTCCTCAGCTGCAGACACAATATTTCCCCACCCTCTTTATTCAAACCACTCTAATCAAAACTGTTGCTTGCTGTGGTCAGACACTTAGGAAACACAGCAATTCCCAAAAGTCTCTGCAAAAGTTTTATTTTTTCTTTGCCTACTCGGACAGTATTTCCTTTTAGCCCTGTCATACTGCTCTTTCCACCAGATGGTTGCTGGTTCCTATTCTAGCTAAGAGGGATTTAACCAGCTTGAATTAATCCTTACAGTTGTCATCGACTAAGTGTTAATGCTTTGACACTGCTTTAATCCCTAGGGATTTCTTTTCCCCTCTGTTTGCAAAAGGAGGGAGGGAGGAGGGCACTGGGGATGTTGAGCTGACACAACAACCCCTGCTCCAGTTCAGCAACAAGGTTACAGGTTACAGGCACTGACCTGGATAATTTGTCCCGGGACATTCATATGGGAAATAAACGACCACCAAGGAACTTCTATTACCGCAGGAAAACTCAATCATTTCAGTGATTATATGTGAACCAGGAGCACATGTACACATGTGAGATTTGGCTTGTCACTCTTGAGCTTACTCGGGGTATTTTGTGTTTTCCACAGTGCCCAATTTTTTAAATTTTCCACTTTAATGTATTCCTTGTTTTCTGAAAAGCAGAATCTGATATAAAGTAGCTTTCACCCTGGCTGGGGGTTTCCTTCTAGAGTCTGTATTTCCTGTTGTACTGCTGAGCTCATAAACCCAGCACGCCTGCATGGCCTCTGTGTGCATTAGGAACACCTCCCGGAATTTGGGTCATTAGCATATCGTTAATCTCCACAAAGTCATTATTATGCGCACACCCGATTCACAGTGACCTTTTCACCCAGCTGCACCACTGACAGACTCGCACCTTCCCCTTCCCACTGTCCCCCAGGAAAGCATGGATTACTGGGTGTTCCCAGGAGGGACAGGGATCACCTGGCAGGCATTTACCATTCCGGAGGAGACGGTAGCGTTTGTCACTTGTTCAGCAACAGAGGCAAATATTCAGGGGGAAAATGAATTCAATTAGAATTTAAGAAGCCTCTTTGCAACTCATGGAGCTCCTCTATGGCAAACCTGGCCTCCAGAAAACATCTGAGTTCCTTCTGCAGGGCTACAGACAGCAATCTGGGAAGCATCCATTGAAAGCTGGCTGGTTATTCAGGGGGCACTGTTCCCACTGTCCTTGCAGGAAAGCTACATCAGAAATTATTTGGACTCTTACATCAGAAACCGTTTACTAGAGGAGTGATTTTAAACCACGAAGCACCAGGTCTGTTTAATTGTGACAAAACACACCGTCAGCCTGCCACCCCTAGATTTGAAAGCAGCTGTATTTGAATTCTTTTGAAAAATGCTTTGATTGAGATGTTTATAAATTGTCTCATCAGCAACCAGACAGCCCTAGACATGCTACCTTCAGTAAATTAAACATGAAGTAATTCAGCAGAACTTAGACCATGATCTCACATTCAGTGACCTTAATAACCATTTACAAGTATGAAATTAATACCTTTAAGTGTTTGCAGGAAAAAGGTTTTAAATAAACATTTCCAGGTAGTAAATGAACAATTTCAAGAGAAAATATAAGCTTTCTCTGGTTATGGCTCAGATTCCAAAGAGGCCATTCATAGTTCCAATTTTATTTTTTCTGTCAGCTGGTTTTCTACTTTTTGCATATTAGCATTTTAAGAAGCATAACCAAAGTGTTTTTATGATAGAAGTTTATATTTATTCTGTTTTATTCTACTTTTCTGCAGTGCTTTCAAGAAGCAGCAAAGGAATTTTTGTTCAGCTTTTCTATGCTTACTCTTCAAGCAGCAACAGGGTGTGCAGGAGCTCTACCCAAAAATGAAGCAGGTGGAAACACGTTGGTCTAATGGAAACCTTAGCAAGGCTGCAGCTGGTATGACCAGCCTCCAGTGTTAGTTTGGGTTATATTTATATTTCTCTGTGTATATAATTTCCAAGGTGCTTTCCTACTCCTCCACATGTTTATACCCTTTGTGCACTCCCTTTTTTCCCTATGCCCAACTTTACCTGGACCACTTTTCTTCCCCTCTGCACACCTGAGCTCTGGCCTCTCAATCCTTCCACAGAGAAGAAGATGAACAAACACAACTCTTCAGTCCACTTCTGTGAATTATGGTTCCAGAATTTATACCTCACATTAATTTTAAGCAAGCTCTTGAACAGGGATACGGGAAGATAAAATTATATGTAAAATGCATTAGAAATGGGGGAAAGGTTTAGTGTGCTGGGACAGCTTTTATTATCCATTTTCACACCACACCAAAGCTTGTTGTGTACTTCTAATTGACTGACTTTTTTTTCCTCCTGTTTCTCTGTTCCACATAATGATAGAAACATGGAATTATAGAAAGCTTTGGGTTGGAAGGGGGCTTAAGGCTCATCTCTTTCTACCCCCCTGACATGGGCAGGGACACCTTCCACTATCCCACGTTGCTCCAAGCCCTGTCCAACCTTGGACACTTCCAGGGATCCAGGGGCAGCCACAGCTTCTCTGGGCACCCTGTGCCCGTGTCCCACCATAATATAGAACTATTTATATTATTAAATATGTGTTATAATATATGCAAATATCTACAAAAGTGCAAGGGTCCAGCACAGCAAAGCAGGGCTGATGACTGAGGTCAGTGTCTCAGAATGGCCAGTTTAAGCTGATTCACAGCACTGTGGGATGTCTGTGGTGTCTGCATGAGGCACAGAAATTATGAGTCACCACCACTGCCCTTCCTCTCATCTTACTGATCCCTGTTTCCTAAAACTGAAAGTATAAATTGAAACATTAAAGGGAAAATTGGGGTTTCAGTCTGCCCTCCAATTTACACACACACAGAGTCCCCACTGTCCTGGGGACAGCAGTGGCACTGCAGCACTGCCTGTCCTCACCCACCTGCAGCAAGGAACCTGCTTTGACTCAAGCTACTGCAAACTGATCCCAAGAAGGGAATCATGTCCCTGGTATTAGGGTAGCCAGGCAAAGGATTCCCACTTTGGATCAGCTTAAAAACACTGACATTTTGCTTGGACAAAGACACAGGGCCATGTGGGAATCTGGATCTCACAGATATTCACTGTACCTCCTGCCACTGAATTCCCCGTGTCCATTAAATACTGTAAGACTCTAAATAAAAACTAAACAGTGCCAAATAATCACATTATAAATAATCACAAGAATTGGTGCTCCAAAAGTTATCATTTCTACATGAAACCCTTTTCAGAAGTCCTCAGCCAGCCAAAAAAGTCACAGGTAAATTAAAATGTGTGGTTATTCTATATCCCACTGCAGAAAGCCAGCTCGAGTCTTACTGGCAAATAGTTGCATCTGATAAAAGTGTTGAACTACTGATTGATTTATGGGGATCGAATATTTAGGATTTCTCCAAATGAAGAATCCTTCCCTTCAGGAGGATTATCCTTTTCTAAAAATGACCTGTCTCCTCAGGCTGAGTTTCTGACCCTTGTTTCTCTCTGCTGTGCTCCAGGGGCTGAGCAGATTTATTTTGATTATGTGTAATACCTTTACTTGCTTTCAAAGTTATTGCCATGATTCTTATCCCCTAAAGACAGTTAATTAAAAAAATCCATTCATGGCAGCATTATTTTGCATGATGTCAGTGATTACCTCTGCTCTTAGGACAACATCTTGTGCAAACCTGTGCCCCACAATTAGTAAGACAGTACTNAAAAAAAAGGGAGGCAGCAATTGCTTTAATCACATCCTTCAGTGAATTTAAGCCCTGACATGTACACCTGCTCATGCTAAATACCTCTGGTTATTGTCTCTTCGTCAATTTAAACACGAATGTCTATTACTCTAACCAAACACAAAGCTCTGAGTAGAACATGTAGCAAGCAGGATTCTTGGTCGTGTTGTGACCTGTAATGATGGCCATACTTTCCACCAGCCTGGTTTAATGTTTGCTTTGATGAATATTTTCCCCTCTGCTCACCAGTTAAAACAGCAGGGGAGTTCCCCTGGCCCAGCGGGTGCACGTGGTCCGCACACTGCCTGTCTTCCACGGAGAGGCAAGGACGGGGACAAAGGAGCACACAGCAGGGCTGTTCCACAAAGAAAAGCTACTCCCCAGTGCTGCAGCCTCCCCTTCAAGCAGCCTCTGACAGAAAGGAGGAGGAAAGGCTTCACAGAGCAGTTCCCTCCCCTGCAGAGACGACAGGGATAAAGAAAAAGTAGCAGCAGAGCTATTCTTGCACTGAGGGGACTTAAAGCCTGTTCCTCTCAGCTGGACTTTGTAAATGGAAGTTCTGGAGAAGACAAGAGACAACAGATGTCTCCTCCCCTCTAAACCCACCAGCCTGACCTTAACATATTGATTTAATGGATGCTAGCAGAAAGGAAACAGGAATTCTGCACTCGATACCATAAGCCCCTGTCTGGAAAAATCCCTGTGCCTGGAGTAGCTGGCAGAGCTCCAGGGCAGCCCAGCACACCTTCCCTTTCTGCTCCAAAAATTCCAGTGGACTCAGCCAATACTGTTTGATTCAAACTCTCCTCCAGATCCCTGTCCTTTCTCACCCCATAAGGTTTCAAAGTCTCACAGCCCCAGGGTCTGTTTGGGCTGGCAAGTCCCACATGGCTCTGGACTAACCAGCTACTCACAACTACCTAGACCCCTTTGTAGAGGTCTCCAGCAAAAAAAAACAACCAAATCCCAGGTAAATTAAAATGTATGGTTATTTTATATCCTACTGCAGGTACTGCTGGAGAACTGCAAATTTAATCTGGTGAAATGTGCTGTGATTAAACCGTGCCAGGTTCCTTGTTCTGTCAAGTTAACAACAAGCCTTTCCATTCATGGCTTTATTGCAGGAATTCAGAGCTCTGCTTTCAAAGGAAATAGCTTTAGGCTGCATCACATGTTCTACCTCCATATGGGGAATAGATATAAAACTCTTTTTTTCAACATATCCAGGAAAACTGAGTTGCTGTCAAGGCTGACATAACAGTCTGCTTTATCTCCTCAGTGGATGAGCAGACTAAAATAGCCTTTTCCTCACAGAATGCTAACACAGTTCTGTTTCCATATATAAGCCTAGGGATTTATTGCAAATCTACTGATAAAACTAGCACTACAATAATTTATGCAGACTACTTGGGGATTTTTTCCCCTTTAGAAAATTTGAATATACTAGTATTTTTTCATTTTAAATCTTTTAAAAAGTTGCTTTAGGAAGACAACTTTATTTCAATGCATTTCCTAATTTGACAAGCACCTCAGAAAGCAGACATGAACCAAACAATGCTAACTAATGTCTTTGGGCTGCCTCTGTCAGCTTGGAAGGGACCTCGAAGGTAATCTCATTCCACCCCCTTTATCACACCTTCCACCAGAGCAGGTGAAATTAAATATAAGCCTTAACTTATCAAATGTCCATCTAACAATATTGTGGCTAGGTAAATTCCAGCTTTGCTGGCAGTGGTAATGTCTGACCCTGCCTGCTCAGATCTGACCTGGTGGCCAGTGTTTGGGAGGCTGCATTCCACTGCCAGTCACATGCACCCTGCCAGCTCCCAAACACCTTCCTGTCCTTTATGGCTTTGCCTGAAGCATTAGGAATTCTTCCTTTTAGACACATGTTCTGTATACTGTTAGTAGCTGATGGTATGCCAGACCCCTTCTGCTTACCTATTTCCAGTTCTCCAAACAAACATTTATGCAAATCTTTTTTAATAGCCTGAAAATTACCTTACAGGTGCTTTCCAGCCTAATCGAGTACATGAAAAAAAAAAAAAAAGGCAAAAAAGAAAAATTGATTATTTAGGGTAAGCATTCAGCAGTTTTTCTTACACTTCTGAACTTCTTTCTCTCTGCTGTAGTTACTGGCAGGTCCTAACTACTTGTGGATTCAAGTTCAAGACCTGATGTAATTCAGAGAACAATAGACCACACCTTTTTAAGGTTTCTAAGAAAGGTGTGGTCTAGACAGTTTCTAAGTTGTGGTAACTGTGTGTCTTGTGCTCGGAGGAATGGGTAAAGGGGTGAAAGGCAGCTGCATTGCTAAGTGCTATTATATAATGCACCCAGCTTGAGCTCCAATTATCCAGTAATGCAGTTATTTTTTTGTTTTCTTAAAGTTCCTCCTTTTTTCCTGCTGTTAAATCAACATAGGCTTTAAATGTGAGAATTTTCCTTTAACACTTTTCAGCAACTGGTTTCCATTTCCTGGTAATTAATAGGTGCTGGCCTAGATATGCCAGAGCTATAGGAGAACAAAGGAGAGAGAATCCTTGGATGAAGCCAGAGGGGAGGGGGGACTGGATCTTGTATTCTAACTCAACAGCTTGTTTGCAGTGCTCCCTTCTTTGCAGTTTCTAGGGGGGATTTAGGGCTCGGGGTTTTTTAGGTTTTTTTAATGACTTGATTTTCCCTAAATGCAGGTGATCATGCAGTGATATCCCATTCAGAGGCAGCTATGCTGGCCAGCAGCTCTCCATGCTCACAGCAGCTGTAAGGCTGCACAGAAAGCCCAGGTGACCCAGACATCTGAAGCAGATGGAAATCCAGGGGGCGGTGGGGTGGGCAGGGTCAGATCTAACACAGTGACACTTGCATCCTCCTTTATCACTCACCCACTGACTGCCTAGAAATCCTTTGTGAATGGGATAATTATACTGCTCTTCAGCTCTGATGTGTTCATTTTAATGCTCCTATGTCTTGCTCGCCTCCATTTACTGAGATGTCACTGGTTTTTTAAGAAGGGAAGTTAAAAAGCTGTCACAGAAACTGCAGCTGAGGCACCCAGGAAAGTTCAAGATATTCCCTCCCCAGGAAACACAAAGAAGAGCAAAACTGAAGAACAGATCTTGTGGCACAGTTTGTATTTCTCATTATTATTATTTGCACTCTCTGCATGTTGGGTATTGCAAGGGATAATAAACAGCTCTGAAACCTCTCTTCATTGCTCCTGAACAGGCTAGTTGGTCTCATTAGTCAACCAGACTCTCCTACTATTTTCACCTCCTTGCTTTGTTTACCCATGATAACATGATTGAATACATTTCTTCCTTACCATGCAAGTATGTGTTATAATTTATGCTTTGTTTTCTTAAATAACCTCCTACAACAGACTCTTTCCTCTTCAAAATACAATCTCCACTGCACTTGTATTTTTTCACAGCCACCAGCTGAGGTACCACTCACGTTGTCATTGCTGTAACCTCTGAAGTCTTATCCCAACACAAGAAGGATGTGGACCCATTGGAATGAGTCCAAAGGAGGCCACAAAGTTGATCCCAGAGCTGGAAGCTCCTCTGCTCTGGAGCCAGGCTGGGAGAACTGGAGGAGTTCACCTGAAGAAGAAATGGCTCCAGGGAAAACTTACATGTCCTTTGAGAGCATAAAGGGGCTCCAAGAGAGTTGGAGAGGGACCTGGGACAAGGGATGGAGGGACAGGACACAGGGAATGGCTTCCCACTGCCAGAGGGCAGGGTTAGATGGGATACTGGGAAGGAACTCTCCCCTGAGAGGGTGGTGAGGCCCTGGCACAGGGTGCCCAGAGCAGCTGTGGCTTCCCCTGGATCCCTGGGAGTGTCCAAGGCCAGCTTGGACAGGGCTGGGAGCAACCTGGGCTAGTGGAAGGTGTCCCTGCCCATGGCAGGGGGGTGGCACTGGATGGGCTTTAATGTCCCTTCCAACCCAAACCATTTTGTGATTCTGTAAGTGAGGCAGCCTTGCTAAAACTGGGCAGGACCTTCTCAGGACTCACTGAGAGCTGCCTGTCAGCCACAACCTCAGTGTAAGAAGCAGATTGAGGGGCTGTGGGGAGACAGGAAGAGTTCAGTCTTCAGACTTCTTCAACCCTTGTCCTTTTTATTGAACCTTTTGGGAGAAGAAATCCTTGTCTGTCTGGAACAGAACAGAAATCACATCTATCTGCCAGCCCAAATTGTATGGTTTTTAGCCCATTCCAGACCTGACTGTGCACTGATAAGTTTATAGATGAACATAATAAAATGTCATCCTTCAAACCAATGATCCTTTACCACTGAATACTACACAGAATTATATTGTGTTCTGCACGTGTCTGCCCACAGCAACTTCAAGTTGTAGCACTAATGCTGCTGTGATTCTACTGTTTTACAAGTCAAAACCCCAAAAATCTTCATGATACAACACAAGAATTTCCAAACCAGCTAAAACTTATGGATCTTTGTAAAGGAAAAATGTTAGTTCAGAAAAAAAATTACTTGACAATCAAGTCTGAATAAAGCAGAGTAGATAGAGGAGGCCTAGTACACTGTACTCACTATTGGACACACACTTCTCAAGCAGGTCTGCTATTTCCCAAACACATGGATAGTATTTACATTACAGATTAACTATCTTTGGAGTGAAAACATATGAAACCTTGTCACTAGGTAAATATCTTTAAGCTAAATGTTCAAGTTAAAGTTCAAGCTCCTTTGTCCAGTTCATTATGACCTGCTGGACAATGTTCATTCTGAATTGGTTTTGCTCTGGTTCATTATTCCTAAACAATCCCTTGAGGAAGTTCACAGGATAAGGACTTAGCATGTCTTTCTAAATACAAATGCCTCACTTAAACTGTGCTATCATAACAGTCACGAGGTCTCCCAGCCCTGCTAGTGTGCATATGGTGAGAAACAAGAGAAATATTGTCCTTACAAGTTTTGGAACTTAAAAACAGAAGCACAGCTGATCACAGGCTCTCTTAATTCAATTACCCACACAGCCTGCCCAGAAAAGACCTGCTGTGTCACAGGAAAGTGGAGAGACCTATGTCAGAAGCAGACATAAAGTACCTTTAGTTCCCTTCATGTTCAGGTGGGGTCACTTGACCTCCTCAAGAGGCCACTTAATACTCCTTGTGTATAAAATATGCTCAGGTTCACCCAGAGTTTACTGTCTTGTAACGTCACTTCCTCAACGCATTCAAGGAATGAAAAAAAAATGTTGCCATGATAAGGCAGAATCCTTTTTCTCTGATAGAAAGACCTAGCAAGTTTATATTGCTTCATCAAGATAAGATAGCCTGGACTCAACTAAAACTTTTATAACCCAATCTACTTTCATGGGGTTTGTCCTGGAATCTGACCCCTTCAGCCTGTCACAAATCTGTTTTATCAACATAAAACACCATTAATACTTAGATACCTCACTCCTCTGACCATGGCAACTAAATTATGTGTACCACGTAACATCCTTCTTGCTTCAGAAATCTTTTCATCTCTGTGTTAGTTATCTTTTCATCGCTGTCACTATAAAAATGGATATGGATTTGAAAATGGGTCATGCAAAAAGAAAATATTCCAGAAATTATGCCCCAAGACATAATCAGAACCCTTACATCTTTATATTTCACTGGGTTCAGTGGAGCTATAGTGACTTAAGTAATTCTTTTCATGGTAGTCAGTGATCAGAAAATACTTCTGCTCATTCAGTAATGCTTCATCACTCATTCTTTACACACTATAGTAGTTTATTTTTCAATTTTTTCAAACTTATGAGTTTGGTCTCAGGAGATTAGTGGCACTTTCACATACTCATATAAGCTCTCAGTTTCATAAATGTAGTGTCATGAATAATTGTCATCACCCAAGAGGGATGTAATGCCTACCAAGATTTTTTTTAAAAATTGAATAACCCTTATCTCACACCAGAGATTTCTTGGTTTTAAGTGTCTCCAATTAATTACTGCTGCCTCGTAGATTCATAAGCTATCCCATATTTCCTGGAGAGACATAGAAGCAGAATTCCTTCAGAGAAGCACATCCAGAAAATATCACTCACTACTAAAGAGAATGCTCCTAACTGACTCTGCTAACAGCTAATGTTTCTTACATCTTCAACAGCTACAGTCTTGAAAATATTTACAACTTTTTTATCTTCCCTTTTCCCCTCCTTTCTCATGCTGTCATACGAGATCTGACTGTGCATCATTAACTTTTTCAAATGTCCTGGATATCATTTGGAGCTGGGCACTTCTCATGTGAACTCATTTAAATGCAATTTGAGTAGGAAGCTCTTACTCCATCTACTACATCTGGTTTGTTTTAGCTTCACCTTTTAAACTGCCCAAATGCATGACATCTCCCAAAACTTTACAATGTATATACTATGAGGTGATACCCAACTTAGTTTGTGCTATGAAGGCTGATCAGTTCCCATAGAAATAAATTTAAAACATTGTGTTGACTTAGTGAAAACTGAATTTGGCCCTAGAAGAGAGAGACTCTGCTTATATGAACAGAGAGAATAAGGTATTTCTTTCACTGTTTGAAGAGAGAATGAAAATTCAGGAATCTCTTATTAGAGAGAAGGGGAGAGATAAAGACATAATGCCAGTGAAGTCAGCAGAGATAAACTGATAAAACTGCTTTCAGGTGAAATCTGATGAATGATGCAAAACCAGAGTAGCTGTTACAGCCTCAGGTTAAAACCAAGACACAAACCAGAGATGTTTCACAAGATAGAGACACTGCTGTTTTTATGAACATAAGAACATACATTCAGCTCAGCATTTTCATCATTTTCCTTTCATACTTGCATTTATGATCTCACGTGGGTTTCCTGCCCTTGATTTCTTGGCAGCTATAACCTGCAGTACTCTGAGCTTAGGGACTCTGTGAGTTCTCTGGATTGTGCTTGGAGAGAACGTGTTTCAGCACCTGTGGGGCACTGCAGCAGCACTGTCACCTGGATTTTTGAAAGTCTTATGCCACAACTTTCGTATTTTGCAAAGCAAACTTCATGCAGGGTTAAAGAGTTCCCTGAAAAACAAGCTTGCCCACCTCAGTCAAGGTTCAGAGGTTTTCCTGTGCTCTGCATGATCTTTCTGAAGTTTCTGATGTGCTTTGGCTCCCTTAGATCTTCCAGAGGGAAGGATAGCAGCTGAAAAAGCTGAATTAATCTGTGTGTGACTGGGCATTTTGAGGTTCCTGCAGTGAGCTCTGAAACCCTTTCTAGAGGCTTCCACACAGCAGGGACCAGGCTGAAGCTGTTACCACCTGGTGGGGGTGAAGTGAAGGGGCACCCACTGCTTCCCTCTGTATCTAAAACTTGGCAGCTTTCATCTCTAGCAGGATAATTCCTGTGTATCCACACCAGCCCTGGAACAGAGCTTGGCCTTTGGATGTGACCAATCATCACTGATGAAATGCTGAAGTAGCATTTCTAAAAGCTTTAAATTCTTTTATGCTTAAAAAAGAGCTGTAAACCCACACAGAATCTGGATTTTTGGAAAATCATAGAGTCCTAGACTGGTTTGTGTTGGAAGATCATGTCATTCCACCCCCTGCCATGGGCAGGGACACCTTCCACTAGCCCAGGTTGCTCCAAGCCCCATCCAAGCTGGCCTTGGACACTTCCAGGGATCCAGGGGCAGCCACAGCTTCTCTGGGCACCCTGTAATTGTGCTTAAAGATGAATAATCTCTGCTACTGAAAATAAAGTTGCTGGGCCTCCAACCAGGTTAAATGCTTTGTCTGTTTAACTGATCTGGTTTTGCAAGTGAAAATGTGTATTGGATGTTAAAGTCCAGCTTGCTTTTTGGTGGGACAGTTTCCATAATTGAGAACTACAAAGAGAGGAAGAAAACATCCCATGTTCATTTCAACATCGAGGTTCTTCATTAAAACAAAAAATACATTAAGCATGGAATATAAATATTAATTTTAGAAGAAAGGGCAAATGAGGCACTGTTAGTAAAGACAGTGAGTAAGGAAACATAGCTGAGATGGATTTGATTAATACATTAGGAATGACAAAATAACCCAAGCAATGTTCAGTTTCCCAGCATTAAGAAACCTTAATTACTTTCTACTTCTCTAATACATTTGCCACAGGGCATCTATCCACCATGTTGAACAGCAAATTTATGTATTTATGTAAGTCTCAGTGTCAGTAGCCTCTTCTGGAAAGCCAAGTTAAGGTCATGCAATGTTCTATATTTACAGTCTACAGCCCACTGGAGCCAGATTCAGTCTCCCACTGAATCCCCAGCCACCAGCCTGAGCCTGGTTAATGTGAGATTTTTTATCCTGGGGAGTGCAATTGCTTTCTGTTCACCACCCACTGAAACAGTGCATTTACCACTTGCTCTAGGTGAGAAAGTGAGTACCAAAATTATGACTCAAGGTCTCTACCAGGTTTTACAGCTGTATGTATTTTTATATGTGAACTTTTATCTGCCTTTTCCAGGAGCAGGTAGTGATAGAATGAGGGATAATGACTTTAAGCTGAACGAGGTAGATTTAGATTGGATATTGGGAAGGAATTCTCTCTGAGTTTGGTGAGGCCCTGGCACAGGGTGCCCAGAGAAGCTGTGGCTGCCCCTGGATCCCTGGAAGTGTCCTAGGCCAAGCTGGACAGGGCTTGGAGCAACCTGGGACAGTGGAAGGTGTCCCTGCCCATGACAGGGGTGGCACTGGATGATCTTTAAGGTCCCTTCCGACCCAAACCATTCTGGGATTGTGTGACATTGCTGGGAGGTTGTGGAGAGCAGCAGTGACAAGGGAAGATTTGCTGCTGCCCAACCCTCATCAGCCCAACCTCAGCCAAACCTGAAGCAAGGGCAAAGTGCTCTGAATTCTCCTCTTGCCTACGGCTGGCAATGATTTCTGTGCCCATGGATGTCATGTGTGGAGGAGTCAAGGGCTGCACTGGTGCCCTCCAGATATGCTGTGTCTTTTCCCCCTTCCCAGGGGAAGGGTGGCCAGCCCAACACTGCTGTCACAGCTTCTGCCATGGCTCTTTAGACAGGCTGGGCCAAAGACCCCAAATGAATTCTGAAAGGATAAAGAGGGATATAGGAAGAGTTAACATGAAACATCTGAAACCACATTCCCCTATTTTCAAATTCTCCATATATTTTTCTCAATGTAAATTATCTGTGGAGGGAGAGAGATAATGGCTGTTTATAGAATCGCCACTATTTGTTATCACTATGAAATAAGAGCAAATTCTGAAAAAATGTAAAATTATCTAAATTACGAGAGAGGTAGTTAAACCTCACAGTAGTGACATTTCAAACTGTAAATATTGGAATGAAGCAAGCAAGTGAATAATCCCTTTCCATAAAGCATTGCTCAGAAGAGCTGACATTTTCCAGGCCCTATTTTAGCACCTTGTTGTATGTCAAATACTACTGCCACATTAAAATACAAATTTTAACTTTGAAATGTTATGGAAATAACTCCTCACTCGCTTGAGGAAAGATGTGACTGTCAAATCAAACCAAACTAATTCACTAGCATAAACCAGCTTGTCTTCTGGTATGAATGGACTGCAAAGAAATAAGATGATATTTGTACAGAGACAAACAGAATGGGAGTAAGGGGCCAGAGTGTCTTTCTGGAGGAATCTGATGGATTATTATTTTACATTACATTTTGTCTGTTGTATTGAGCCCATCAACCACTGTGCGTCCAGTTTTGAGCAGGGAACATCTCAGTTTTATTCATCAGAAGCACTTTTAATATTTACTCTGCCACAACCAAAAGCAGTTTTGCATTTCAAAGAGATTCCTTGTATTTATTCCTCATTAAACAACTCATTTTTCTGGAGACAGGTTTCATAGAGTGAAGTGTTAATACTTAAAACTAACATCCTCTCATGTTGAGGATGTTACCTACTGATTAAACCAGGGATTGAGCTCAGCTGGGCAAGTTACTTCACATCTCTGAGATGTCAGCACTCATGGGATCAGACTGATAGCCATCTCCTCCACTGAAAGATGGGGCAAGGTTTATTAGTGCTTTGTAAAGTTTAAATGAAGGATATTGATCCTGAGATGTGAGGAAGATTTTGCTCTTCCTCCCAACCCAGCATAAAATTTAGGTTTCACAGTCTGAGCTTGGGGTGGCTGGGCTGTGGCCCATTGACTGACTGACAAGCAGCATGTAGGTGAGCATTGAAACATCAGAGCCCTGAACCGGAAGGCTGAGATGATCCAGGTTAAGCAGCTTCCATGAAGTTTAGCTTTCAGGCTGCAAAATGCCCCTTACATATGAGGTAGAGCAGTTCAGTTGGAGTTTGGCAGTCAAGGGTGGCTCCCCCCAGTCTGACACCACGCTGAAGGTCAAGGTCCTGCTACTCTGATGCTTTTAGGGCTTAGGAGAATATTTTATTTGTGCATTTGTTCACAGGAAGTATTTGCACAAGAGTTTATGAGCACGGAACTGTACAAGAAATGTCTGGATGTGGCACTCAGTGCTCTGGTCTGGGTGACATGGTGGGGGATCAGTCACAGATTGCACTCAATGACTTTGGAGGCCTTTTCCAACCTGAATGATTTGGGGATTCTGTTTTGTTTTCCACAGACAAGGTGTGTGAGTTTATTCTCACACTACTTTTGAACCTAGGAGACCTCTTCCTGCTCACCAGTTATATCTGAGCTACATTCTCAATCCCAAGCTCAAGCAGAACAAGCTAATTGCTAAGTGACTTGCTAAGTGACAGAGCTACTAATTGAAATTAGAGTATAAAACACAAGAAGGCTGTCATTAAATTTTGCCATCTGGCCTCCATCAGATCACATGAACTAGGGGTTGTACACTTTATTTCCCATCACATGACTTCCCTGTGTATTCCATGGTAGTCAGCCTTGAAAGACACCAGTTATAACCTACAAGCCCCATTAAATTTTCATAAATATTCAGCTTTGGTGGTGATCTCCTGAACACCCTGTACTTGATGTTGTCTTTCACCAGGGAATAATTTCCCTTGATAAACATGGATGAAAATGCAGCCAAAGTTAATTGATACAACTTCCATTTTTCACTCTGACATAGTTACTCTCGGGTTTGCTCTGTTTATACATGCCAAGGATCAGTTGTCTTAGAGGGACTTACTACTGAGTGACTACAGCATCTTCCCACAGGCATTTGTGTGACAGTCTCCTCCAGTCAGCCAGAAGTCTTTTGCCAGCCATTCTCAGACTCAAGGATAGCATCAATCTCATGGTGGAAAACCTTATGAAACTGAAAGCTGCTGTCACCGTCAGCAATCCAGACACCCTCCCTCCCTTTCACACAACAGTGTGATTTCTCCCTGAAGAGATGTTTCCCAGAAAACAGATGCTTCTGTTTGAATCAGAATTATTTTTAAAAGGTACTTTTTAGAAGTTTAATTTATCTTTTAGGGGCAGTGGTATCAGGAGCATCATCATGAAGTCTGGCAGTGTTCCATGTCTCCTAAAAGGAACTGATAGCACTGAACTGCCTCTAATCAAAGCCCACTTGATATTTAGTGACAAAACCACCTTAACTTGCTTAAAAATAACAGCACAAATTCATCAAGGTTTTTACAAGGTTTTAGTTCAAAACAGGAAGATAAACAGCAAATATAGATGTGTTTTTGTATTGCTTATTGCTTCTGATGGCTCTCTGCAGACATGCCTCCAGCTTACAGATCATTTCCTTGCTCAAAGCCCTCCAAAGATTAGTGACTATGTCAACATGGGTTTGTACAAGAGCAGCCCTCAGGGCCAGAGCAGGACAGTAGCAAAGTTGGAAATGCTACAGCAAAAATGCCTTAAACATATGAATGTGTCACTCTGTTCTTACTGGAAGTTAAAAAGCACCGTCATTATATTGAGAATTCCAAATGTTTTCCGTTCCCTGCTGTTTTACAGGAAAATCGTCACCCAGCTCCTAAAGATTCAGCAATTTCCAAAAGTGTCTCTGCAAAATTTCCCATTTTGTTCTTGTCCCTTTGCCAGGCACCTTTGCTGTTTCCCTTTTCCTGTTCTTGCTGTAGCTGGAGGAGCCGACCCAGTTGCGTTTACTTTACATGAACGAGATTGTGCAGAGGTAATGAGACACACAAACCTGCTGGGGAATGGGCAGAGTCAGAGAGCATCAGGAAGATGTGGCACCTCAGTTACCTGATCTCATCTTCCAGCTCATGGATCTCTGCAAGGCCAGCTCTGCTGAGCTCCTCCTACTTCGGGAATCAGGATGTCTGGGCACCTCACATCACTGGGCTCATCATGTATAGGCTACCTGCGATCAAGCCAGAAGGGAAATCATTCCTGAGGAACAGAAAGGGAAATAAAAGGCAATTTATCTTGTCATTCCTGTTACTGGAATTGTATAGCAAAATAATCCATTCCCTATTCTCTGCTGTGAGGGTGGGGAGGCCCTGGCACAGGGTGCCCAGAGAAGCTGTGGCTGCCCCTGGATCCCTGGAAATGTCCAAGGCCAGGTTGGATGGGGCTTGGGGCAACCTGGGATAGTGGGAGGTGTCCCTGCCCATGGCAGGGGAGTTGGGTGAGGTGATCTTTGAGATCTCTTGCAACTCAAACCAGTTTGGGATTCTGTGATTCTATTGATAGGATTTTCAAAGCAAAGCAACAATTTTAGCATCCAAAGTTGATTTATTTACAATTAAATCCTTAATACCAGGTGTTTGGAAGTATTGAAGCCTTGAACAAAAGGAAAAGCCTCAGGTGCTTATGAAAGGGCTCTATTTTTCACAAGTTATCCATCAGCCTTTTTCTCTGGAAAAGGCACAGAGTTCAGTCTCTTTGCTCTAAAATTTCCAAATCAGGATATGCAAACAGTGGGGCTTGGCTGTCTTGTTCATCATTTGGGGAGAATTTATGCTACTTTACATGGATACTGGGCCATGATGAGGTATATTGCACTCCAAAAATATAGAGAGATGCATAGAGAGAGATCAGTCCCTAGGGATTTACCCTACAAACAGACTGGGATGTCAGTTAGATGCCTAATGGGATTTTCAAAAGAAATAGATTCAAAAGAACCTATTTTCATAGATTCAGCATCTAGTTGCACTGAGATTAAGGCACCTCCTTTTCTTTTCATTAGATTTTCCTTTGCAAATGTGATGTCTGAGTGCCAACTGCATTTCTAGGGATACAACAATCTCTGGAAACTGGGCTTTAAGGAATTTGCCAGGCATCACATGGCATGTCAGTGAGCAAGTGCAAGAGCTCTCCAGGCTGCTGGCTGTGGCTCTGTTTGAAGCTCATGCTTGGACATTAATGATATTTCAGTACATGAGAACATCTGACTGACATGAACAAAAATACCTGTAAATAAAGATTTTGAAATATACCCTTATAGAAATATATTATGAAATAAATGTATATATATAATATAGATATATTGAAAAATATATCCTTGGCCTCTCCATCCCACAATAAGTTTTATGGAAGAAATAACACTTATTTGTAATTTCACCCATGGAGGAAAAAAGGGAAAAATTTAAATCAACTTAAATTTTGGCTCTAAAAGACTAAATTAAATTATTTTTATCTCCTTTGCAGATCTTATTTGTTTCCTATAGTGGCTGCACTTTTCCTGTGCATCATATTATTTCCTATTTATTTCTTTTTAAATTCCCCCTTTAGGGCTCTGCATCCTACACTCCCTCTTATTTTTCATGGACATTTTTACCATGAAAAAAGAGGAGCAGACAGAGTTAGGGTAAAGAATACTTTATTTAACTTGGCCTCTTCCTGGACCTACATATTTGTTTATGATTTACAAGGTTCCTGCTTTCATCCAGGCAGAAAATAGTTGCTAAGCAGCTGCATTTCTTTATAAAAGGCAGAGCCAGGGCTCGATCCTGCCCTGACTTGTGCTTGTGGCTACTCCCTCCCCAAGGGAGGGAACTTGAATATACCTCCCACCTATGCATTAATCTATGTCTCTGAACAGCTCACAGTGTCCTGGAAATTATATCTGTGTTCTTGTGTGTATTTCTGGGTGCACTGGTACAAATCAACTTAAAACTTAGTGTCTGTCTTCTTAAATGCATGAATTTACCTAAACTGTGCTGGTGGTATGAAGCTGGTCCTCTGATTTTTGCCTTGGAAAAATCCATCTTAAAAACCTTGCATCAGATTTTTGAGTTTCTTGCCAGATTTCAAACACAAAAGTGAAAAGCTTTGAAATAAGGCAGAGAGGTTTGTAATATATACAGAAACTGTCAAGCCATCTCTCAGTCTTTCTTGCATTGTCATGCCTCTTCCATTATTTTTTACTAAAAACAACTCTTTTGTTGAAATTTATGCAAGTGTGTGAGGTGCATAAAACTCTAGAAATGTTTGGAGGTCTTGTTCATTAAGTCTCACTGTATTTTTATATTTGACCTTGGACACAGCAGCCAGTAGGTCACTTGTTGCTTCCCAGTCCATAAAACAGACCAAAAGTCTTAAAGGAGATGAGTGCAAATACATGGAGTTTATAAATTTATCATACAAATGCAATAGGATATGAAATGTGTGTATCATCTAATCAGTGATGTGACTTCAGCAAATCCAATCTAAACTGCTGTAAAGCCACCATCCCACACAGACCCAGAACTTACACTCACAGACTCCTTCAGGCTGGAAAACCCTTTTAAGATCATCATTCCCCCAGCACAAGGCCACCCATGTCCCCAAGTGCCACATTCACGTGTGTTCTGAACTCTCCCAGGGACAGTGACTCCCCCACTTCCCTGGGCAGCCTGTTCCAATGCTTGATCAGCCTTTCCATGATGGAATTTTTCCTAAACTGGGGTCCTCTCACTCTTCAGAGTGCTTTATACACGCTACCTGATTCCCAGTACTGCTCCTGAGACAAGTCCAGTACCTGGGTGCTGGAACCACATGTGGGAAGCCACCCAAAGCACTGCAGTGGCTTCTTTAAATCCATGAGAATGAGTTGGATTGAGGAGAGGTGCCATAAATTCCTGACTAGATAAGCCTGACAGTAAATAGGCCGGACTTCAACCCCTAAAACTAACTCCTGGAATTCCCCAGGCGTGGCACAGATTGCCAGGTGACTTGGGGCAATCTGAAGGGATTCTTCACACTCTGTGTATAATGCAGAGGTCTGGCTCAGCAGGGAGATGCTGTGATTACAAATACACACATCCCCAACCATTCCTCCTTGGCATCATGGCAGAGACCCAGGAGAGGAATGAGAGGATGTTACTTCAGGAGAGCACAGAGTTCCCTTTAGAGGCACAGCCAGCCCAGGCTAGACCCCTGGCACAGAAGTCAGAGCAAAACAAAACAAGGTTCAAAAGCAAGTACACGGAGACCAGGTTGTTACAGCTCTGAAACACGACAGAGAAGCTGAGGAAAAAGCTGAGTTAGTCATCAGTGGTTGTTTTGCTGATCCAGTTGGGATTAAACAAGGTACTTCAATGAGAATTTCAGTTGCACCCTCTACCTGTGTTTATTTTTTTCTTTTTGGCTTACCCACTTTCATAGGCCTTAATATTTAATTCACTATAAATGAACACAGAGTGTAGCCTTCGTTTCTCAATTTTTCCCACTGCTGCTAACATTAATTTGTTTCACTATTGCTTAAATAAGACAATTCTAGTACCTTCAACATGAACTTTAGATGTATATAATCAGATATTCATCTCCCATATTCTATAACTTCTCAGCACTTTCTAAGCATATGAAGACTTAATGCTTCGCCCAAATCTCCAGTCCTCAGGAAAACCTACTGCTTTTTCTCTTTGGTGTTGAAAAGCAAAACTGATTGAAAGTGTATTTTTAAAAAGCCAGTGGGAAGTTAAAAAAGAGAAGTCACACACATGACTTGTGGTCTTGGAAACAGCTGTGCTGCTTTTGGTGACAAAGGGCTGGGTTTAGGCCTTATATAACTCCAGGAAAATCAATATGCAGCAAACGTACTGAGCCAGAAATGAATCTGAGCCTAAATTTTAAAAATTATACAAGCTGTCTCCTCTCATATTTTAAATGAGAATTCTTTGGCCCCCAAATACCTTATTTGCTGTCATAAGTGATGTATTGGCAGTAGATTGGGTCACTTGTAGGTGACAGGTTCAACAGTAATTACTGCTGTCTCTTGAGTGCTTAACAAAATGAGGAGTATGTTGACCTATAAAAAATTGCCAAAATCCAAGCTGCACTCTGCCTAACTGCAGGCATCTTCAGAAGAGATAAAAAAGGCTGCATGGTACAGCTGTACCATTCTGCTGGAAAGTCAGTCTCCAGAAATCTCTGCAACTCCTCACAAAACTGTTCCTATCCACACCTCAAAAATAGCCAGGAAACCATGGCAGGAATGCTGGGTCTCTCTTTAAGGCACAAATTCTATTTGATACCAAAAATGCTGGACCTTGAAAGACTAAATTCCTCAGCAGGTACTTGAAATGGATACTGTTGCGCGTGGCTGTTTGTTTCCCAGTATTCCTGACAATATTTTATCTGGTGTTTATGTTCACAGTAGTCTGTTCACAGATTTTTAGGTGCTTACTACTCAAAGGTAAAGTAAATCCAAATATCTGGAATGCATATTTAGCAACCTCAGGCCTGTTTACATAGTGCCCTTAGGGCACAGGTGCATCTCACAGACAACTGAGAGCAGCAAATGCTGTCTCAGGCAAGCCCATGAGCCCCTTCCTGTGGTCTCCAGATGCCCCCAGTGAGAGGATACATCTCTATATCACTGCACAAAGCACTGCCATCCTCACCCCATGGCCCATTGTCTGTTGGCTGTAGCAGCAAAAGTAGGTGCAAGAATCACCAGCCTCTGCCCATTCCCATGCAAAACCAACCTGCTCAATGATTCAGGTTGAAAACAAGAAAAACTCCTCAGAAAGTTGATTCCTGGGTTGGGTGATTTCATTGTGCATTGGAGTATGTCCCAGCACATAACTGCAGTGGTGTGAGGGGTGATAAAAAGCACAGTGGGGCTGTAGTGGGTTGCTGTTCCCAACCCTTTGTTTTTTTCAGCTAGATTTGCAGAACTACAGAAACAATGCTAACATGTAACATCAGTCATATTTCTATTTTCATAGAAACAGATCTAGATCCTCCTAAAAAGCTTCTGAACAGAATTAGAGGTGACTGTAGAATACATCCACTGTGCTCCCTTTTCACCCTAATTTGCAGAACCCTGTAAATCTGTGTCTAACTGAGGTGTGTGTTGAAGTGCTTGTCCCATCAACCTTCTGAAGTTACTGCAGGTTCTGGATTTTTTTTCCTCTGGTGTGGCTTGGCTTTTTAATTCTGAAGTTCAAAATCCTGGAAAGCTTGAGAATACTTCCTTCTTTCATTTGCTTCACCAAACCTTTCACTATGACCATGCCATTACCCATTCTTTCCCCAAACATGCCGTTTCCCAGTCCCAACATTTAATTTTTCAAAGAGGTAGCTAGGAAATATAAGGAGATACCTGCACAGCAATACTTGCAGCCAGCTAGTTATTTTGGCCATCAGCCTCTACTGATGACTTTAAAAAGCTCAAGTTTTTAATCTTATCTAAATGATAATAACCTTTCTGGATATTTCCTCCCTAAGATCATATAGTAGATCATATGGTTAGCCATATTCACAAGGTGTTCTTTTTCTAAATGGTCATACAGAAAAGACATGTTACATGCATGAGTCATATTGTTCTTTCCTTCACAACAGAACAGCTTTAGGGTGAAAGTGTTAATACAGGACTTGGATGATCCCAGTTTAATTCAGTTTTGTTCCATTCTTCCTTTGTTACTCAAATCAATGATGTGGCCTTTTTGAGCCTCAGCTTCTTAAGCTGCAAAATGAGGCCTATAAATCTCTCCAAGTTGCTGCAAGACTACAATCGTTCATCTTGGTGATGGGATCAGAGATTATAGTGGGGAAAACTTAAGGAAACATAACTATAGTAGAATTCCAAATAACAACAGGACATAATCCTGATTCACTCATAAAAAGGAAGTGACTGCAAAAGCAAGAGGGATTCAGGTTTCACTTACCAATTTTAAACTGGAGTGTCACAGAATACTGGAGTTTATAAATGGTGCTGCCATTTCCCCTTTCCCATCAAACACATTCAGATACCCTTCATGTATATGCAGAAGGAAAGATAAGGCATCCCACAAAAGCATCACAAGGTAAAGACACTGGAGATTGTTCTCTCTACTGAGGAGTTGGTTATTTATCACCCTGGGGTTTGCCAAGTGGCATAAAAGCCAGCAATGGAAATTACTGAAGAAAGGACATTGAGAAGACAAGCCATAAAAGAGGCAAAAATTCAAGAGATTAATTCTTCACCCCTTGAATTTTCTCTCTTCCTCTTCAAGAGAGGAAGAGAGATCATCAGTTTTGGGGAAAAGCAAGACAACATTCTCAGTTTCTTTTTAGAACTTTGGGCCTCAGCAATACAAAGTGGACTGATATAAAATGAACATCTATTTTGCCTGCTCTAGTGCCTACCAGAATTGACAAAAGCTGAATACATACTCTGTTTTTTGGAGTGGCTGTGTGACTTTTTGGGTCTGTGTGTATTATCTGAACACAGCTGGTAGAAAACCACTAATGCCTTTTTCCCTTTTCCCTAAATACATATCATTCCTAATACTGGAGACCTGCATGGTAATTAAGATTGTAAAACTGTAAGTAAAACATGCTGCAATTACCTGAGTAATCTGGTTCAAATCCACTCAGCAATGAACGCAGTAAATGCTCCTGCAGTCAATTATTTCCCACAGCTCCACACTGGGCCAGTTCTTGTTCCAATCAAGTTCAAAGGTAAACATGCCTTTAACTCTGACAGGAGTAGGAACTTGCTGTTGACTGGTAGGGATGGATGGCTGCAGAGCTTTGAAGCTGAAGCAAAACACACAAGGCTATCACACACCAGCAATTCTCTTGGCACCACAGGCATTTACATATCAGCATGTTACACACTCTTCATTTCATGTGTGACAGTAAAATAACCCTTCATATGAGGGTCAATGTAGAGTATTCCATCCTAATAAAACCAGAGTTTATTGTTTAACTTCCTCTCCTGACTATCCTGGTATGTACAACATGTAAGAAGGGCACAGTGAAATGCACAGATACATATATATATATCTAAAGAAATAAGCTGGGCATTTCCCTGCAGTGTTTGGGCAGCTAACAGCACTATTAATACTCCAGTGTAACACAAGGCAGCCTGTCATGGTTCTCCCTCTCTGTGCTAAAAGGATGGAGCCAGAAAGTGAGATTCATGACCTTATGGTGGAATTTGCAGTCCTCAGGAGAGCAGATAACATTGCATGTGTGTCAAATACTCTTGTTGCATCTATTCCACCCCACTGGCAGCAATCATGCTGAAATTTTAAATCTCTCCAGCCTTTTTGTCCCCACTCAAGGCTGGGCAGTAATTCAGATTCTAGAAGAGACATTGATGCTGCAGGAAAAGTGTTTCCCACTCCAAATGTGTTCCTTTACACTTTCCCCCTGTACTACTCTACGTTCCATAACCCTTCCAGTGCTCATCCTGTTTGCACCCATGTGCATATCTTCAAAGTGCACTGCATTTTCTTTATGAAGATGTTCTGTGACTGCATTTCAAGGTATTGCAACTGGAGGTTGCTTCTGTGCAATTACTGATTCCTGATGATATAAAAATATGCACTGACTAGCTCTAAAATAAGACCACTTTGTTCCTGTTTACTTGTATTTAAATTGCATTTTTTTGTTAAGGAGAAACTTGCAATTACTTGTGTTCTTTTATTTTAATGATGATGATTTCCTTAGTATAAACAGGTCATACTACAGATATTATACATGAGCCTCTCCCAGTTAAATTGTCAGAGATCTGCTGGAATTAGCATTGCAGCCAGAAGCTCCCAGCAGAATATGAAGCAGGAGCTGGAAGCAGTGACGTGCTCTGTTTTCAAAGGCAGCATGCACACTGAGTAGCCTCAGCTGCCCTGGCACGCCTTGTAATCACCCATTAAAGCAAATCCCGCTGCAATAGGGAGTAAAATAAAGTTCTTCTCACATTCCTTACACAGCCCCTGTCCCCCATATCCCTTCTGGTGAGCCCTAGCTTCTTCCAGGCTCCAAGGAGAGCAGGCACAGGCTGTCACCTGCCTGCACTGAGGGGGAGAGGTAGGCACTGAAGATCCAGCCCCCACACAGATCTCATGAGGGAGCACTTGGGTTGAAGCAGTTCAGCTAAAAATCACAGGTAATTCTGTAACCTGCCCTCAAATAGCATTTGCATTATCTGCTTTCTGCTGCAGCTCCCTCTCTTCACTCCCTCCCAGATATCGTGCATCATCCCACACATCAGACACACACCATATGCTGCAGAAGTCCCCAAAAATTCTAATGAGGGCAGACTGCCCTGATCTTCCTTTCATCGTATTCTCTCCAGATTCAAAACTTCATTTCTGTCAGCAATGCCAGTCCTTGCACTTCAGTGGTCTCAGCCAGGTCAGACAGTTCTTTCCATGCAGTCCACTCAGCTGTGGAAACAAACACCACTGAAAAGTGAAACATAAATATGAAACAGTTATCTTCTCCTATGCATTTCTATACTGCAGAATTAATTTACATATAGCTGTGAGGCCTTCAAACAGAAAGTGTTACAGAAATGCAATTTATTGTGAGTTATGTGAAATAAATAATTTCAACACAAACTCTACCTTCAGTTGAAAGATCTCACTTCCATGGAAGCTTTCCTCAGCCCTATCAAAACCTACAACCTACAACAGGCTGGGTGTGGCACTCACCAATGCTTCTGGAAACAAATGACACAAATAAAAGACACTTGTCCCAAATTTTAAAGATAACACCCACCCCCCCCCTGCCCAGTGCTGTATGTCCTCCTGACATTGGTGAAATCAAAGAAGATCCATGTATCAGAAGGTTACTTTTTCAGACACTGTCAAGCTGCAGCACAATACAGAGTGAGCATACAGTTACAATAAATTTCTGTGTTCTTTGGAATAATTTATGAGATTGAAGATTAATTTATTGCTCTTGATCAAGAAGCAGCACAGTTCATCTTTGGCTTGCTACCGTGCTCATCAAAAAATAAACCCTCAAGGCAGGGTTCTCATTAAGCTCCTGCCTTCCTGCTAGCAGGGATACATGGTCGGAACAGCTGTCCTTTCATGGGACATAAAGGTTCTTCTACATTCTTCTTCTTTTTTAAAAAGTAAATTAATCACAACATTACTATGGTTGGAACACGTAAGCAGAGTTAAAGTGACATCAAATCTATTCTTCTGCTTGTGCAGAGATTACAAATGCATAGTCTAGCTCTTAAATAATTTTGTCCTCATAGCTTATGATGTTAGTACTAATTAAATTGAAAGATGCTAGGTTCTTCTGTAAAGGCAGAAATAAGAGTTTTGCTTGGGAAAAAGAAAAACAAAAACCTGCCACAGGAGCTATGGACCTCTCAGTATAAATTTTCAGGCATTTTCTGGAACACTATCTGAGCTGAGGATAGAACAGGATGCTTCATTCTCTGTTACTTTCCCAGCAGAGCAGCTAAATCCCTACGTGGTCACCCTTCATGTTATTTTAAAAGCTCACCTGTCTCACAGCAGGGAGGACAGGCAGTGTACCCCTCACAGCCACGGGACGTGTGGCAGCAGGCCTGTCCCCTCACCCTGCTGCTGACACTGTGTTCTGGTGTTCCTAATTACAGCCATCCCTTAATGACCACAGCAGGGATGCAGGAGGCTGAAGAACACACTGTTGGCAGCTGTGGTGGCCCAACAGCAATCCCTAATGCTTCATCACAAGAGGCTGGGATTTACACATCTCCCTTTCCTTCCTGGCATGACCCAGCACAGCTCTTCTTTGGGATAGAGGCAGTCCGGGCTCTGTTCGTTTGTCTGGCAGAGATTTCCCACTGTTACCATTCTTAATTAACATTCTGATTTTTCATTAAGACCATGAGTGAAAGTAATGATGCAACTTCAGAGGGAGAAAACTGAAAAGAAGAAAAAGCAAACTGGGAGCTACCAGGCTCCAGTACAGCCAGCAAACAGTGAATGTAGCCCCAAGGACAAAGAGTACAAAGCTCTTACTTGCGTGCACAGTCAGAAGCTGGCAGAAGGCTGAGGGGTCAGGAAGGCAAACAATTCAAGTGCAAAGTGTTTTACTGTAAACCTCTGAACAGGATGTTTCAGCCAAAGAAACTATTGTCCTTATGGAAGCAAGAAAGACATACAGGTGGATGAAACGAGTCAGCAGTTTTGTAATGTACAACTAGAATATATTTGCAAATATCACTGCCCAGCAACCATAAATTAATACAGCTGAAAAACTTTTACTTTTAACTAGGCTCCCAATCCTAAGGAACCAATAACAAAATTTCAAGTTCTGTAGGAAAGCCACAAACTAGTGATTTTTTAAAAAGGCTTATTCCTGATCAGGAGCTCTTGAGCATGCATGCAAAGACAAAAGGATCAGACTTTAGTCCAGTCTCCTTAAAATCATGGAATCCCAGAACTGTTTGGAAGGGAACTTCAACCTCATTCCACCCCCTGCCATGGGCAGGAACACCTTCAACTAGCCTAGGTTGCTCCAAGCCCTGTCCAGCCTGGCCTTGGACATTTCCAGGGATGGGGAATTCACAAATGTGCCGCCACAAACATTTGGAATCAGATCTGAATATCAACTTTGGATTTGTTTCGTCCAAGAATGACGACAGGACAGGTACTGCTCTGTGAACACACCCATACTTTTGAACTGATATTATATCTGGGTTAAATACTGTCCCAGGACAAGGAAGAAACCTTGTAATATAAATAAAGGTAGTATCACCATGCCCAGAATGGATCTGCTGACAGTTGCCTGGGGAGAATTGTCTTGAAAAAGTTGTAAAAGCTGTAATTTTTCTAAAATTGTAACTGTTTTCTTTATGCAAGATATATCTGCAGCTGGGAGTTCACATGAGGCTTTATCCCAAAAGCTGTGTCTTTAAGATGGAAAGATTGATCCTTCAAGGATAGGTAGTCAGAAGAAAGGGGGATTTTTTATGACCTTAACTATTGGCTCTATCAGAATCCTCTGAATGTTTCCTATGGACTTCATCCAATGGAATTAATTAAGGAGACTTCTGTTTTCTTAATGGAAATGAGACAAGACATAATTTATAGCCTTGGTGTGGCAGACAGTCTCTAGCTTTCTGTCCAACACAAATCAAGGAAGGTGACTATGGTGGAAGAATGGCATCTCCTGAAATGAAGGAGGGAAGTTGTTTACATTGTTCAAGAAAGATGAACAGAGATTTGATAGAGAACCTGTCATTAAAATGTAAGGCCATGGCTATTAAACCTGTGTCTTTTAATACTCCTTCATAGTGTTTATAAATGTCCTACATTCTTTGCTCCTACATACAGAATTTATCCAAGACTATCACTGCTTTGCCACGAGGAAGGAAAGGAGATGAACTGCCCTGCTCAGAGTAGCTCTTATCAGCCAGCCAGATGGCAAATGACGCGCCACAATGTACAGGGAAGAGTTCAACATGGACCATTAATCCCCAGCCAGCCCAAACACCATTAAAATGTCACTGCTAAGGACTCTGAGAGCAAAGGCACTGACAAAAGGTGTTCTACACAAGTACTTCTGCAACCGGAATTAATTACTGAAAACCCTTCCAAAGTGCAGGAAGGAAAAGATATGGAATGAGTAGATTGGTGGTATAAGGGATAATTACACAGAACACCAGCAAACATCAATTGCAATACATATCTCTTTTTATATATTTTAAATATTTACATTGTAAAGGATACTGTATAAAGGATATTGTATATAAAAATTGTATCGGTTTCACAAAGCATTCTGTTGATTCATAAAAACAATTTTCTATTTAAATCAAGAGCAGGGACAGGATTCTCTGGCTGGTGGTGCTGCACTGCACTGAGCTGTGCTGGTCTGTGTCCACAGAGAAACACCACGTGACTCTGAATTTAAAGACATTTTGTAGAGCAGCTTATGAAGAAAAAAAAAAGGCCTTATTCTCACTTCTAGGAGTGACATATTTTTTCTATACTTCCTCCATTTTTAGTGCAGCAATCCAAGCCACGTATTTTGCTCTAACCAAATACAGTATTTTCCCCTCTCAGGTGGCTTTAATGACAAACCCCTATAGGAAGCAGAGTTTGATGTGACAACATGAAGCCTTTGCAATACCCAGAGACATCAGATCTTTGGATGAGACATGGGGATCAGCAGAAGACCCGCATCAGGGACACCTACAAACACCTGGCTTAGGGGGAACACACCATTTGGATGACAAGCAAGAGGGCTTTCCAGGCATTAGACTCTATTTGCCATGGCAGGAGGTAGCAGGTATGCAGAACATCCAGAGCCTCCAAAAGCATAACAATTAGTTCTGGTTCAGCTCCTGGTAACTCAATCATTTGGCATCAACTCAACCCCTTCCCAACCAGTCCCTTCCCATAACGTGTTCTTCTTTACCAATCAATAAAGATTCAGCACAAGTTGCATCAGGAAGTGCTGCAAAGTTTCTAGCCATTTGAAATGAAGGTATTTGCATGTCATAGAAGTACCTTCCTTCATCATGGGATCTCATCCAGTGCTCTGGATGTTATAATGGTGTTATAATGATTTAAAATAATTTCATGTTGATTTGCACAGCAAGGAGCAGAGGAAAAAAACCTCTTTTCTTCCAGTGGGAGTGAGTTTGGGTGATCAGAACATAACTGATCTCAAAGGAGAGCTGAGCTCCTGGCCTAGCCCTGCTCTGCAAAACCCGAAAGTTTTCCCCTGTCACGGGAGTCCATGGGAAAAGAACTGGGAACACTCATCTGCTAACTGTGCTGTAGGGAAGCTGCTGCTCCTGCCCTCTGACGTCACATGTGGTGGCTGACAATGGAAATTGATGGTGATTCATAAAGGCATCTCTATTCCTAAGAAAACTGGAAGAGCAGCTTGCGTAACCTTGAGATTTACTTAATTAAGTAACATCCCAGCACCGTTCTATTTGATCATCATTCCTTTACTTCCCTCTCCCTCCCGGCTTTGCCTTTGATTACCACAGCCCTGATAAGAAACTTCATTCAAAAAGAAAGCAGAGAGTGGGAAGGCAGCCCTGAGGTGTGGCTGGTGATTTAAAAACTGAGAAGAGGCAGTAAGAAAGTCTCAGAGAGGTGGGAAGTTGAGGTTGTCCTTTGCTGCAGGCAAGGTGAGGATCTGGAGAGGGCTCAGCTGCAGCGGAGATATATGTGCAAGTGAGGAATATACCTACAGTTTAATGCCTCTGCCTGCTTCTGATGAGACAAGGTAATTATTTTCAGTATTTTAAAGCACTTTCTGCGTGAAACTTCAGAACGGCCGAACCTCAGTGTTTTGAAACATGTTTCTCCACTGCGATTCTTGATGTGGGAGAAATGGGTACATTTTATAATGTATGACAAAATATCACATACATTGCACAGCTGAGACAGTGAAGGTGTATCTAATGATCTAGTGTAATCTACAGGTTCCCTATTTCCTGACTAAGGCAGTCTCTGAATCCAGAGGAAGCACTCAGGGAAGTTGGACAGGGAAGCGTTGCCGTCTTCCAGATGACCTTGGCACTTTAAATCAGGAAGCAAACATGGATCGTCAGACTTCACCCAGCCCCTGGATTATTTATGATGATCTTGCAGCAGCTCTCAAGCCCAGCCATGAATCAGGAGCTTGCATGTAAACACATAACAAACAGATAGGGCTTCAAATACCTCTCGTTTATCAGCAGGGTTGTTTAAAAATTAATTTCCCTGGAAAAACAGAATTTATCCTGAAGAGTGTGTGGGTATATTTCTCATCCAGCTGGGAAAATGCTGCTCCCAGAGGGATTCCAGAGTGATGCGGTGAGGTGGGATGGAGCTATCATGGCCTCACACAGAGGCCAAGCAACCAGGGAAAGTTCCCAACATTAAACACGGTATTTTTTTTGTCAAACAGGTATGATGCCTTGAACTGCAGCCCAGATTTATGAGGAGTCATGGCTGAGGGAGTGTTGTGGCTGAGGGGTTAGCATGGCTGAGGGAGAGCAAGGCTGAAGAAGTCAAACGGATGAGGGAGAGTCGTGGCTGAGGGGGTGTTATGGCTGAGGGGGTGTTATGGCTGAGGAGGAGTTATGAGTGAGGGAGACCTGTACCTGAGGTGCTGACATGGCTAAGGGAGAGTCACGACGGAGGGAGTATCACAGCAGGGCGGATGTCATGGCTGAGGGGGTGTCGATGCTGAGGAGAACAAGGCAGCACCAGGTCTGAAAAACAAAGGTTACCGAACCAGTTGTGCTCGTGGCTGAGCGCTGCGGCCGACGCTCGCGGCGGCAGCCAGTACTGGCAGNGGAGCGGGTGGAGGCGGTGGCCCGGGCGGGCGCCCCGCGCTCGGGGAACCGGAGCCTCTGCGGCCCCGCGGCGCTTTGTTGCTTGTTCGGGGCCCGCTTTCTTGGGCCGCGGAGTTGCCCGCATGGCCTGAAGGGCATGAGGCCGCTTCCTCCGTGACGGGGGATCGGGCGGGCCCCGGCGGCCGGGGGATGCGGTGTAGCCCCCGGCCGGGAATTCCCGGGTTCGCCGCGTGGTCCGGTGCGGTGCCAAGGTCAGGCGCTGCCTCTCCGGGCGCCACGCTGCAGCCGCCGAGTGGCATCTGCCTAAACCCGTACCGTGAGGGGAGGGGGTGGGGAAGAGAATCGCGGGAATCCTGGACTTTGAAGGAAATCGCCGCTCCGGGATGAGCAACGTGTGCTGACAGCTGGTTGCCAATGTCGTGACCCTCCCTGTCATATATACCAGTTCTAGGAAGCGGGGGGTAATAAAGCAAAAAAAGTGGCTGTCAGCCCACATTAGTGCTTCTGGGGAAAGCTGATGAGAGTGAGTGACCAGACCGGTTTGGTTTTGGTTTTGGTTTTTTAGGGGTTTTTGGGGGGTGACTGGGGAGTCGTACAGTATTTTCTGCGTGCATGCATCAATTTCCAGAGCTTTTTAAAATTTTCAGAGGTGCTTCAAGGTAGAAAATGCCTTTGCATTGGCACTCTTGCTGTTCCTTTACCCAGCATTCCCACAGACAATAAAATCTGGATTGGTTATAATTTCATGCAGGGTAGAAAAATTTTGTCAGTGAGAGGCGAAGCATCCGAGTTATTTCTTAAGGAGATGGGTGGTGATAGACTAATGGAAATACTGTCTCATG
>VXBB01024246.1:0-34497 GCA_013399915.1 Illadopsis cleaveri | reverse complement strand
CCCCGCCCCGCTCTCTTCCCGCCTCGCGGAGGCGGAGGGTCCGCTCGTCACCGCTGTGCGTGTTCGCAGCTCCCGTGGCCGCGCTTCCCCACTCCGCTCCCGCCGCCTTCCCTCGGCAGCACCGCGCCCTCCGCTCTCCTCGCTCCCTCTGCTCCTCCGCTGCCCCTTCCCGGCCAGCAGGGGTTACGCCTGCGAGTCTTCTTCCCCCGCATTCTGGAGGCTCTCAATATGTTCAGCGCCGTCCGCGCTCAAAGGCANGGAATTCCCGGGTTCGCCGCGTGGTCCGGTGCGGTGCCAAGGTCAGGCGCTGCCTCTCCAGGCGCCACGCTGCAGCCGCCGAGTGGCATCTGCCTAAACCCGTACCGTGAGGGGAGGGGGTGGGGAAGAGAATCGCGGGAATCCTGGACTTTGAAGGAAATCGCCGCTCCGGGATGAGCAACGTGTGCTGACAGCTGGTTGCCAATGTCGTGACCCTCCCTGTCATATATACCAGTTCTAGGAAGCGGGGGGTAATAAAGCAAAAAAAGTGGCTGTCAGCCCACATTAGTGCTTCTGGGGAAAGCTGATGGGAGTGAGTGACCAGACCGGTTTGGTTTTGGTTTTGGTTTTTTAGGGGTTTTTGGGGGGTGACTGGGGAGTCGTACAGTATTTTCTGCGTGCATGCATCAATTTCCAGAGCTTTTTAAAATTTTCAGAGGTGCTTCAAGGTAGAAAATGCCTTTGCATTGGCACTCTTGCTGTTCCTTTACCCAGCATTCCCACAGACAATAAAATCTGGATTGGTTATAATTTCATGCAGGGTAGAAAAATTTTGTCAGTGAGAGGCGAAGCATCCGAGTTATTTCTTAAGGAGATGGGTGGTGATAGACTAATGGAAATACTGTCTCATGTCACTCCTTATTTGTGTGGTTTGTGAAGGGAGGACTTTTTTGTTGTTGTTTGCAGTGATGGGTGTGTGGACACCACGTTTATTCTCTTCTGTCAGCGACCTAGAGAATAAGAAAACAAGCAGGATGTGGTGCTTTGATGGTGAGACTAGTTTAATTTTAGAAAGCAGATTTTGTAGCCACAAGCCTGACTCCTGAAGCACAGGATGCAGCAGTCAGGGAATACTTTCCAGTTAGGAAGCTCTATGTTAGCTGCTGTAACTAAGTCTAATTTTGTTTTCATCAGCTGGAGCTTTTAAGGAGCAGGAGATGGTAAGAAAGGCAAAAACTGCCCAGAATGTCGGTGGAAGACAAGGAGGACATACAAACAAAAAACACTGCTTTGGTTGTGTGACAGATGTTTGGAGAAGTGTGGGAAGTGTGTATTAGCAGAAAAAAATAAATCCAGGGGGTGGGGAAAGGGTTAGTAGAGTGAATATGAAGCAGAAGGTTGAAAAGGACATGTAGATAAAGACTGGCAACAGCAACAAAAGTATAAAGTGGGAAAGGAGAGGAAAGGCAGAACCTGTGTGAAAAATGACTAGGGCTTAGAAGTGTGGGAGGCCAGTCCTGGAGGCCAGTGCTGAATGGGCACACAGAGTGTTACAGCTGAGGGTTGTCTCTGGAACAGCAGTAATATTCAAGCATGAAGCCTGCTGCTTATAAATTTTTAAAGTCTGCATGCATAAATGTATTTGGAAGAGCTCTCTGGGCTTGCTCTCTATAGAGGGCAGTCCAAGCATTGCATCTTCTGGGGCTGCATGTAAGAAATTATGAAAAATGTCCACAGTTCTCTGTCCTTCCTCTTCAGTTCCTAACCAGTGATACAAATATTCCATCTTCCCTCTCTCTCTCCTCGTTGTTGGCATGGGAGCAAGACTGAGGTTGATGTGCAGTGAAATAGAACAATTTTGTCTACAAGTCATAGTTATCAGTGAGACTAAATCTTCAGTGGAATGCACCTGAAAAGTGAACAAGGAAAACAAAATCTTTGTGAATTCTGAGTTTTACTTTAGATTACTGATATAAAGACGTTGAGCATATTTAGTGGTGTAAAGTATGTCAATAAATGTCTTGGTCTTTGGTGTTTTGCCCAAATGCAGACTCAGACATGAAAAGATGATGTGTTTTTACCATAAATAAATGCTAATGTATGAAAGAAATGTTTTGAGGACATTTGGTTTTATCTTCTGATACAGATAACGGACTGTGAGCAGTCGTAGGTGTGACCTACATTTCTTCTGAGCTGGGCTGTCACAAGCCAGAAAGCTCTGCCTGTTAAATTCCCTTTTTGTTTCACAAGTGTCAATCAAGTGTCTATCATTACATCAGCAAGTATTGATGTAAAATCAAAAGATTATCAAGTATCTCCCCCAGAGCAGTGCTTTACCTGTGAGTTGAAGAAGTAATACCTTAATTTGACTGAAAGGTTCGTGCAGAGTTGGCACAGCAAATAACTGCACATGGAAAATGGGCTGTATTAAAGATGAGAGGTAAAATAGATGGTTCCTGTGTTGTTTGGTCATGGGCAACGTTCCTGCCTCTGGGGCTTGTTGTCTTGGTGGTCACCTGAGAGCGCAGCTCCTGCAGGAGGCTCTGCGGGGGAGAGGCCTGGGGCAGCACCGAGGATCACTGTGTCTCAGTATCATTGCTGTCTAGGTGAATTTTCATCAGTGTACCTTTAAATGGGCATACAGTGAAATAGAGGTGTTTAAAAGGAGGGAATCTCCCTTCTGGAGGTCAGGATGTGCAGCCAGTTTATCTCTGAGTGCATTATGAGCTGTGACTCTCTCATGGTCCAGTGGTTCATGTACATGGCAAAGGAAAATCTCAGTCTGTGCACAGCATGAGGTGTTTAGGAAACACAATTACTACAGCAAGGTTGTGTTTAAAATCGAGCAGCTGGGCAGACATTTGAGTCCTGGCATTGCTGTGCCTGGGAGCTGCCGGGGTGCCAGAACACACCATGTGGATGTCCCATGACTTCAGACCTGCCTGAGGCCAGTGTGATCGGCTCTTGATCCAAGGGGGTCTCCAGCCCAACACCAGTACCAGTCTTTACTGTTAAAACTACAACAAAAATCCAGAGTTTACAGATTACTCTTTATTTTTTTTCATCATTTTAAAAGTAAGTGCAGGGAATAGCTGCTCTCAAGTAGGAGTTTTCTCCAATGCAATGTGTTGTTCCCATTCTGGGATGATAATTCTGTAGCTTTAATGTGTTTAAGGAAGTGCATTTGGATGGAGTTTGAACAGTCATCATGTCAGAGGCACCAGGCTTTACAAAGATGACAGTCATCTGGGAACATCTCACTTGGCTTAAAAACACTCAAAATTCTGGATAGTTATAAATAAAGCCACTGAGTTCTTGAGGTGCTGAGCTAAAAGGGAATATAAGCAAGAAGGGGGAAGGTAATGACAAAGTGATTTGGATTTTTAAAAATAATTTAAAGGAAAGAGTTTGTTTACCATACCTGTTTATAACCTTTAATGCAGAATAGGCAGTATTCTTGACTTTGCAGTGAATTTTGGCTCATAGTTTGGGTTGTGTTCTAGCAGTAGTACTCTAAACCAAAATCTGGAAAGTTGTGAATCTGCTTGTGCTGTTTAATGCTGTTTTGAGTAATAATATTAGCCATGCCACACACAACAGCATTGAAACTCTGTGTCATAATTAAGATGTTCAAATTCCAAGATGTTCAAATTCAGATTGGACAATATCATTAGGGACATAAATGCATCTGCATGGGACTGTAGTCTCACACAAGAGAGGACTTAAACAGACAAATCTTCCATTTCAATCCAGAACTATTTTGGATGACCTTCTTAGGTCTTCAAGGTCCCAAGCAAGTATGTGTGGCAGAGTTAGAAAGTTGGAAATAAAACTGATGTGTTACAGCAGAATGTGACAAAACATGCCCAGAGATGTAAACTGAGCAAGGCTGATTGTGGGGTTTAGTTAGAACAGTTTGACTAGCTGTCCTGTGACTTGAAATGTTTTGGTTGTGCTGAATGTTTGGGGAAGGTGTGGACATCGGGCTGTTGGGTTCTGTTTTGAGAGGTTTGCTTGCTTTGTACCAACGGGGGAAGTGTTGACTGCCAAATACCTAATTAAACAATATTTGCTAAATAGAGCTTGGTGTCAGCTTCCTACCTTATCTTTAGGATTGCAAAAGAATATACCTTAATTTATTACTATTTAATCTCACCTATATGTGAGATTTCTTTTGCCAGCAAAGCAAACTGGCATTGCAGTGTGTTGAAGGAAGTTGTGTCCGGGGTGCTGCGTTCCTGGCAGACACTGCTGTGCTCGGAGCAGGTTCCCTTCTCCAGGCCGTGTGCCTGTGCCTGCTCCAGCAGCCAAGCTCAGCCAGCGTTCACTCTGCCTGCAGGGCTGTGTGCTGGCTGGAATGTCTGTGTGCCCCGCTGTGGGAGTGGGGCAGTGTCCCGTGGAGCTGGTACACGGTGGGATAATGCCCCCTGCTGCTCCCAGGAATCAGCCTCCTCTCCTGCTGGAGCTGCTGGGCTGCCCGAGCACCAGGCAGGCACTGCTCCTGCCAAAGTCACCCCGAGGCTGAGCACTGGCCATGCACCAGGGTCACAAGGTTTTCTTCCCTGCAACGGAGGGAACTTGGAGTTTTTGACAAGGAGAAATGAGCTGCACCTATTTTTAGGAAACCCGGTTCCCGATGTGGCATTTATTCTGGAGATACAAATATAGTGTTGGAACTGAAGTGATTGATGTTTTCCTGAGGTGGCACCAGGGTCATGGAAAGTTCCAGAGTGTTTGTTGCCTGTTCCCTCCCTGCTGCTGCTCCTCCTCCTCTTCTCCCTTCCCCAAAAAATCACAGCATAAAGAGCCCACCAAGCATGTGAATTCCCAGCAAAGCCAGTCTGCACTGCCAGTGCAGAGCCCAACCAGAACCCAACAGACTCTGTTCCCAGCGTGGCAGAGAGACTTTTTACCAAAGAAGACTGTCATACAGATAGTGACTCCTGACTTCATTAATCTTTCTGGAAGCATCGAAGACTGGAGACATGCCTAGTCATTTCAGACATGTCCTCAATCCATCTTCAGATAATTTTAGGCATTCAGTAGAAGAAGGCTATAAGTAGATGAGCACAAGAAGAGCCAAAGGTAGGAGGCTTGTGAATTGGGTGCTTCTGGAAAATGGAGTAATTTCTGTTGTGTTACGTGTGAGTTACCTGCTTGTGGAAGCAATAATGATAACAGGACGTGCTGAAGGGCAGAGTTGGTAAGGGATTGGCTAAAAATGGGATTCAGCTCTTCTAACTTTTTCTCAAAGCACTAATTTAGCCCTTTTCTTTTCTCCAGAGGTATAGCAATGATCTCTTATTAGTCATTTGGACATATTGGTGTCAGCTGCTGGAATGGAAATATGAAAATATGGAATTTTTCAGGCTTGCTTTTTGTGGAAAAAAACCAAAAAACAATGAACTTGTTTGTTTGGGTCAGGAGCATGAATCAAGTTTTATGTGAAATACGTGGCAACGCTATCTCTTGTCCTTACTTGATACCTTCTCCTTTATTGCAGGTTATGATGCATGATTATCACAGAAGAAATTCATGTCTATAGCTCATAAGGACTCTGTTACATCATCTTCAAGCCTGATAGTTTTGGAATCCATATTGCAGCTGCAAACACACGTCTGCTTTTGCATTTCCACAAACATCTTCCCTGTCAGGAGATCCTGAAATTCAAGTGCTCTGTTCTAACACAGTGATACCATTGGGCTATTTTAAATTTTCAGTCATATATTTGCTTGGTAAGTTGTGCCATTAATTGTGTATACAGTAGTTAATATTTCTGCTGAAATTATGTAACTTTAAAATCTTGGTGGCTTGTCTGTAATAAAACACAACAAATGGATGTTTGTAAGTAAGATTATTGTTGCTAGTTTAGGACTGAATACTTGCAGTAGTAAGTGAATTTAAAATAGATGGATTATACTGGAAAGGCTTTGTGGGAGTCTTGATATTTTCATTACTGAGTTTTGCAATCCACTTTTTTCTGGTTTGCAGTTTTGTTATTTAGTGTGATCTTCAGAATTTTCTTAAACTTGAGATAGAAATACAAATTGTTGCTGGTAACATTAATAGAATCCTACATATACTTTCCTCTAAGATTTTTAAGGTAACTGTACTTCTGTGTATGTTAGCAGCTCAGACTTACAAATCTGATTTTTTAAAAATTACTATTTCAAATTTATTAGGTCACCTAACTGTAATAGTTTAGTATTCTTAATTAGCTTCTTATTTGGAAAGTGGTTAACTAAAAAAGAATCAATTAAAGGAACTATAGAATAGCTTCAACATAAAAAAGTTTTCTGAAGTTATTTTTCCAGCCTTGGACTGCTCTCCCTGAGGTGGTATGTCTGTGTATGGCTGAAGTCTTCAGAGGAAGTTGTTCTGGCTTTGAGATGACTTAAAATACATGATTGTTGTTCAGAATTTATTAAATTCTGTCTGTTTTGTTGGTCATAATGTTCTTTCATGACTTCCAGCTGCTCTAAAACAGTGAGTCATTACTCATAAAATAAAACAGAAAATGTTTCTCTATCTATTCTACTTCACTAGCTACTTTAAATTCCCAGTTCTTATTTTTCAGTGTAGCTGGGTTTCATGTCTGCAAAAAATGCAGCTGGACCAGGATGGTAGGGAGTGGAAAGTGGTGATGAGTAATGATAGCTGGGGATGAATCTACCAAAAAAGATCTTTAGGGAGGGGAATCTGTGTAATCCAGTGGCTCCCAGCTTGCTGCCACAGAGCTGGCACAGATTCAGCCTGTGGTTTTGAACTCAGTACCTGCTGAAGTGATGTGGATGCATTAAAAGTTGTGGCCTCAATCCCTGAAAATCGTTAATTCATTAATGCCCCCTGCATGTTTGTTTGCAAACAGTGTGTTACTAGTACTGCTGTACTGGAGCAAAATGCTGTGTGTGTAACCCTTGCCCATTGCCTGTGCAGCCAGACCAACACCAAAATGATTCCCAACGGATATTTGATGTTTGAGGATGAAAACTTCATCGAGTCATCTGTTGCCAAACTCAACGCCTTACGGAAGAGCGGCCAGTTCTGTGACGTCCGCCTGCAGGTACCTGTGCCCTGCCCCACTGGCTGCCCGGGGGGTGTGGGGGTTAAACCATGTTCAGCTGTAACTTGTTAAATGTAACATGTTTATCTTGCCTCACTGACTGGGAGATGGGAGATTTTAGAAGCCGGTTTTTCTGAAAAATGCATACTAAAAAAACCCAAATGGGGTGCACTTTGAGAGGAGTGATGCTGACTTGCAGCTGGAGACTGTTGTTTTGAAAAATTGATTAGAACTGTGGCACTCACCTGAGTAGGCCTTCATATTGTGAAAATACAAAGGTAATTACAAAAAATCCTCACCAGCACATGGGCTTCTTGTTTGTGTTTGACAAAAAGGTGTGTGGACATGAGATGCTGGCGCACCGAGCCGTGCTGGCGTGCTGCAGTCCCTACCTGTTTGAAATCTTCAACACTGACAGTGACTGTCATGGGGTTTCCCATGTGAAGTTTGATGATCTCAACCCAGAAGCTGTTGAAGTTCTGTTGAATTATGCCTATACTGCTCAGTAAGTAGTTCTCACACTAACGAGAGAGGGGATAGACTTGGATTGGAAAAATCAGAATAATAGAGGTAAATTTCTCTCCTTAATAGGTTAAAAGCTGATAAGGAGCTGGTGAAAGATGTATACTCTGCAGCAAAGAAGTTGAAGATGGAGAGGGTTAAGCAGGTACAGTTCTCAGCTCTTCTGGGAGTCTGTTCTGCCTTCCCAGCCTGACAGCATTGCACCTTTTGGTGTTAGTGAGCCACAACCTGATGCTTGGTGGAAGAAGTGCTCAGCACAAAGCTGCTGTAGATACTCCTTAGCACTGTGTTGATTTGTTGCCAGCTGGATGTGTTGCTTCCACTTGAGCTGTCTTGGTGCCAGGGTGTTCCCTGAAGTTGTGTTTTGTATTTGTGCACCTGTTTAAGAAAAACAGCTTTGAATTTTGGCTGATTCCTTACCTTCAGGTCTGTGGCAGCAGTGCTGTGCTTGGTTGTGTTGGGAGCATGAAGCAACCTGCAAATCTGTCAGAAAAAGGATAATTCACACACTCCTGAACATAAATTTGGTAGTGCTTGACTTTGGAATACCCTTAGCTGCAGATAGGGGTACCCTTTACAAGGGGACTGGAATTATTAGCACACCTGACTGAGAAGTAGTTTTGAACAGGTGTTCAGTAGAAAAGCATGGGGTCAATGTAGATGTCTGTAGCTTCCAAATGTGTCTGACTTTTTAATTTAAGATGTGCATATTCCTGCGGAAGGCAGCATTCCCTTTACAGCACTGGCATGGGGATGACAACAGAGTTACTACTCTGCAGTTAGAAAAACAGCTGCTGCTGTATGTTGGGATAGGTAATTGAAATGTGTAAGAACTGTCTGCTTGTAAACTAAGCTGCAGCTCTTTGGTTGCCAGGTTTGTGGTGACTATTTGCTCTCCAAGATGGACGTGCAGAGCTGCATCTCCTACCGGAACTTCGCCAGCTGCATGGGAGACTCTCGCTTGCTGAACAAGATTGATGGCTACATTCAGGAACACCTTGTAGAGATTTCAGAACAGGAGGAATTTCTCAAACTCCCACGGTTAAAGGTTAGCTTAAGTTTGTAGAATTCTTCCTGGTACACAATTTCCAAAAAGCAACCTGAGGAGCAGCTGGGATTTCTTTCCCTTTCGGGGGCAGGAAAGCTTGGTGTACTGACTGGTGCCAGCAATGTGACAATTCTGGATCTGTGTCCTGTTCTTACTACCGTGAACCTTAACTGTAGAGAACAGGTGCTGTCACCCTTTCCAGGTGTAAAAGGTGATGGTATTTAAATGTGCTTCCTAGTTCCATAGGCTGAAAGCTCCTTGTGGTGTTTTCTGGCTCTGTGGTAAAGCGAGAGTTGTGCTCACTATGTAAAGTACAGTATGCTACAGGGTAATTCCTAGAGAGTAAATATTTTTTTCTTTTCTCCCTCAAGCTTGAAATAATGCTGGAAGACAATGTTGGCCTACCCAGCAATGGCAAATTGTACACAAAGGTAATCAACTGGGTACAGCGCAGCATCTGGGAGAACGGAGGCAGCCTGGAAGATCTAATGAAAGAGGTTAGTCTTTAAGAAAATGGGATTATGGGATTAGACAAGTAAAAAAACCCAAAAAAGCCAATATGAAGGATGATCCCTTTTTACTTTTTTTCTTTTTTTTTTCTTCTTCACTTTTTTAACTATGACCCTAAAGAATTTAAATTTTGCTGTAGGTACCCCTAAGCTGAGAAACTGGGGGGGTGTTCAGGTGAGCTGAATGCACTGTTCAGTCTGGTCTTCACTTTCCTTTTTGCTCCCTGTTGCTGTATAGTAGCCTCAGAGTGGCCTGTATCTGCTTTAGTTTGGGGAGGTGGTACTGAGGCATGCCGTAGATTGGTGATGTTTTCCTTTGCAGGTTTTGCTTGTAAATGCACAGTAGGTAAAAGCTTCTAATGGTTGTTCCTCCCCGTTGGTTTATCTCCCCATAGGTTTATTAACAAAACTAGGATACCAAGGCTGAAGAACCAAGAAGAGCCTCAAGTGTATTGACACGTACAGAAGCAGCAGTCCTGCCCCAGTGCTCCTAAGAAAATCCGCTGTGGGCAGAGAACGATCATGATGATTTAATGGTGTTTACTTACTCCTTTACAGGATGCATTATTTTGAAACTTGTGTGTTGTTAAATGACTTTTCTCATGAATACTGATGGTAGATGTAGCCTGGGCAGTGTTTAGTGGCAAAATTAGTGGGGAGACAAAATTTTTAATTGGCTCCTGCAAAAAGACTTGACCAAATCTTGTGAAATTCTTCACAGTTTTCCAAGTCCGCTATTACAAACATGAAAGATCCCCAGAAACACTTGTGTAGGCAAGAGAATTGTTGATGCTGTCATATAAGTGTGTATTTCCTCTTGGAGAAACTCATTTAAAAGCTTTGATTATGTTGAAATTAAGATGCATTTCATTGAAACAGCTGCATCTGATTTCAGTGGTGGACAACAGTTTCTTCCAGAACTCAAATTTGTGTTGTCTTCCCTCATTCCCATACCTTTCTTTTAGAGTCCACTGTTGGCTTCTCTTGGCCTTTTTTGATGGAGATAAATATGTGTATTTTTCATAGCAGAAAACTTGTGTGCAGGGATAAGGGAAAATGCTTGCATGAGACTGTGAATTTGTGTAACTGCAAATTAATGTGCCTTTTGCTTGTCTAATGTTTCTGTGCTGGGAAAACAGCAGAAGCCCATGGAAAATGAAGATTTCTCTCAAGCTGAGAAAGTAAGGAACCTTCACCCCCTGTTTGAAGATTGCCACCATGACATCTGCTTCCTTTTAGTTTTGCCACTGTGCGAGCTTAAGATGAGCTGACAAGCAGTGTGGTGCCTGGGGTAATGTGCCTGTAGCTGAGGAGCACAGAGACAGCAGCCACATGGGTGTTCTGTTGTTGTTTTTGCAGGTGCAAACGCTGTACTACTCAGCTGATCACAAGCTGCTTGATGGAAATCTGCTAGATGGACAGGCTGAGGTGTATGACAGTGATGACCACATTCAGTTTGTGCAGGTACAAATTGCAGACAGTCTCAGGTAACCCCAGGTAGACTGGAGCAGTTTACAGCACACCTGAAGTCCTGTGTTCTGCTGGCAGAGAAAGCAGTAGGTGCTGTAGTGGAGAAATGCATCATGAGAAGGTGTCTGGCTGGGAGCTGCTGCAGGCCATGATGTGCTCTCAGTTTGTCTCTTGGACAGGCTGGGCTGACTCTCAGGCTTTGCAAAACACAGTGCTCCAATTCTGACTTCAAAAGCAATCCTGGCTGTTAGAAGAAAGAAGAGGCAGAAAAGCACTCAGCTGTAGGAAGTCAGCTGAGACCTTGTAGAGTTCCCAGAGACTGTAGAGAAGCACGGACTGCTTGGCTTGCAGTGGGGAATGTGTCTGGTAAATTTGGGCTCAGAAAAAGATTCCAAATCCAAGTTCTAATCCTTCAGCTGCCAGCATTCACTGCTTTTGTTCAGCTGCACCGGTTGGTGTAGCTGCCAAATCTCTCTGGCTGAGTGCACATCACTCCTGTGCTTTTTGAGAGGTCTTTTTTTATGGTTTTATATTTTTTTTTTCTTATCAGGTGTAATCCTTCTGAACTCCAGAAAACCACAAGGCTGAGTACAAAAGCAGGCTAAGATAGAAGGAATTAAAAAGGACTAACAGTTGCAGATTATCAGTTGCTTTATACAGATGAACTTTGCTTAAATTAATGATTTTGAAGCAAATACACTGTAATATTTTATAACAGTGAAACGTGTTCATACAAAAAGTATCCTTCATGAAATTTTTAGCTAATGTGTAAAACACTGTCCATCCCAGAAGGTGGATTTTAGAAGTGAAATGAAAGGAAAAGCCAGCAAATTTTTTCCAGTTTCTTAATTGTTTTTAGAAAGCCTTCACAGGGTTCTCCACGTCTGCATACCAGTTGTAATGCTTAGAAGCAGAGAGGTGAACATTAAGAAAGTTCATTTTCAGAAATAAGACCAGGACTTCTCAAAGTTTTTCTACAAATCCTTTCTGATAAGAAAAATCACCAACTTACGACATCCTAAACAGTTGAGAGAACTAACACTAAAAAATTCCTAGATGCCAGTCATGGAAAAATCATAGCTTTAACGTTTTTAAATTACAAAACTTTGTATTTTCTGTTGCTGTTGAGGCAATTGAAAGAGAAGAGCAGTAAGTGGTTAATTGGATGAAGGTTCAGAAATAACAAAAATGCTCTCTACAATTGCACTGGTTGTCACGGTGAGCTGAGCTTAGCAATCCAGCTCCTCTGTGTGAGGTTATCTGAGTTAGGTGATGTGTTTCAGAAGTCTTGTGACAGTTTCCATGGAGATCAGGCTCCAGGGAGCTGTGCAAGCATCACAGACTTGGGACTGTGGTCATAAACTCTGCTGCTGAACAGAATAGACAGCACAGTAACTTCTGTGCTTCAGGAAGAGCCTCAACAACCCAGCCAACTGTGCTGAAACTGGAAAATTTGAGTTTTTTCTTAATAGAGCAAAATAATGGAAGTTACAGTATAAATTTAATTTGAGATGAAAAGAAAGCAGAAATCTCTTGTTAGTGGGAAGTATCAAGGGAGTAAAATCCAAGAAACTGCTAATCTGAGCACAGAGAGGAACTGAGGTGAAATTAGTTTGTCTTGAGGGAATGAAGAGAATAGTTAATTCACTTCAAACAGCATTATATAATTAACTGAAGCTCCAGAAGCAGAGCTTGGAGTGAGGCTCCTATGTGGTAGCTCAGTTCTCTCCAGCTGCATGTAGCTCTTTCCTTACATTTGTAAATCCTACTAGAAATGCAGGATCCCTCACTTCAGGGATTTGCAGTCCAGCACCAGCAATATAAAGCTGCAGTCACAGGATAAAGTGAGTTCCAGGAGAAAAGTGTAGGGTGGTTTTTGGCCACTGTTGCTGGGCAGGCAAGATGTTCTGCTGAAAATATAGGTGTGCTATAAATGCTGCTCTGCGGAGGTGGTAGACGAGTGTGCTCTGGAGTAGCTACAGTATCTCAGAGGAGCAGAGGTAGAAGGAGCTGTAGTCTCTGGCTAGGTTTCTGTAGCTGCCTTTTGATTTTGCAGAAGAGGCCACCACGTGAGAATGATCACAAGCAGATCAGTAGCAGCTCCTCTGGAAGTCTTTCTCCAAATGCTACTGTTCAGAGTCCTAAACACGAGTGGAAAATCATTGCTTCAGAGAAGACTTCGAGTAAGTAACAGGGGCAGGGGTTGTCTAACAGATGTGTCTGGTCTCGGGTACCTGCCACCTCTGCTCCCTGGGGATTTCCTTCACATCTCTGAGGAATGCTGAGGTGTTTTTTCTTACTGATGATACAAATCAAGTAATTCGTAGGGTGCTTTTGATGTACCTGGGCCAAACTGGGATCACGTACATCTCAGTTCCTTGTCAACTAAATCCATGGTGTGTCATCATTTTCCCAGAAAATCCCAAGGAAACAAGCAGTCCATAGTTAATTAACAGAGTTGTTTGCTCTGTGTGTGCAAGGAGACTTCCAGCACATGTTTAAGTTGCTGTCACATGTCCTTTGGCACTCTTTTAGTAAAGCCTAGTTGTCAATAACTAACACTTTTTCTAACACTTGGACCCAGTAACCTGAAAAAATGAAGTTTCTGTGCTGCCAAGGGGAGTGGAGTGGCACAACCAGCACAGCCTGTTTGGCATCCAGCTCAGTCCCCCTTGCCGTGGCGCCGTGCTCACGGTGTGCTGTCCCCGCAGGTAACACGTACCTGTGCCTGGCCGTGCTGGATGGGGTGCTGTGTGTCATCTTCCTGCACGGCCGCAACAGCCCGCAGAGCTCCCCCTCGAGCACCCCGCGGCTGCTTAAGAGCCTGAGCTTCGAGCTGCAGCCCAGCGACCTCGTGGAGAAGCCCATGTCCCCCATGCAGTACGCGCGCTCGGGGCTGGGCACGGCCGAGCTGCACGGCAGGCTGATCGCCGCGGGTGAGCTGGGGCCGCGGCACCGGGCACGGGGCCGTGCTGGTGCCTCTGAACGTGGGGCCAGTAACCTCTCGCTTGCAGGGGGCTACAACAGGGAGGAGTGCCTGCGCACCGTGGAGTGCTACGACCCCGAGAAGGACACCTGGACGTTCATCGCACCCATGAGGACGCCGAGGGCCCGCTTCCAGATGGCAGTGCTGATGGTGTGTGGGGTGGGCAGCAAGCCTGTGGGAGCCCACCTGGGCTGAGCTGGACAGGGCACACTGAACAGGATGGCTCTAGGAGTTGTTTCTCTGTAGTTCCACGGTTACCCAAGCGCTCAGGAGCTGACGGGTGTGCTGAGCTGACGGGTGTTGGTTTGTTCCCCTCAGGGGCAGCTGTACGTCGTGGGTGGGTCAAACGGCCACTCGGATGACTTGAGCTGTGGGGAGATGTACGAGCCCGAGATCGATGACTGGACCCCTGTTCCGGAGCTGCGCACCAACCGCTGCAACGCAGGTGAGGCCTCTGCAGCCCCGGGCTGGGGGCTGGAAACTCAGCCACTTCTTACTCACTTGCCATTCTTTCCTGTATCAACAGGAGTGTGTGCCCTGAATGGAAAGCTGTACATTGTGGGTGGTTCTGATCCTTATGGCCAGAAGGGACTGAAGAACTGTGATGTGTTTGATCCTGTAACAAAGGCTTGGACAAGCTGTGCTCCCCTTAACATCCGTAAGTTTGTTGGGGAGCTGGGCAGGGATGGGGAGAAAAGGGCAACTGCAGAACTGCACCAAACCAAAAACTACACCAAAGCAAAGCCCCTCGTGCTTGCTGCTGCTGTGGGCTGTTGCTGGTGGCTGACTGTGCTGGCTCTCTTTGCAGGGAGGCACCAGTCGGCCGTGTGTGAGCTGGGGGGGTACCTGTACATCATCGGTGGGGCTGAGTCGTGGAACTGCCTCAACAGCGTGGAGCGCTACAACCCCGACAACAACACCTGGACCCTGATGGCGCCCATGAACGTGGCACGGCGCGGCGCCGGTGTGGCTGTCCGTGATGGTAAGGCTGGGGCTGCTGCCTCGGGGCCTTGCGTGTGTGCTCTGATGGGTGCACAATACAAAGCTGGGCTCCTTTTTGGGCAGGAAACAATACAGTAGGAGCTTGAAACGGCAAGCTCTAATTGAAAAGCTAAAATCTCTTGGTTGTGGGGCATTCACCCCCACATCTGTCTTCTGAAAATGTCACTGTGCAGCTTCTAGAGCTGCACCTGTTTGAATTTGGACTTTGCACTTACTCTGAATCAAATTCCCATCAGCTGTCACGGGTAGGAGACCCAAAGCACATTGCTCCTGTAAGTGCAGACCTTGACCAGGCCAAGGTCTGCTACACCACATGGTGTCCCTTAGGGCTTTGTCCTGGTGGGAGCACAGGGCCAGCTGGTGCAGAGCAGTGAGCGTGGCTCCCTTTCCTCTCCCAGGAAAGCTGTTTGTGGCCGGGGGATTTGACGGCACGCACGCGGTGAACTGCGTGGAGATGTACGACCCTGCCAGGAACGAGTGGAAGATGATGGGCAGCATGACCACGCCCAGGAGCAACGCCGGCATCACCACGGTGGCCAACACCATCTACGCCGTGGGCGGCTTTGATGGCAATGAGTTCTTGAACACGCTTGAGGTCTACAATCCAGAGTCAAACGAGTGGAGCCCCTACACCAAAATTTACAAGTTTTAAGTGAATTAAATTCCCTTTTCAAACTAACAGGCTTAGTGATGTAATTGTGTTTCAGTAGAGGTACACCTGTGAATAGGGGTGGGGAGGGCATGGATGTTGCCAACAGCAACACAGAGCTTTTGCATATTGCATATTAATGTGCTGTATATATTTGTTTTGGAAAGAATATTGACATGAAGGGGTTTTTTGTGTATTTTAGAACTTTAAAGGTTTTGGGTTTGTTTAAAGATTTAGATGATAATGCAAGAGAACCTAGACTGGGCATATCATTTCAGGAGCTTCCCCCAGTGTTTGTCACTTTGCACATGGGATGACTTCCTGGAGGTGTGTTCTTGGGACAGGAAGGGTAACATTTGTGGGGGATAATTTTTTTTTCTTTCATCAGGCCTTGGTTTCCTTCAGTAACTGGAACAATCTGTAACAAGAAGCCTTATTTAAATAGATATAATGGCTATTTTTTTTATTAAAAAAAAAAGCTGGCATGCTTCTGCTAATACCTTATCTTTTACAATTGCCTTTTTATAACAGTTTTTATATACTCAGCAGAGTATTTTGTCTGTTGAAATGCAAATGGCAGATAAATGATTACTGAAACAAAGAGACAGCCTTGGAGTTTCTAGAGCCTGAGTGGGACAGTGGATTGCCCAGGTGAGCTGCTGCAATAGTGTGAGTTAGTCTGCACCACCTTCCTTAGAGCTGCACAGGGTTTCTGGACATGACACACCCAGGCTTTCTAGGGTGGGAAAAGGATTCTGGCTCCAAGTACTTTGAGAATGCAGAGTGTGCTTTCTGTACAGCAGTTTTGTTACTCTGGGTGAGCTGATCTTTGTACAACAACAACAGTTTGGGGAGGGGGGTTCACATGGGTTTTAAACTCTTGCCAGCTGGCAAAGAAAATGTGTTGTAGTACCTGTCTTAAGTTTATTTTTCTAATATTACCAGCTGGAAGTGTGATAGAACACAAATAACTTGATTTTGTATGTGCTCATAGTCTTGTTTTAGTTCACTTTCTCTATTCCTATGGATCAAACACTGGGGTGGGATGACTTGGTGTCTAATGTGTAGTGCTGCACATCTAACTCTGGGTGCCAAAACTAGCACTGACTGCTTGCTGCTGCTGCAAACACATTAAAGGTACCTTTTGGGAAACCCTTGCACCACAGGCGTGCCCTGACCTGGCTCTGTGTCCTTTTCTTCAAGGAGATGGTGTCCAAAGAGGAGTCTGTGACGCTAAAAGTGACATTTCAGATGGGTGTAGGCACAGGACAGAGGGTGGAGTGTCCCATGTCCCTCGTGCCTGCAGTGGAGAGTCAGGCTGCTGGAGGGACCAGGGGCTCAGAGCACCACAGCCCCTGGGGAGTGTCAGGCCAGGGCTTTCCCTGCTCAGGGGCTGTGCACAGAAACCTCTGCAGGGTTGGGTGGTGCCCCACGGGGACAGGGGCCACACAAACCGGCAAATGCACAACACGGGGCAAAGCTGCACCGGGAGCTGCTCCTTCAGCTGGGCAGCTCTAGGGCTCAGCCGCACGGGTGCTGGCACTAGGCCAGGTCCTGTCCAGTGGGGCAGGAGCCAGCTGCTCCAGCTTCCCGTGGGAGTGTGAAAACACCCCAGGCCCAGGAAATTCACTGGCCCTGCAGGCTGTGAAGCTGGTCCAGCTGAGCACGGAGAGCCAGAACAGAGTGAGGACTTGTCCTCCACAACAGCCCCTCCCAGCCAGCATGAGCTGCAGCTGGGCCAGGGTCTGGACACGACGTGCCCCCATAAGCACCTTTGAGCCAACATCCCCACCCCACCCCCGGGGCTGGAGAACCCCAGTGGAACCAGCTCTGCACAGTCACTGTGCTCCAACAGGCACGGGGGCATCCACAGGGGCTGGGCACAGCCAGCAAACAGCCACTCAGAATTAAACACTTTAATGAAACAATAAATTACATTTTTACAATCAAGAATTTACAAATACATCCAAAAGTTAATATCAAAATAGACACTTCAGAACTTTGCCAGTCAGCTCATCTCTGTACAAATACATACAAGAAGAGGTAGCGTTAAAGGCCTTAGAAAATGGCTTTTGGGAAGTTTCATGGACTTAAAGCAGTTCTGGAAAGCAACCAACAGTGCAGCCAGGGAAGGATGTCACCTGGAGAGGAGCAGGGAGGACCAGGCCCACGTTCCAGGAGGATGTGGCAAGAGCAGGATAAGAAGTTTCCCCTAGAGCACTGCTAGCAGGTTTCCATTGTATGAAGATAAAATGCTTGCTTAAACAAAGGAGAAACGCCCTTTTCTCTGAAAAGAGGTCTGGGACAAACACTTGCATGAGGATGGGGGGTCTGTTTTGTCTTTAAGGAAAAATGAGCCTCAGTCTGCTCCTTTGCCCGTTCTCCATCCTCTCAAACCTTCACTGCAGAGGACACAGGTGTTGTGTCTGTGGGCCAGTCGTTCATTCCTGGCCTTGCACTCAGCTGAGTCCCCAGGTGACACAACAGATTCCTTTCTGACACTTGTGACTTGTGAAATGCCAGCAAAACAACCAGAGGGGTTTTCCTGTACAACCATTTACAGCTCAGCTCCTCACAGGAACGCTGGATGCTCAGAGCAGCGCAGCACAGCTGCTGCATCCCAAACCAGCCCTGCTTCTCCTGGTTATCCACGGCTATCCAGCAGTACCCTCACTCAAGAGAGAACATTCTAGTAGTGAACAGAATTCTCAGCAGAAATCCCGACATTTAAGGTCTAATGTGGAACCATGGTTTCCCTTCAACTCCTACCCAAACCAGCAGCGCTGAGGAAGAAAAGCCGGCAGGTTTTTGGCTCCTCCAGCACTTCCCTCTCCTCCCCTTGAGGAGGCGGAGCTCACTCGGCTGAGCCCGGCTCAGAGCCAGCCCCGGCTCTTGGCCTCCCTGTGCACGGACGCCTGGCACTGCTCCAGCGTCTGCTCCAGCTGTGCCAGCTGGCAGCAGCCCACTTCCAGCCTCTCCCTGGGAGACAGGAGAGAAAGGTTAGCAGGCCACAGCAGAACAGGAATCTTTTCAAATAATCCAATTTTCAAGGACATTTCCATCAAGCAGCAGCGGTGACTTTTGCATTCCAGCTGCTCAATGTGAGGATTTCACATGAGCTCCTTACAGCAGCCAGTCCACAGCTGCCACAGGCACAGCTCCTGTTCCCTTCTAGGGCAGGTAAAGTGGAACAACTGGCAGGAGAGGTCACTGAAATCCACCTTCTGGAGAGATTTGGGATTCTGGAAGGTTCAGTTCACACCATCCTTCATACACTGCTATATCCTGTATTCACACTCACACTAAGGATCTAGATACATCCCCTTATGACTTAGACCCTTTCAAAAGAGTAATCTCAACCTGATCACACATAAACACACCCTAACTTAAGTTTTCAAGAGATTCTTTTTCAAAAGACCATTTAAAAGATGCTCCTCAAAAAAGGAAGAAAATTCCCATCACGGAGTTCCCCAAGCACAGCCTGAGGGCAGCCAGGGCAGTCTCCAAAGTATTTGTTTTACTCTGCTAAGCAGAAATTTCCACACACTCTTTTCTTTATGCCTGTATCAATACAGGTCTAGAGCCATCAGCTTGTGGGAGTGAAGCTTTTAAACTGTTTTTTATTGCTGATACAAATATTGAATGTCTCCCTCCCTGAATAACTTTGCCCCCTGATCTTGCAATCTGCACACTGAATTTCACAGAAGATTCAGGGACCCAGGATCAATCCAGGCAAAGGAAAGTTTTTTGGAGTAATTCACCCTCCAGCCTTTCACTCAGCTGATCCTGGCCAGTGACAGCTCATTCATATCTATACAACAGCAAAAACCAGTTGCCTGTCCTTTATTAGCCAGCTCAGAATTATTAAAAATCCATGATGGCACTTTAGAAACCTCCCAGAGCCTGGATTCACAAACCTTCAGTGACACAAATTCGTTAAGAAATGAGCCAGAAACCACTGGCAAAGGAAAGAGGGCTCAACACCTCCCCTTCAACAGCTGAAAATCACCATGATGCCTCATCTCCAATTTAAGTTCTGTCTTCTCCTGTTCTCTGTTAATAAGGCATTAAAATCAAAAAGGAAATTTTAAAAATCTCCCATTTGTTTTCCCTACACTGTTCCTACAAAGGGGGATTTTTATTGACCCAGATGATTCCTCTTATGGTACCTTGGTTAATACAGGTGTAAAGGCTGCCTCAACCCCCCTGATGGGGTCAGTAACTCACCTGTAGAGCTCCTGTGAAACACACTCATACAGCTCCTCAGCAGTGAATTTCAGACTGTTATTGATCTAAAACAAAGAAGAAAGAATTAATATAGTCATTTATCAAGTATCACATGTCTGCTACAATTATACAGTAGGAATAGCAGATACAGCTCATGTATTCCCTAACAGGCTCTCAAGTTGAGACAGTGCAAAAGTCATGCACTATCTTGTAATAAAATGTAATATTACAAATTCCAGCTCCATTTTCTAACCACTTCTGCACAAATCTAAAAGACCATCAATAAATCTTTTTCCCCTCTTAAGTCACCCTGTAGTTTTATTTAGATATACATATACATACATATATATATATGTGTGTGTGTGTATCTCAAATGAAATAAGCTCTCACTTGCATCAATTCCAAAAATATATGTGAAGGCCCAAACACCAAACATATTTCCCTGCATAGCAGAGCACTGCAAGCCTGAAATATATAACAAATTAAACAGAAACATTCAACTAACAACATTAATTTCAAGGTTTTGTACTCTCAACAGCAAGTCATTCACACCAAGTGAGCGCTCAGCAAATCGCAAACTCAAATACCTGTTGAAATCCAACCAAAATCTATCTTTATGTTCAGCAACTAATAAGAGCAAAAAATAAAAATTCTTAATGGAAATAGAGTGATGAGACATGACCTCAGAGCTACTTGAAATAAAATCTGTCAGGGAAGTGGTCAAACACGAAAGAAAATGTCATACCTCATGTCTTCTGAGGAAGTTATAGAGGGTCCAAATATCTTGGAAACTGCTGGTTGGGGTCAGAATTCTGAAAAAGAAAAGTTTGGGGATGCTTTAAAGCAAGTAGAAAAGGAGTCTATGAAAGAGTTAAAAAAATAAGTCAGAAATCTTCAAGGGAAAAAAAATTACTTGAACAAACCAGAAATTATGAACTTTGAAGAATTTTCCCTTCCACTACTCTAACAGAATTAAAGAGCTTATTATTTCTGTGAGGCCTTTTCTGGAGGCTTTTTCTAATTAAAAATTCCCTCCATGTTTTTGTGAGCCATTTCTGTGTGAGGAGGGAGGAAACCCAGCAGTAATTGAAAGCCCTTTGGTACCCACCAGCGAGGCCCATGGGCTCACAGGGAACCACAGCAAAGGATACACAACATTCCCAGCCCAGCTTTAACTCATTCCCTCCACATTCCCATGTGCAGCCCAAATGCTGCAATTCACTTCCCATTCTTGCTACTTCTAATAACCACCAATTCCCACCCAATACTGCCAATGTGGCAGCTGAAGAGAGGTGGCTTTAATGAAGCACCTTGATGGACACCCTTTTCCACAAGGATCTGAACCCAATCCAACAGACAAGTTGGTTTTTAACAAAATTAGTTATCCTCATCTATTTAGGCAGATACAATTCAGTTCCACCTCAGTGTAACTTCATTTGTATTCACCAGGAAAAGCAGAACCCTTCTAAATGCTGGAAAATGTACCTTAAAATCAACATGGAAACACAATTAACACCTTATATACATTAAGAGATGCTGATAAAATTCTGATTTTTAAGTCTTACATAGTTAAATAATGATTAAGATAGTGACTGGACTTGTAAAAAGAAAAATCTTTTGGGGAAAGCTCTATTTACTTTCCCATGGGAAAGTGCCCAAATTCTCTTCTCCCTCCTCTTTGCAAGCTGTAAGCTTCATTTATAAATGAGTTAATTAGGAATTGAAAAAACCCCAGAAAAGTAACAGAGTAAGTTTAAAAATCCCAGTTAAAGGACCCTGTGTTCGAAGCAGGCTGGAAGACCATGACACAGCACAAGATTTATTGTAACTGGAGTGTCCACTGCTTTTTCTCATCATTTTTCATAGGAATGATCACCAAAAATTAGTCATGCATTCTTCCCACCCCCCTCCTAAGAAGCAGTATCCAAAAATGTCTGCCTTAAACCTGCCAACTACAAGTCAGGAAGGGAACAAACTGGCTGCTCTGCCTAAAAACACCTCAGAGCCTCCCCCGGGCACCTCAGCGACAATCGGCTTTGGCAGCGCAAAACCCGGGCACAGAGAAGCTGCCAGCAACCCTCCATGGAAACACTGGGAATCCTGCAGCTGGAACTGCACAGCAGCTCCCACTCCCACCCCACAGCAGCTCCCAGTCCCACCTAAACAGCAGCTCCCACTCCCACCCAACAGCAGCTCCAGCCTATCCAGCCCTGCCTATCACACCCAGCACCTGCAGCAGTGGCAGCAGAGCATCCCGAGCCTGGCAGAGGCTGATTCCTCATGAAATTATTCCCTCCAGTCCAGGCAGAAACTGCTGCCATCAGCCTGGATGCACACAACATAAAAGCTGAGGTGTTATGAATAACCTCACCCCAAGGCCATACAAAATGCTGTGGCAAAATCTGTCCATCCTGTTCTTCCTGCTGTGCCAAGGACACACATGGATAAGGGATGGAGCTGCTGGTGGAAAACCTGGCCATGGGAGCTCTCCAGAGGAAGGATGGAGGGAACACACTCAAGTCCATCCCTGCAAGACCTCAGGTGGATGGACAAACCCACTGTGCCTCCAGTTCTTTGGGGGAAAAAACCAAATAGTGTAATTATTCATCCAAGTAACCTAATGTTAAATGCTGTACCTCATTTTATGGCCTTTGCCTGGATGATGCCAATGGTTTCTGGGTTTACAGTGTGGAATGAGAAGTCTGACATTTGGCTCCAAGTTTTGCAGCAGCTCCAAGTAAAAGAGATTTGTTGTTTTGAGGGGAGAGCCTTGCTCCACACAGAGCTCTGAGAAGCTCCTGAGGGAAGGGCTTGCACCATAACTTCCCCCACAGTTCCCAACAGGTCAGCATCCATGAAACAGCCTGGTGCTGTCTGCAGCTAAACAGGGGCTGCAATACCAGCTCCAGTCTGGGAATATACTCTGTACAAAACAGACACATTCCTGTCTGCAGAGCAATGATTTCTCAGCACCACTGCTCCCTACTGCTTTCAGTCACTTCATGTTCTTTTCACTGCCTGTAGCCACCATCCTGTGCTATGGAAAATGAACATTTTAAGGGAAGGTGTACACTGGGAAATCTGGACCTATCTGTATGAGCATTGACTCTGCCTCTATTACTTCATTAAATCAAGTTGCCCCTGTTTCCATGGAAGTTTCTCAGTGATAAAGGCTGCCTCAACTACAGAGCTATGTCTAGAGAAGTTCCACTAAATCAGTAATCCATGAAGCAAAGGGCTTTTACATCAAACTGTCCTAAGCAGCCATGTGACCCTCAGTATTGTGACCACTGCAACACTAACCACTGCTGCTGCTCCTCCCTCCACACTGGTTCAAAAGCAGAGGGTGGAAATCCATGGAATCACTTGCTCTTTCCACCAGCACAGCCATGCAGAACCACACTTCAACACCTCCCATCCTGTACTTCAGCTTCAACCTGAGAACACCAGTGTGGCTCTACACAGTTTTCTGAAAATATTGAGCATGTGAGGTAAAGAAGAGAATGTCATGGAAAGACCCAAGAAATTACTATGGATACCTGCCACCAACTGCACGTTAAATGCTGCCTTAGGGGCAGGAGGGAGAAAGGAGACAGTCAGACTGGATGATTTTATCTCAAGTGCTTCCCAAACCACTCCCAATGTTTCTTTATCTCCTGTCCTGTCACTCATCTGATGCCAAACACAAGGTGTAAGATACAATAATGAACAGAAATGGACAGGAAATAGCTCAGAATGTGGTTCCTTACTTGTGCACAGAGGAGATCTGGGAGAAAGCAAAGCCTGTTTGGAGAGGATCAGAAATGAACTTATCAAGCAGAAGTGAAGAAGCCCAGCCCACAACCCAAGTGGCAGTGAAAGCAGGCCAGCCTTCCAGCTGCTCCAAGACCCCATGAGGGCAGGGACAAGGGAGGTCTGGTGGGACTGTGTGCAATCCCCTGTAATACCTGGGGAAAGCTCTGCCCCAGGGCCTGTCCCACTCAGCTGTCCCCCTGTCACAGCTCAGGCTGGCACAGAGCATAAACCAGTTAACAAATCAGAGCTCCATCTAAAAGGCTGGGATCTGATGGGAGAAAAGGCAGCCTCACACATGAACAGCCCCTTTTAACCTCATTGCCTGAGTATCAAGGAAGCAAAGGAGGTGGGAAATGGAAACCCCAAAGTTCCCTGTGGCCCATGAGCAATTCCTCACTGTGCTGCTCAAGGGGCTCCAGTGGGGTTACAGCCACCAACACAGGCCAGGGTTTGCTTCCACAGCAGCCAGCTGGGAAATTCAGCAAAGCCAAGTGTAGGAGAAGGGAATCCAGGTGACCTCACCCCTGATAAGTACCAGCTGTGTTAATTACCCAAAACATCCTCGCCCCTGATGAGTCACAGCTGTATCCAGTAAGGATGAGTGAGATGAAAGAGTGGGTGAGCTGGTAAGGGGAGGATCATCATGGAAGAGGAACCTTGAGGGCCTTGAAGGAGAGAATCATGAAGCAGGATCAGGGGAGAGAGAATCACTGCTGTGGGGTCAGTCTGGGTCTGCAGACAGAGCCTGTTGTTGGAACCTGCAGTCACAGTCTAGCCAGGTAAAAGCTGCAGTCAGTCTGCAAACTGATCCCTGCAGTCAGAGCTCAGCAGGAAATACCCAGCAGTCAGAGGCTGCAGGGGAAACCTACAGCAGGAGCTTGCTGCAGCCAGAGTCAGTGAATGGCTGGAGTTAAGATGACTAAGCCAGGAAGAGGAATAAAGCAGGACCCTTTTTATGCTGTGTTTAACAAGAAGTCTGTGTCTCTGCTCATTTTTACTCTCTAATAAGAGGGCTGCTCCAACAGCCAAGCTTGTGCTTTCTATCCCTGTGGAAATGTCTCAGCTGTCAGCCCCTGTTGCATCCCTGGCTCTACAGGCTCAAACCACCACGGCTTTTACAACCCTGTGTCTGAAACCTTTCTGCTTTTCAGACTGCTCTAAAGACACCACCTCTGCCCTGGCCCTTAGGGAGCACTGCCCACTTCCAGCTCTGTTTGAGCTTTATTTCTTACAGCTGCCATTAAAATGGGCACAACAGAATATTGCAAATTTGGGCCTGGCAGCAGAGAAAGCTGTGGTAAGTTCAGTTTCAGGTTTCACCTAAATGCATAAAGCCATAAAGATCAAACAAGTAGTGATTGGAATGTCTGATATTTTCTGAACAGGGAGCTAATCTCCATTTCACTTCCAGAAAGAGACTGTGTGCAGAGCAATATTAAAGGCAGAGCTCTTCATCTAGAGACTTTATTGAGACTTTATGGCAGAAATTATTAACTGCCACAGGAGCCTGAGGGAATGAAGGCAATTCTCTAATGAGACACCAAAGAAAAGAAACCTCAATTCCTCCACTGAAAAAATAAAGAGGACACAGTTCCTCTACATCTGTGGAATTCTGTACTAAAACTAGTAAAACTGCAGCATTGTTTTTAAATTATTTAAATTCAGCAATCAGTTCTGATATAGTAACACTCTCCTGGCACTACTGAAATCTTAAGAAATTACACTTTTAATTTACACATGTTTATGGAGCCCTTGACTAAACCACATTTTTCCAAGCCATTGTGAGTGTGAGAGAAATTCCATTGAGATAAAATATTAGAAAAGCAGAATTCAGGCCCCTTATGCAGGCAGTAAGAGACAAATATTTTTACAGCTGACAGCATATTAGTATAAATATTTAGGAGGCCTGTATCTAAGTGTATATGCTATAAGCTGTGAGTGATTTTAAAGTTGGCATATGAACAAAAAAATTCTTTTTTAGCCAACAGATGAAAAGAAAAAATCTATCTTGAAATAACTGTATCAGTTCACCAAAGACTGAATTTTCTTTCTTTTCTATGAACAAGGATTTCTTATCTAAAAGAAACTTGGCAGGAAACATGAAGACAATGTCCAATTCCCTAGGACTGCATATAAAAGCTTGGAATCACAAGTTCTATTCAGCTGAGGGCAAACATCAGCTAATCTAAATCCCTATTTTATTTTAAAGAGTTAAATTAAGAGACCTTAAATAAAGTGCCCCAATTAACTGGTTCCAAATAATACCCAACCCAAATACAAATACAAACCACCAGGGAGAACACTCACAAATTCTGAATCCAAAATTATTTAAAATCATGCAATGATTTCACAAATTTACTGGATGGTTAAATTTCAGAGGTTTCATACCCTTTGCTCATTACCAGTAGTAATGGTATATAGTTAGAATATGTTAACCATGCTGATTATTCCTAATTTCAGAGCTGCAGGCTGTCATTGCTGACATGTAGAATTGCGCAACAAAAACACCACTCTGCCACCAATGCTGTTAAGAGGAAGAAGCCAAGATAAAATAAAAAACCTGCAAGGTGTTTCACCTTGAAGTTACCAGAACAGGGCAATGTGCCAAAAGCTGTTACTGACACATCTTCAATGAAACAGCTATTTTTTTTTTCCATTTCTCTATCTGTATTTGTCATTAACATGTTCTGGCCATCAAGTCTGAGTAGCTGGGGTAGTGCCACTGGTGCAGTATTTTTTTTTAATGATTAAGGGTATCATTACATTTATCTCAAAAAAGCATCATCATGTTTTTCCAATTGTTTTTAACAATCTGAAAATATAAACTTTCAATGCAGATGAACTTTCAATATAATCTACTGGTAAAGCTTCCAAACTTTCACAAGATATTTTCTCTCTTCTTTGTTCTGGACAGCAGGGACCAGAAGGGAATCAGTTGTATTTTATCACTAAAAGCTGTGTTATCTCCAGATATTCAAGACACAACTTTCTCACTATCTTTTTCTCCAGTGCTTCCTTTCCTGCACTCATGCCATTAGATTAAGTCACTGAGAGGCATTTTTTCAAAAATCAAGAAAAATAAACAGGCTGCAAGGTCAGTTTTAGAGCAAAATGAAAGTGAGAAGTCTCTGCCCATGGCAGGGGGTGGAACAAGATGAGCTTTAAGGTCCCTTCCAACCCCAACCATTCAGATTCTATGAAAACTTCTGAATTTCTGCTTTAATACTCTGTAATATTCATAAAACTGCAATGAGACATTAACCTGGCTCCTGGCTCAATAGAAAAGCTCCTCAGAACTCTCCAACTCCCTTAAATCCCTCCACTCAAGGCCAATGCAGCAAATGCTTGGTGCAAATTCTCCCCATTTCTTGCTCCACGATGCCACCTACTGCAAACCTGCACATCAGAGCAGGCATTTCCAAAGTGTCCAGGAAAACTGGACCATTCCAACAATCAGCCTGTGTATTTCAGGAGTTTTTATTTCTACAGAGCTCTCCCACACAAAAAAACCCCAACCACTGAAAAGTTTTCAATGAAACACTTCTGCAACGCAAAAAAACCCATCCTGAATATTCCATATTCCCATTTAATCTCATCCACCCCATCTATAAACTGACACCATAGGATCTGTTGCAAAAACTTCAGCATCAGAATGAAGAGAGCAAAGTTAAGCAGTAACCTGATTTATTGAAACAATTTCCTTAGAGGGAAAAAACCCACCACAAATAAATTGAACCCATCAGCACTCAGCTGCTCAAACCCACATTTCCACTCATATTTTTCTGCTTCTAATTTTACAATATTTTGATTAGTTATACTTGAAAGAGAGACTGTAATTCTTTGAATGGATCTGTATTTCACTGTTATGAAAAAAGAACTAAGCCAAGATGACACAGGAGATTCCTTATTCTTCCTGAAACTTCCTATTTATTGTGCTGTAAATAAAACAGCAGAGGACAGGGTTAGATGGGATACTGGGAAAGAATTGTTCCCTGTGAGGGTGGGGAGACCCTGGCACAGGGTGCTCAGAGAAGCTGTGGCTGCCCCTGGATCCCTGGAAGTGCCCAAGGGCAGGTTGGACAGGGCTTGGAGCAACCTGGGCCAGTGGAAGGTGTCCCTGCCCATGGCAGGGGTGGGACTGGATGGGCTTTGAGGTCCCTTCCCAACTCAAATCATTCTGGGATTCTGTGATTCTGTGAAGACAGAGGGAATATTATCCTGCCTGGGGAGAGAATGCAGCTGATTGTCGTTGTTATGGCTGTCATGGAGAACACAAACTGGGAACAGCAAAGCCCCAAAACTTTATATCCTTCACTCTATTGGAACTTTGTCCCCATCTGAGTGGGCCTCACATTTGGAACACAAGTGCCTGTTGCTTTCAGCTTTCTTGGTTTTCTTTGTTTGGACTCTTGCAAGCAGATTCTCATGCAGCTTCAACATACACAATGTACATTTTTAGAGATATTTTCATATTTCTCCTCTGGGAGGAGAATGTGATTGATGGTGGTGTTCACCATCCAGGTCAAAGAGGTGGCAACCTAAATGACCAATCTCTTGCCTTTGTACAAACTGTATATATGGAGTGGGATTGTAGAGAGAATGAAGAAGAAGATAGAATAAAGTATCATTAGCTTTCCCTTCAACTGCTGCTGCCTGCCTCGTTCCTTCCGTGGGTCTGATCCTCCTACATATGGACCCGAGTGTGGCATCCTACTACAAATGCCTGGTATTATTCAAAGTTCCTGCCATCAGAACTGGGATATTAATCATAATCATTAATCATTAATAGCTCCAGTTACACCTCAGCAGAGGCAACTTGCTGGTCAAACACTGCAAAACAAATCCCAGACACAGAAGGCAATTCCCTACAAGAGATCTCCACATCTGCAACACTTTGATGATCTTTTGCTGCCAATGGTTGAAGGCAGCCTTGACAGCAGGATTTTTACTGCAGATCATGTCCCCAAGCACACAGAATAAAGAGTGGGTTGGTGCTGAAACATTTCAGTCTTTGTGACTGCCTGTCCCACATTCTGTCCCCAGCTGCAGTGCTCACCTGCCAATGCCCTCACGGATGTCCTTCACTGCTGCCAACAGCTTCTGCAGCCCCAAAAAAGCCTCCTCAAACGAGGCCTTGGCAGCCATGGTCACTGCACTGGGGTCCAGCTTCTGGAATAGCTCAACACTGAAATTCCAAAGAAATAAAGAAGAGACAGAAGAGCAGTTAATAAAAAAGCTCAGAGAAACGCAGGGTCTGTTTTGTGCTTGTATTTTCTCTATTAAAACAAAAATGTCAAATATAAATCACACTATCTAAAACAGTCTCAGGATAAATGGAAATGCAGAAATGGAGTTATCACTGCTGATTAGCTGAGTCCTTACAGACCACCAGAAATGGAGTTCCTTTGTGCCTGGCTGGCTCAGAGCCCCTCCTTGGAAAAGATTGCAGACTAAGGCAACACAAAGAAAACACAGTACCTATTCAGATTTTATCAAAAGATATGGCATTGCAGTGAGTTTCCAGCAGATTTTTCAAAAATAACCAAAATAAAAGCAATGGTAAAACATCTAGATAGAATTTTCTGCAGGTAATTTCCTGCAATTCTGAGTTTACCTGAGAAAGGAAATTCACTAGATTCTGCATTTCAGAAAGTGAAGAATTTTGCTTAACAAGAAAATGTTTTCTATTTTAAATTGATTTTCAAGTTTTAAAATAGGATATACAATTTTGCATAAGCCAGTAGACCTCCACTGGGTTTGGAAAGAAAATAACCACAAGAAAATTAAGATCTCAGATGCTATTTTATGGATAAATACAAGATTTTCATGGATGTCTCACACTTGTGGAGTTTGCAACTTCATTTTCCAGGGCAACTCATTTCTGCTGCTGCACAGAAAAAGAGCAGCACACTAACACAACAGTTTGCATGCTCCCAACTTTTGTGTGACAGGTTGTGTGATTTTGGGGGTTTTTCTGGGTCAATCTGGATTAATTATGGGGTAAAAAAGCACAGTTTCTCAAGTGTGCTTGTTTGAAAGTTAGCTAAGGTAATGCGTTAGTTCTGAGCCCCTTTAGCAAGCTGTACCTGTACAAGTTCATGGTGTTCCAAACACCTTCCAGGACTGACCAGATTTCCTGGTGCCTGTTTTCCTGAGCCACATGAAAGCTGGGATGTAGCTCTTTCTCCTCAGTGCTTTGCAGATTGGGCACCGTGGCTTCCATTTTTTCACACGCAGCATTTTCTGAAAGAACCATGATGTCTTCTGATAAATCCTGCTCACTGTCTGCCCTCACCTTATAAAACAGTTCAGCAAACAAATAATCAATGTGTTTGGTTCCTAACTTCAGAAAACCAGAATCTACACATTTCTAAAGGTTTTCTTAAAGCAATGCTCAAGACATCAAGGCTGACCTCTTTGAGTGACTTTGGTTACAGTCTCTGCATCCAAAGCCTCTCTCAATGGTTTGGGCTGGAAAGGACCTTAAAGCCCATCCGGTGCCACCCCCTGCCATGGGCAGGGACACCTTCCACTGTCCCAGGGTGCTCCAAGCCCCATCCAACCTGGCCTGGGACACTTCCAGGGATCCAGGGGCAGCCACAGCTTCTCTGGGCATCCTGTGCCAGAGCCTCAGTACCCTGACAAGGAGGAATTTCCTTCCTGACAAGTTTTCAGACTGTTTCAGTCTGATTGTGGTGACAGCAGAACCTCAGGCTCAGGGCTGACTGCATCAGAGGTCCCAGCACAGGTGACTCCTGACCTTCTTTCTTTCCCCTTCAGCCTTTTCCAAAGACACCAAGAACTCTTTACAGCTGTTCTGACCTATCTTCTTTCCCATAAATCCAAGTATTTCATCCATGCTCATGACTCCAGTTTTCATGCCATTACATACAGAATGTATGACAGTAACCATAACCAAGATAGTTGGAATTTCCACCACTCAGAACTGAGTGAAATCCAACTTCTGACAACACAGAAGGTGTCAGGACAATCCCCAATAACCATCACAAACCACCTGATACAAGGGAGTCCCTTCTTCATCTAAATAGACAGTGAAAGTTGAAATAACATACTTAAAAACAGCAGCATGGGATCCATGTCAGAAGGTAAAACAGCAAGTTTAATCTCTAAGGGCCATCAGATATAAATGTGATAGAAAACTAAGACAAAATAATGTTTTTCAGTCACCCTTCCAATACTAACACGCTTATATAAGGGAAAAAAAATGTATCAGCAGATATTCACTTCATGAAAATACAAGTTAAAGTCGAGGTCTCTTCATCTGGAAAACACCCCAGCAAACATTTCCTGGAATAATCAGTGGAAATGAGGGGAATAATGAAGCAATCTAAGCTAGGTTTGGAACGTGAACAGCTGGAGGATGGGGTGAGGTGGACAAACACCAAAGCTGCCCTTACCTCCCCCAGGGTCTCACACAGTTTTGTCACTTCAGCATAAGCCTGGGGCAGGACACCGTTGTAGTCCGACCTGCAGCTGAATGCATGGAGCAGTTTTTTGGATTCCTGGAGCAGGACATGCACTGTTGAGGAGTCAAATGGTTTATCTGATGTTTAGACATTGATGTAAGAGGGAGAAAAAAAAAAAAGTTAGGATTTAACAGTCTTGGCAGGCAAATTTAATACTCAAATACCCAGATTAACAGAAGCCCATGAAAAGCCTAGGAAAATGGTTCAGAAGCATCAGGTACAACAGTCTCAGAGAAACATGCATGAGATTGCTCACTCCTTAACCAAGTCTTCCAAATTTATGCTGGGATCTTGCATGAGGATCAACTAGCAGATCTAAAATAGTTCTGCAGAACAGCAATATCCCAGAGAGGCAGAACCAAGAAATCACAGGATATCCTGAGTGGGAAGAGACCCACCAGGATCACGGAGTCCAACCCCTGTCCCTGCACTGACACCCCAACAATCCCACCCTGTGCATCCCTGGGAGTGTTGTCCAAACACTCGTGGAGCTCTGGCAGCCTTGGGGCCGTGCCCAGCACCCTCTGGAGGAGTTCACCAGGTCTGTCAAAATCAAATGCTCAAAGACATCTTTAAACAAATAGAAGGTTTGTGCATTGTTTTTTTGTTTTTGTTGTTGCCTTTTTTTTTGAAACAAACCTCCCTGCCCTCACATACCACATTAAATGTCCTTTGCTCCTCCATAATTTTTTTTTGCAAATGCAGATTATTTGGTCACATGTAATATTGGGGCAAAGGAGAGAAAAGGATTATTTGCTTTTTAAAAAGAACTCAGAGCCTTTGGTGACCATTAATACACACAGTCAGTTCTGTAATTCAAACCAGAACAGGGAGGCTTTTTACAAATTTACAATTAACGTTCTCAAGGACTGTTACCTGCATAAAGGTGTTTAGAAAGACATTCAATGGATGAAAGTAAACTCCTTGGCACCACATAACCAAAAACAGCCATCCAGTGCTTTCTATAACATTTCAGCAGGTTTGCTAAGGTCCATGGTGGCTTCAGATACAGGATCTGGAAGAGAGTATGTTATAAATTCAAAGTCTAGTTTTCATTTAGACATATTCCTATACATTCCACAACTGCTCTGTTCTTCAAGAATGTGATGATTTGTGACTGCTGAAGGAGAATTTCAGTGATTCCTCAGAAATAAGACCATGACCAGATTTAAACAAGTTTATCTATTACTAAAGATTTGATTCAGCAGCACCATGGGTTAAACAGTGATACTCATTCAGAAGCAATGCACAGTCAGCCTCATGATTTGTGGCTGCCCATTCCTCAAAAACTCTTTAAAACCCTTCATTTATCTCAAAACTGATCTAATGAGTTACTTGTGCACAAAAGCCAACATTAACAAGAACAAAAAGAACAACAGTAAATATGCCTTTGATTTCCCAGTACTGTTACAAAGTAAAAATAAACACTGTGACTATTTATACATGAAGTAAAATAAGCGTATTGCAAAAAACCTGAGAATTCACTACCATCAAGTGAAACCAGTGTTTGAAGAGATGTTAAAAGGAATTAACTAAGTGAATAGAGAAGAAATTGAAAGCTTAGCAGCTAAGCAGGGCATCTTGGGAAACAAGAGTCACCCCATGAATTTGGGGGATTTTTAAAGCCACAGGGGCTCATCTGCAATAAATTTCAACTTTGAACAATCCCCCACCAGCTATGCAAAGGAATCTAAAGTAAAGCATGGATGATTTGGAAATGCCTTGTACATGGGTATTTCTCTTCTGCAAACAATACTTTCACAAGTGTGTTCAGAGGTTCTCATCACTACCCCTGTCATTCTGTATCTGCACTGGAATCAATTTAGCTGTGATCCACATCTGTTCTGGTGGGGAAGAAATGACTGCAACAAATATTATACAGAACATGATGGAATGATTTCTTGCAGGCTGTACTTACAGTGCAGGGATTTACTTGACTAGAAAAGCTGAAATAGAATTTTAATGCCACTAATAAAAAGAATTCTGAAACTACACACTGAGAAAGCAGCACCCCTGTTACTGTGTCATTAAAATTCTAATAAAATACTGCACATGTTGCAAACTAGTGGTCAAACAGGATAATCTTGCTATAAAATGAAATATTAGAAGTCAGCACTGAGCTGTTCCCTGTCAGTGATATCAGAGACCTGGATGACTTGGCACAGGTATTAATAGCAATAAAACACCAAGGACATTCAAACCTCTCAATAATCAAAATATCAAGCAAGATGATGTAAGAAACCACCTCCATCCACAGGTTTCCAAATGCAAGTTTCATTTCAGTCTCCAAAATACAAGACAAAGCTTCTCCTAAGTTCCTTTCAAGGTCTGGAAGCACATTTGGGAACTGTGCAGTAAAACCAGCACTGCCTCTTGTCTTCCCAAATTCTGTATCTGTCAAACCAATGACACAAAAGGTATTTATTGAAACTTGGTTTATATCTAATTCATGGTGATGGTACAGGAAGAACTTGTCCCCATAAATAAAGACAGACTGAACTTTAGTTTATAAAGCAGATGTGCTATATCTAATTAAGTTTTAAGTATTTCTAGTTATACCCACTTGTACTGGGTGTATTTTTAATTAAGAGCTACTAACCAAGAACGTTAATTTCCCCAGAGTATTACTGATTAGTGATCTTACTCCACATTTCTTTTTTTCCTTAAATAACTTAGATCATATACAGCCAGCAGGGTTTATCAGCAAGCACAAGAGGATCACTTCTGAGCTCTGTAAGCTGTACCTGTATCTTTGGAAAAATTAGAAAACCTCCTTCAGTCCCAAAAAGTTCAGGACACCTTTAAAATTACTCGAAACACAGGAAATTAATGCAGTGTTTTATTCTATAAAATAAAAATACATCATATTTGAATTTCCTAGAACTCTGAGACACCTGGTTTCATTAATGTCTCAAACATTCAGAAAACCTTTGAAAAAACCTTTCCCAAACAAAAAACCATTCCTATGGATTCAAAGCATAGAAAAACTGAAGGTATAGTAGCAACTGTTCTTCCTCTACCCCACTGATTTTGAAACACTCACAAACCAGTGTGTTCCACAGACTCACCCTGCTTTGGCTGCTGCAGCTCCTCGGAGTTCTGGGGCCTGTTTGCATTCACATTCTGCAGAGCAGTGACCAGATCAGCTTTGCAGAATGCCTTGACCTCACTCACAATGGCTTTATTACACAAATTCTTATCATCTCTAGAAAAGAATTAAATGTTGTCAAAAAAGGAATAAAAGCAGCACACTGAAAAAACCCTGTATTTGGAAAACTTATTTTGTGAACTTCATTATATAGACAAAGTTGTCTTTCTCAAGCAAATAGAAGCAGTTCAAAAAATCAAAACAGAAAACCAAGTAAAAATGAGAAACATAAAAAATGTTTCAGGGTCCAGGTTTGAGAAAACAATAGCTATAATTACTACAGCAGTGATGCTTAGTTGCTATGATCTCAGAAAGCAAACCACGCAATAATTCTAAGACAGTACTATCTTATTTGATGGCTGCAGTTAATTCTCCTTGTTGAGACTCTTTTTAACTATTCTGCTGGCCAAATCATTATCCCAGATGCCACTGTGAGGTTCTGCTCCACCAGAACTACTTTCAAAATCCAGGACAAAGTAGCACCCCAGTACTTTCTCAAAAATTCCCATTGCTTCTATTGGTAGAGGATAAAGGGATTTTTGGATGAAAAGTGATGCCTTACGTTTTAGCATTCATGTTTTCCACATTTTCTGCTGCCTAGGGGTGTAGTTC
>VXBB01024245.1:83187-103942 GCA_013399915.1 Illadopsis cleaveri | reverse complement strand
GACATGATCAACACGGGCTTCCTATTTCAGAGAGCTCTGAAACACTGCTGAGTAATGAATAAAGTACTTTGGGACATGGAAATGTTGAGGAGCAGCTGTGTGCCTGAGGTGCACAGTGAGGCACACTGCCAGCAGCCCTTTCCAAACCCTCTCTTCAGAGTTCCAAATGAACTGCTCGCTGTAATGCATCTTGATACAGCTGTATTATGTGACCTTGAAAATGGAAAGCTTGAGTTTGTGAGGAGCTGTGAAGTTCCAAGCTGTGTGATTGCTTTTTTTCCATAATCATGTGGGTTGAATCCTTAATGCCACAATCACATGAATTGGAGCTGAAGTTTGCTAATTCTATAGCTCTTTTTAAGCACCATCTGTGTTATGATTCAACATTACTAGTTTGCTAAGGACTACAAGCTTTTCAGGCAGACATTTTTTTCGTACAGAACATTGGAACAGGTCCCTTCCAGTGTTTTTATAGCATTTCTGTATTTCATTATATAAAGAAGTAAATCCAGGCAGAGAAAAAGTAGTGCAATAGTAGTGCAATGGAGACAGTGATCTGTTGTCTGCAAGACAAATACAGGTTGTGGTGCAATAGCTGGATGGAAACAGGTAAGGTTGCCTTTTGCAATGCACATCTGGTTCTGTGATGCTTTTCTGAGAAGGAGCAACATTGTGCCCATCTAATGCTGACTGGGCAGCACTGCCTGCAGATGATTCCTACATACTGATTGAATTAAGGTGTAGCTACTCCAATTTCCCTTCAAAAACGCTCAGTGAATCATAGCATTCCTGTACAGTGTTATGCCCTGGTGAGGTATTCTCAGGCCTGCTTCAGAGACCATCTTTTCCTTGTGGGAATGGTCTGTGATTGAGGTGTTTGAGTAGACAAATTCCTGGAGTAAGCAGAAGGGGGACAAGCAGAGGAGGTTTTCAGGAACCTGAGCTCTTAGGAAATATGGCCCCAAAGTGGTTCCGTGATACCATGTTCTGATGAGTGTTCCCTGTTTGCGACATACATCGTGTCCTTAGTTGTGTACATTGCATGGAATGTGGGCAGGAAGTGGGACTGGGGGTGAGAAGCTGCAGTAGGTGCAACTCTTACACTGGGAAAGATGTGGTTTTTAAGAATCACGAATGGAGGAAATTATATGCATACCTGTAAATTTACAATTTATGTGCCTTTCAAAACAGCAGTAATTAAGAACAAAAGCTGAACTCTTGGCCAGCATGTTCTTATGCACCATGTAGAGTTCCCTGTCTCTTCTCAGCAAAGGCCTATTCTTTTGGCAGATTACTTTGTGCCTCCTAGTGAAGTTATGCTTTGTCATATAAGGATTTAAATTTCTATTTAGCAGCCTGAGTTATTAGGCGTAACTGTATATGTGTGTAAGTCAGCTGATTTTTACTTGCTGTCTGTTTTTCATTTATTGAAACCCAAGTAACAAGTTCAGAATTAATATAGAAAAAAATTATGCTGGTGTCTCTGTTATGGATAGATTAGTGAGACACAAAACTTGGAATATACAAGCACTTTTAGATTTTCAGCAGTCATGGTTCTCTTCATGTTTTGTTGCTTTCCTTTTTTTTCTTTTTTTTTAAGCATCTTAAACTGTCCATGCACTCTTCTTGTCACCAAGATCATAAACTCTGGAGTCTTGCTCTTTCCTTGCCTGTGTATTGTTTCCTATAGAGACATAGCAGTACTCTTTTGCCTGTGGTACTAAAATACACGTTTGTGGTTTTTGCTGCGTTCTTTCTAAACTCCTGTAAAACCTGTTATCTTCTTTATGCACATTTTGCTCTTGTCCTGGTCTACTTTGAAAAATCACATCACCTAAATCATCTGGTGTCAGATGAAGTATTCCTACTATACTAACACTTTCTTTTTTATAGAAATTTGAATTAGAAAGTGAAATAATAACTGGAAGGTAAGATTAGCCAAATCTTTGGGTTTGCAGAGTACTGTAAAACAGCAAATAGGCAATTAAATATCAAGATTGTGTTTAATGTAACCAAAAAAGGACTTTTGAGGTTCTTGTGGTTAATCAGGCAAGAAAACAGTGCAGTTGTAGTTGGGCACAAGTAGAGCGATAAGTTACTATTTTACCTGCACTCATTGCAGGGTCAGTGTTCCTGAACTCTTGAGTGGTTTTGCCTGTAATGTATACATTCTTTCACTATAATATATTTTTATTTAATGGATGCATTTATCCTTATGTCTATCAGAAGAAACTGATTTTATATATATATATGTATTTAGTAGCATGAATGATGGTATGTGTCGTGATTAATAGGGTTATTTAACTGAAACAGGAAAACTGGGCTTTGTTCTGTTCAGATTTTTTACACCAAAATAAGCAGTCCTTCAGGGATTGTGCAAAATACATTAAATTAGTTTAGTGACAAGTCAACTGTTACAGCCAAGTATTCAACAGAATGTTAAGTTAAAGTAATAAGACATGGTGTCTTGATTACAGAGCAAGCAACATGTCTGCTGCTGTGGTCTGTTAGAGCTGACCTTGTTACACTTGTGGGGTAACAATCTATAACTTTACAACTTCTCAGACTAACTGCTGGTTTCTGATCTCTGGACATCAGCCCATGTTACTCCAGCAGATTTGATGAATCTACTGATCAGCATCTGCTTTCCTTTACTCAGGACCTGATGTCCAGTAGCAAACACTGTAGCCCTGCAGTAGTCTTGTACCAAGTACTGGACTTCTCCTATTGTTGATAGTAAAGACCGCAAGAGGGAAAAGATTGTAAAATAGTTTGCCTGCAGTTCCATTTACCAAAAAAATGCTCAGGTCTTGTTTCACTGACTACTTCAAGTAAATCATCTTCTCTCTCAGAAGGCAGACTTCCTTCATTAAAATATAAACCTTTCCTGTGGTCTGACACACATGGGCAGTATTTTAAACTGTAATTCTTTATTTTTTGTCTTTTGTGCTAAAAAAGGTGTTCTTCTCCTGGCCACAGACCTTGCCTGTAGCCTCCCTCTGACCTATGGCAGTCCAGTGGAGTGGTGGGGGTTAAAACCAAGCTTTTCTCTTAACAAACTGATCTGGTTTGTGGTGCAGACCTAAAACTATTGCACTCGTGTAAGAGCAGAGAGTGGAATGTAAAATTAGGGTGGGGTCTCCAAAACTAGGATGGGGAGAGGGGTGGGTTGTAGTCTTTGGGGGTTGCAGAGCCAATCTGCTGGTGAGCTATTGCCAAGATGGCCAGTTTGTCCTCTCCCTCCTCCATCCTTCCTCCTTCACTTATGTTAGATGTAGAAATCACATGGTGACAAGATGATTGTTCTGCCAGATCAGCTTTCAGATTGTTTTGGGTAGCCAGGCAAAAGAGGAGGAAAGGTTTCTACCCCCTCAGTGAGCTGAATTAACCTGTCCTGTAGCTCTGTGACTGGGAGCAGGAGATCAGTGTGTGGTTGGTAGCAGATGGAGAGTCTGGCCACAGGACTCACTAGCTAAGATCAGCTCTGACCATGCCGGGAACCTCAGCCAGAGGCAGTACTTTCATGAAGTTTAAGCTAGTAGGCTGCTGCTGCTACCACAGAGGATATCCTGCCGTATCCTGCACTCCCACAGTGCCTCACCACTGCTCCTTTTTCTCATGGGTCACCGAGAAAATTACTCACAGAGCTGAGCCATGAACCAGGTCGGGATAGTGGTTCAGATTTTAATAAGCCTTTCCTCCCGCCCCCTCTGGATGTATGCTGGATAGCCAAGTGCTCCTTTTGGCACAAAGACTAGGACTAGAAGAAGCTTTGGGGGACAGGTGAGACTGATTGTTTTGGCTCTGAAATTAAACCCTGAGGTTTCTGTTCCATGACACATGATAAAGTCATCCAGCAGTTTTCTGCTGGGGATGTGCTTTACTTTCTCCCTTCCCCTTTCTTAGCTACATGCTCCTAGTGCTTATTTTACACTGGTTTTGGCACTTCTTGGATACCTCTGTGAACTGGTCCAACTGGCTAGCCTGGTTTTTCTCTGTCATGTGGGTTGAACCTGCACATTGGAGGGGCTGATGGATACCCAAGGCAGGGGCAAGGAGGGTGTGTAGTTGGAAGAGGGGAGGCAGACAGAGAGGCACCCCTCCTAGCACTGTCTGGCTGCTTCTGGAAACAGAACCCCAGGGGAAGGAGTGAGAAACCACATCTTCTGGTTGAGCCTTGCTGTGCTAAACCAGTCTGGTGAGCTCTGCAGGTGGAGCTGGACCCACATGCCTCAGAGGTCATTGCTCCTCTCCCTCCTTGCTAAAACCCATTGCTTTTGTTTTTCTGATTGTTTCTTCATCACGCTCTTTATTGTTTTCAGAAGTGATGAATATGTGCTTGATCAATTGCTTGATCTCAAGGTAGATTTGTAGTTTATTAGAGAGTTTACAGTTATGTAAATTTGCTATGAAAAATCTACTGTCTTTCAGGTTTGGGTCTGGAACATCCACATTTTCTGTTAACTTTCAGGATTCAGTAGTAAAATAAGAAAATTAAAAACAGAAAGCTAAAATTATGTTGAGAGTATAATTTTTTCTGTAATGTATGGGTTAAGAAAGCACAAATAAAATGCATAAAGTAACTTAAAAATTGAGTAAGTAAAAAAACCCAGCTTTACATACACTTGAAGAGAAAAGAAACAAAACTGTTTAGCCCCATTTTTGTGAATTTGTCTTTAAAAATAAAAAAAGAGCCAAGTTGTTGATGGTTTGGCAGCTGTGCAGATGACATCAGCTCTTCCATTGTGAAAGATCTCCTGTCTTTTAAACAGTCTTATGGCATTTCATCAAGTTTTGGTGATTCAGCTAAATTAAAACCCAACTGGTTTTAAGTCTCAATTCCCCTAACTGCTAAACCAAACTTATTTCTGACCACAGTCATTGCTAGATCGCCTGTCTTGAAGCAGCATTGAAACTTTATATCCCACAGAAGGCAATTTTATTTTGAGAATCAGAACTAAATGACATGCTGAAAGGAAATGTACCCTTTAATTCAGAGTTGTTAATCAGAGTCTGTCAGTATACACTGTATTAGCTTTAATTTGACTTGCTAAATTTATTAATAAATTTGGTGACTTCCACAAAATCTTATAGACTACATGTGTAGCATCACTTTCTCTTCAAAAAGAATTTGGATTTATTTAAATTAGAAAGATTCATTCAAAATAAATATGTTTTGGGTGGCGCTGGCTTAGGCTGAAAAAACTTTTGCCTTCATTTAAGATACCAGACTCAACCATAAACTAAAACTTCAAAGGCACAATAACAGTGTAGATTACTAATTGTGGTAAATTTATTTGGAAGATATATCTATTCAGAAGGAGACATCCAAGACAGAGAACTTGTAAAAACATTTTGTGATTTTCCTCCAAACCTTTATTTGCCTAGAGCAAAATTAATCAATTTTTATGTTGCTCTCCTTGACATTTGAAAGAAGGCATTACCTCATTTATTACACCATTAATTTCAAAAAAAAAAGATTGCTTGTAAAGAGCTAGATCTGCTTTATGCAGAACAAACATATAATGTATTACTATAGAGAAATCTTTTCTGTTCTGGGACTGATGTGTCATTTGTGGACATTAAAATTGCATTATAATGGCTGTAGCATTATATATTATATCTGTACATATACCAAAATTATTCATATTGAGTAAGGAATAGACACTCCAGGCTCCTCTGTGTCCCATTTGTTACTTATTTTGCCTAGGTAAAAGATGATTCCTGAGACTTTGTAGGACAAAAATTACTTCTGCCCCAGCTCTTTTACTATGATCTAGCTTGTTTAGAGTTATTGAACAAAAAAGGAAAAAAAAAGAAAGAGAAAGTAGGAAAAAATTTATCATAATGGAGTTAATCTGTAGCAGCAGAAGATGCATGGGTGAGTGTGAGGAGTAGGTGTTGAATGGGATAAATACACTCCATGTCTGTGACAGAATCTACTCTTGAGTCAAAACTGTGCAGAAAATTGACCAGTGTGGTCAGTTCACTGAGTTTACATAGTGACAGCTGGAATTGGAGAATGGTCAAGACTGAACAAAATCACAGATATGTTCTTTGCTTCTCCAGGTTACCATTTTTCTGCAAAATTATACATATGCATGCCAACCATTTGTACTCTGTCATCTTCCCATTTCAAGAAAATCATAAATTGCAGTGGCCCCCTGTAGGCTTGTAAGGCAAGAGCTGCCAACATAGGACCCTGCATCCCTCAACAACTTCATGCAGTGCATGTTACGCACACCTGACACTTCTGGGCAGAACTCAGCTCCACTCCTTAATGGGAGGCTGCTGTTCCAGCTACTTCTGCTGCCATTCACATCAGAGATAAGTGGTGTTATTCTTTTGACTATCAGCTGTATGAGTTTCTGGGGTGTAGCTCTTGCTTCAGGAAGTTTGGGCTGTGGTTCTGCATGGCCTTGGCTCTTAGCCCATCTGCATCTCAGTGGGAACCATCCATCCCTGCAGTATTTAATACTAGAGGGTTGCATGCTTGGTAAGCCTCATAAATACTAATCCGCATGTTTCCTTTGGGATGTCGATAATCTCTTAGAATTTAGAAGTGTTAGGTCACTTGATTAAGTGTATAATGCAAGTATCATGACAGGAATCCAGAAATCCCTCTATACTGCTTTTTTATACTTCATTGTATTCTATAATTATTTGAACATAATGCTAGCATTTTTAGTTTTATGCAGGTCTTGATGTATATGGTAGATTACATTTTCCAAATGAAATATCTTTGAGCCATAAACCTGAAAAATTTTAACAGAGCACAGGTTGTTAGAGTTGCTGCTCAATTGTCTTTACCTTCAACACAGCATCCTTACAGTGATGCAGATGGGGTTTGGGTGTTTCACATAAAAGGCCACCACAACAGGACATAACTTCAATAATTCAGAAGTTCTGTACAATCAGTTAAAATTAGTTTCCTGGAAAAAGTATGATTTTGATTTTTGTTTTCCTTATTTTCCCATTGGAAGTGAAAGTTTAATGTTTACTTTTGCTGTCTCTCTTTTTTTGATATTTAACATTGTAGGCTGTAATATTAAGTTTGTTCTTATTTAGGATAACTTCAATTTTTTTTATTCTGTAGTTGTCTAAGACTGTAGTAACCTAGTGATTCACCTAGTTGATATGCACTAGGGTTTTTTTGCTGCTCTCTGGATTTAACTCAATTGTTTGTGTGGTATAGTACTTTTGAAATCCAGTGATTCTGGATTTAACTCTATTGATTGTGTGGTGTGGTACTTTTGAAAAGAAATAATATGTTGTAAAAAAAAAGGTGGATGCTTCAAATGTCTCCTCTTGTTGAAATTAAGTAGACTTTTGAAAGGTAAGAGACTGAATATGATATTCTAGTATAAATCTTTCCTTTGGAATCAAACATTGCTATGATGAACTAACATTAGAAGGAATAATACTAGGTCTAGATGTTCATAGCATTTAACTAAGTGAAGTAAGAGAGGTGAGCTTCACTGTTTATGTACAGCTCTACACCTTGTCAGCTTGATGGCAGGAAGTTACAGTGTCATCTGCTCCTTAAAATCAGTATTCTGTTTGTTCTCCCAAGGTTAAGGTCAAGGCTATTCCTCAAATGCTTTTATTTTAATAAAATAAGAGAAAGACTCAGAGTTTTGTAGAAAACTCATTATTGCCATAAAGCAGCAAAAGGTCACAAAATGTCTTTCCTCAGTGAAGTAGCAAAGCCCCTTATTTCTCCGGTAATTCATTGTCACAGTGTAGGTTGGAAGAGCCCTTGACATTTCCAGAGTTTCCTTGTTGAGGTGAGATAATTGCTCTACACATCATGGTTCAAAGAAAGAGGAATCAGTACAAAGCACATATATGCAAAGGCCTTGTAAGCTCACAGAGCCATCTGCATTTCAAAGTGTCTGTACCAAGATTGTTCCTTCTTCTGGAAATATTTTCACGAACTTTCATATTAAGTAAGACATCAGAGCTACAAATAATAGTGCAGTGTCAGAAATGTACCTTATAAATAGGATAAGCCAATATGAAAGTTCTATTTCTGTAACTGAAATAGAAAAATCACTTTCTACTATCTATGAGCTATCTTTCAGAAAACATTCTAGAATATGTTTTTTATTCACTATAAAAATGAAGGAAAATTTGTTGGCTTTAGAAGAATGAGCAGAAGAGCAAAAATAAATTGGCTTTATCTGGGTGAAGACATAAAAGTGTAGATGGAAGAAGGTGCCTTGTGTCATTTCAAGCCTTTTCAAAAAATGTACAAGACTTTCTTTCTGGTGAGGAGAATTGTCTGTCTGCTGTAGTATAGACACTCACCTAAACCAGCAATCCACAGCATTGCAGCAGGCCTAGAAATAGCCTTGGAGAACTTGTTCAGCTATCACATTGATAGTGTTTGGTTTTTTTATTGTGAGGAGGGAAAATGTTACTTAATTAAACAGTGCTATGCAAAGCTACCTTGTAATTTTGAGCTTTGATTTCTGTGAGATTTTTTATCTTTGGTGCTTCATAAGAAGGCAAAAGTCTAAGAAGCACTAAATAATATTATGATTTGTTAATGTTATGAAAGGTTTGTTAATGTACAACAAGCAAAGTCTACACAAAAACAGTCTGTTCCCGAATAAGATACTCTTACATATACTTTCTTTAAAACAGTCAAAATGACCTGCTGAGGCTTTGATATTTAACTTTTCCACTATATTTATGAAGACTCTAAAATATATATATTTTCTGAAACATTCAGTAAGCTCTAAATTTTGCCTTTTTTGGAGATGATGGTGGCTGTGAATGTTAAGATAAATATCCATAACATTTTTTTCTTGCCTGTTTCTCCATCTCTTCCCATTTCTCCATGTCTTTCCAAGATTTTACTCATGTAAGTAAGAGTTAATTCAGAGACAATACAATGAAGTTGGTTCAAATCATATCCTGTGAAAGGATATATCCCAAGAAGGAACAGTCTATACATTTGTAATATTACTCATTATAATCACGAAATTAAAAACAATTCCTGTGTTTCTGTGAAAGTTACTCTAATTTCATTTTTGCAGTTCATTGACTGAAATTTGCTGAAGTTCAGCAGTTATCAATAAAGGCCTTAAGATAATTTGCAGAGTATCAAATGGATTATAGTGAGTCTGGCATTTTTAACCAGAGCTGATTATACATCTGTTGATGGAGCTGTCTGCTGGAGGCAACTTGAATTCAAGAGCTGAATCAGTTGCTGGAGGAATATGAGTTATATTCATGCCAAGCTAACAGTATGCTCTTTGCCAAAGCAATAGGGAGAAATTCTTAAAACTTCTTCTGGAGTTTGCTTTCTCTTGTGCATTTCTGGATGAAAATGAAGTGACAGGCTGCTCCAAAGTGTCAAGTCTAGCAAAAGGTAATTCTTGTCATGAAGTTTCCACTGTGTAAAATACTAAAAATAAACTTGCAGTATAGCACCAACAAATTTATAGTTCATCCAAGTGAAACACAGTGCAAAGTTTTCTGTTTGTGGTCAAGTGAGAATTTTGCTCAGGGAATCCTTTTGTATTGAGGGCTTTTTCTTCTTCTAGAGCTATAGGAGAGAGAAAGTTATAAATGGAGAGTTGTAAATATATGGAGAGCAGCCATGTGTTTCCATGCTGTTAACAAACAAATGTGGAATTTTAAAAGACCTTATGTTTATAAATAAAAGATATATGAAGTCCAAGTATATCTTCTAACTGTAAAAAATATTAACTGTAACCTTTGTCCTTTAGCTTTTTTATTTCTCAATAAAATTTTCTTTGAAAATACAGTCTTATCTTGCAGGTGAGTAGTTGATTCCTCTGAGTGGTGTAGGATTTTAGGGTTTTTAGTAATAAATTATATTACTACGTTAGAGACAGTCAGTATTTTCAGTGTAAGAGACTTGATTTAATATTCATAAGTGGAAATGAAAAATTTAGTACTTGCACTGCTCTCAATACTGTAACCACTGTGGTCTGGGGTATAAAATAAAAAAACTTCAATCATGTTCAATATGTTATTTCCTGAAATTTAAAAGGAAAAAAATGCCATGTTCGAGTAAAGCATGTTGCTACTTAATCAAAAACATAAAGCAAAGAAATTCAAACAGAATGAAAATCCATTGGCATTTCTGACACAGTCTGTAGATCCGTATTACTTTTATTCTGTGAAGGGTGCAGATGAACAGTGTAGATGGTGCCATTTTTTAATTGCTGAAGTGGTCTCCACTAGAAATGGTGTATTCTGAAAGCTATTTCTCTGTTCTTATGTTCCCTCATTAAACTCTCTTGCAACCTCTTCTGTTTTCCCTAGATCCAGGTACTTAAAGACTGGGAAATACCAAAGGAAATCTGGATTTTTTTTCATGTACCATTCTGGGTTTTATGGTGTAATGTAGAGACCTGGGATTTAATGTATTTGTAGACTGTCTGCAAGTCAAACTATAGGTCAGATCACTTGCAAATGAAAAACACTCTGCCTACAGAATATTTTGCATCTTGAATGCTAGAAGAACACATATATCATTGAAGTAAGATTTACAGAATAGTAGAACATTGAGAATTTATTACAAATGGTGTGCCTGCTAACTTTCCTTACTTTCTTATATAAATTGAAAGTTTTATGTACAAATTCGGTGTTAGTGGAAATCAAAATAACCCAAACCCATCTGGATATCCCATCACTTCTTTTCTGAGTTGTCATTCAAAATATCTGTATGTATTACATGGTATGAAATGTAAAGTACAGACTTCCACAGAGCTGGGAAGAAATTTCTCTTGGAAGATGGGAGGTGACTGTTCAAAACTATTTGTAACAAACAGAGTAACTCAGCTGGTTAGTGCTTTTGGTGTGGCCTGAGAATTTCCTCAGGGAGGAAACTATTGGACAGTTGGAAAAATGCTGCTGGAGGAAAGTTCAGAAGATGTGGTTGTGGGAAGCAGTGCTGACCACAAAGAAGAGTTGCTGGGTGGCTTCCTGAGTTTTACTGCAGTGAGGTTATGGTTCATTTCTTGACTTGGTGTTCTCATGTGTGGCTCCATGCTCCTATAAAGCATCAAGTGTTTGGTTACCTGTTACCTCGAGTCTGCCTTCATCCTGCTGTTTCAGTGCTGCACGGAAATATGTTCAAGCAAACACTTTTTCGATTTTCTAGAACTTCAGAGTATGGTGACATGGATTTTGGAACAGGGAAAATTACTCTGGAATTAATTTTCATCTGCTCATCCATAAGGCTCAGTTTTTGGTACAATTCATGGCATTGTGTGTTCTTATTTTCTTAAACTCTTTCGTTTGAGTATTGGTAAAAAATGTATTGGCACTTTTGATTTCAGAATCACTTTTACTTGAGGAGTTGATTAAAGCTTTTGTGTTGTTGCCAGAAGTGATTGCTGTAAATGCAAATGAGGAATCCTTTCATATGACGGTTTTGCGGAAAACACATTGTGTCTACTCAGCTGTATGGATAAAGGGGAATTTAGCTTCATTTATTTGATTAAGAGGAGTTGGTAGGGTGTAAATTCCTTGTTTGTTACTGCTGATGCTTAACCAGTTTGAACCAGAGCCCACTGGAATTAATGGAAAGGTTCCCATTTGTTTCAGGGTGGATTTTTTCAAGCCCTAACAGACTTCCTGCTGTTCCACAGTTGAGCATTAGTAGGGCACAGGAAGCCTGCCAATCATGCAGGATTTGAGTGTGTGCATGTGGTGAGATTTCTGGGAGGCTGAAGACTGCTGTCATGAGGGTGGTTTTTATGTGGAATTTCATAATATTTAAGAAAGTTTTTGATTTTTTTTTTTTAATCTATACTTCTGCTATTGTAGCACAAAAATGGGGCAAGATGATTATAAGGAGTTTGTATTGTCTATTGTTGGGAAAGTAGTCACTGCTGATTTTTTTAACTCCTTGGGTTTTCTTTTTTCTCTTTACTGGCCAACATGTAAATAAAAATTTTAAATCTTGATAATAGCATCAAATAACTTAGCTAAGAACAGAAGCTTTTATGTTAGTGAAAGCAGTAGGAAAATGATTCAGTTATTCAAATGATTACCATTTTTTCTGGCAACACAAGATGGTGAATACAATAGGAATTGACTGGATTATTAAAATAGTATGTTGATTTTAGAGATGATAATGAAAATACTAGAAAATACTCTCTTTCTGTTTGGGTTTCATATGTAAGTAGGTTTTGGTTTACCAGTCCCAGACTTCTGTCTGGGGATCTCCTCTGTGGTTTTTATAGACTACTAATCAGATCACAAGAGGCAGGGAGGCATATGCATCACCTTACTATGAAAATAATACTTGTTACTGCTTGTTGGTTTTAAGTCCTCATGGAAGTAGTGCGCATGGTTTGGTTCAACTATTAAGCAGAATTCTACTCTGCAACATATATGGAGGTGTTCAGTTCTGTCTAATAAAAAATATTTTTACAAAATAAAGAAACTTTTTTAATGTCTAAGGGTATAATCCCTGCAGAATTTGAACATCTAATTTATCCCCTTGAGACTTAACCATTGCCAGGTGACACTACATTTTGAAGGCCTGTCTGTTAAGAGTGAGAGTCTTCAGTGAGCGGACAGCCAGTGTGCACAAGATTGAGTTATTTTAAATTATTTACAATATCTTTTTTTGAGCATATATGTGAGTGCCACTTCATTCCCTAAAGCTGCCTCAGAGCAAGCACTGGTTTCTGTAGGTCAGTAGTTTTTTGCTGCCTGGTGTGTGGTGCAGTCTTGTAGTGGCTGTTTCCCTTGCTCTGAGGCCATGTCTGACAGAAACCCATGATGGGTGCTTCTTGTCATACCTGTAGCTCTGTGTGTGTCCCTTCAGCCTCTGTTAGCAGAGATAAGTCTGAAAACATGAGCACTTCCAGTGATCTTCCCAAGAGTCTCTGAATACAAGCAAGACTTTGTTGCATTGCTGTCCGAGTTACAATTTTGCTTACTGATAAAATGCAATCTCTTTTATCACCTTTATAACCTGGGATTGAGAAATGTCAGGGGACTGGTAGTTCAGAGAGTTGTCCTAGCTGTTCTGATAGCTGAGATGTGATTAAAAGATTTTAAGAAGTGATAGAATAACATGGAGATTTTCTATGAAACATGTTTGACTTTTTCTGATTGTGGCTACATGGTGTGCACTACTGCCAGTCCACATTTCAGTCACCCTGAAAAATACTAGAAACTACCTAGGTCATGGAATTTCACTCAAGACAGTTCATGAAGTGCGTGTAGTAAGTTCAAAGTACTTTAAGTATTTGGCCTGCACGTTCAAGTGATATGTCCCCTGTCATTTAAAACAATAAAGTTTTGATTACATAATTGCATTTGGCCAGTGTCCCACAGGATGGGAGGGAGCAAAAACAACCTGGTCCCTGGAGTTCCATAGAAAATGCAAATTTAATTAAGTAGAGCATGCATCTAGCAGACGAGTTTTATTCACGAGAGATTGCATGCCACCTAACCTTGCAACTGCTTTCTGAACTTCCTGAGTCTTGTTTTTGAGATGGGAAGACCAAAAAAGTTCTCCAGTTGGATGGGGATTTTTGCTTTGTTAGCAAGTCCTTTTCTAATCTTTCCTTTCACTCAATTCTTTTTTTGTATGATGCTGACATAATTCTGAAAAAGTGTCAGCTCAATCTGTTGTGATTCTAGGGTTTCACTCTTGATTTTGAATGTCACAAAGACCATAATTTTATATGTTTATATGAATTTCAGGCTATTTTTTCACACACTTTATCTGCATCTATGTTAAATATCATTGGCTATTTTAATGCCTATTACCCAGCCTCATGCAGGCCTTCTGTCATTCTTCACAGCCAGCTTTAGATAACTTCTCATCTTTCACAGTCTCTGTCATCTCACTGTTCATTCCCTTTTCCAGGTAATTTGTAATATGTTCAATGGTATAGGTCCCAGCACAAATTTCTTTAGGAATCCAGAGGTGGCCCCTCCAGTGATGGAATGAAAATTGGGGTTTTTTCCTATTTTTTTAGATGCTTTCCTGTCCACGTGAGGATCTTTCCATCTTTTCCTATTGTTGCTTAGTTTCTTGACCTACGTGGCCATGTGGTGCGAGAAGTAAACTTTTGTTCCATGTGGATTCTGTTATCTGTAATTTAAGTACTGGAGTGGAGTCACTAAAGAAGTTATAGGGGCTGTTGCATAGCCAGACAAAATTTATACTGAAATACAAGTCTTGAGAACTACAGAGAAAAATTTTAGTTAATAGGAAAATATCTAGGGAATCTCTTTGTGCAGAATACACTACACACTGCAAGGTTTCAAACTGTTGGGACATCCAGTGTAATATGTCCACACACTTGTGTCACAGGAAATGCTGGTGATATTCCTACTTGGGCTGAATGCTCTTGAACGTGCTTTATACCTGCAAAGTAGTAGCACCTGTTTACTGTTTGTTCAGATGTGTTTTTTATTTGGACTGCAAAGAGTGTGAGCCATCTAAAATCTTAATTGGCCCTGAGTTTTGTGGCTTTTCTTAATACAGACTTTTCAGTCTTTTCTGTCAAGCAGATTGCAATTAAGCTTGGAGCTTTTTGTGATTATATTTTCCTTGTCATATGGCTGCTACATTATATTATCAGAAATAGAATTTTAACTATCGGGAATGCTGATATTTCTCATTTTTCCCTGTGAGAAATGTGTTGAAAAAGGTAGATAACTTCTAACATCCTTGTTTTGCAGATGAAGAAACAACGGTAGAAGTTTCATTTGCTTCTGTTTTCCTTAAAGACCACTGATTATATGCAGCTGCTTATAAAAGAATGTTTTTGTTACCGTGTAGGATATTGGAAAATTGTAGGCATGGCCACTCTGATATTCACTTAGCTGTTCAGATTACTCTTTGGTCAGGGCTCTGTCTCCCAAATAAATAATAAATTAACGGTCCTTTGTCCTTCTCCAAAATTGTTCCTCAGTAGCCAGCATTGCCTCCCCACATGCTTGTATTGTAGACCACAGTGTACAGAAATACAGCATGCTCCAAGCAGCATCGTTTTGGACACTTTTAAGTTTTGTGGTCAGGACCTTGCTAAGTGGCATGTTAGAGAGAACCCTGTGCTCTTTGATCTCTTACCAGCCAAGAAAACTCGTTCTCCACAGTGGTCATTTTCATCATCTTAATCATACACTGAAGGCAGAATGTTTTATTTTTAGATGTACTGTCTGTTTATGTTGCCACACTTTTTAAAGTTTCTACCAATTGCTTGAGCTTGTCTCAGTGAATGAAAGAAGGAAAGCTAGAGGAATGAGAAGAGTAACTGATCCATGTTTATTAGATCAGCAAAATACCATGAATATTGATATAGAATATCTATAGTCCTTCTTTCAAATCACAGCTGAAGATTTACACTTTATTTAGTTTATCTTTTTCCTTCTGACAGTTAAAAACTAGATATCAGTGTTTAAATGAGTCTACTCTTATGAAACTAATTATATTTAATAAAATGTTTCCACAAATTTGTCTTCTAGATTAATTTAAAGAGCAAGCCCTTCTTTAAAAAGCAAGTTCAGATTGTACCTTTTATTTTCTTCAGCTGGTGAATTTGCACAGTGTGGGTGTGGACTATTCTTAACTTTTTTTTTACAAATAACAGTTACGTGGTACTTGGACTATTTGCCTTGCAGAGTAAAAAGCAAAGGATTGAAGTGAATCATAGGAAATATTTGCAAAGGAGCTTACAGATAGATCTGAATTTTCCAGCCTTTTTACCAAGTGTTGCAGTGGCTTTTTGCTGTTGTCTGTGCTGGTTTTGATTTTGGTTGCATTATGAAAACTTTTTTCCAATTATTTGCTCTTGATTGAATATCAAATTTTTTAGAGATTATCAGTGAAACTGTTGGAACCTGACTTAGACAGATAAACAAAGTGGATTTATAGTCTCCATACAGGGAGATGAGAGCTTCTGATAGGCATCTAAAGCTGTAAAATGCAGTAAAACTGGATCAACTCTTGTTTTCTTTTATTACATTGTAGCATGGCAGGCATCAAAGGATCATGAAGTTGTTTTGGTTTGCAGCAGTAGTAGAAGAGTTTAAAAGGTTTTGAGTTGTACAGAAAATAAACAGATTTTGAGACATTTTTGTGGTTTTCATGGTAGTCAGATAAATTAGTATTTTTTTAATTCTAGATAAGTTTCTGGTACATAACTAGGATTGTATGAGCCAAGGAACAGATGATTGATTCTCAAGCATACATTGATTGGCAGGGTAGAAATGTGAAAAAATTTTGCTTCCTATTTTCTACCTCCAGAAATCATTGCCCAGTTGGATAGATGAACTAATGAGTTAAGCAGAAGGCTGCTGTAAGTGTATGCAAAAATATGTAGGAAGACAATTTTTTTCTGGAAAAGCTACCCTCCTAACATAAATGGTGTTTTAAATCAGGAGTACACATGGGATACTGAATGAGGTCAGAGAGCTTTTTTGAAGGGCAAGGAGGAATAAAACAGGGCTAAGCACGTTGCAGCATTTTTTATGATCTTTCCTAGGCTTAGGAAGTGAAGTGAAAGAACAGATTGCTGAGCAAAGTAAGAAGTTTTGGTTTATCTTGTCTGTTTTGTGTTGACTCTTCTGTTAGTAACTGTGTCTTGGGACACACTTCAGTGTGGCAAAACCCGTCATCTTGTAACATTTCTGTAAATTTTAGGGGCTTTTCTAAAGTTTAAAATTGTATGACTAAAGCAGGAAATAATGTAGGTGTCAGATCCTGATTTCAGTGTGAATCCATTATTTCAATTACTGTCCTCTTGATTTATGTTCTGTTGTAAGTGAAAAAACAGCCCTAAGGAAATAACTGACCTGTCTGCACACACTGATCTGTGCATTGCACCTTACTGCTGGTGCAAACTAATGTTACCATTGCTTTATTCTACCCCTCTTTTAAAGAATAGCACTTGAAGTAAACTAGAGGGTATGCTAGAAATTACTTAGAGTGCTCATGGATTTGTGAAATCATAGTTAAATCTGAGTCTGAATCATATATACATAGAGAGGAGGGCAGCTCAGGTGATGGAAGACTTCAAGTGCAAGACTTGGGATGAGTGGCTGAGGCCACTTGGTTTGCTCAGCCTGGAGGAGGCTGAGGGGTGACCTCAGGGCAGCCTGCAACTTCCTCAGGGAGGAAAGCAAAGGGGCTGGTGCTGATCCCCTCTCTCTGGGACTGCTGACAGGGCATGAGGATGGCATGAAACTGCACCAGGAGAAGTTCACAATGGACATTACGAAGTGGTTCTTCAGTGAAACTAGCTCCCCAGGGAGTGTCGCAGCTTCATGCCTGTCAGTTTGATATGGTTTAGTTTGGGGTAGTCCTGTGAAGGGCAGAGAGTTGGAAACCACGATCCACATGAGTCCTTTCCTACTTGAGATACGCTGTGGTGCTGTGATTCTGTGCTTAGTTTTTGTGGAAGTTTTGACCCTTTCAGTTCAGTGCATACAGGGATTAATATAATAGAAGTTGAATAATTCTATTTCAATATAGCACTTTATTTTGTAAATTTTTTGTCTCTCCTGAACTGAAAGTTATTTGGTAACACATCTTGTGTAAGACCACACCAAAAATGGGTCCAGTTCATTGTTCTGAGAGTAGGACAGAGTACATGGCAGCAATCATAAAAATACACTTCTCTTGTGTGGCCTCCACAGCCTGCTCCTAATCTTTAGGCTGTGATTTTGGATATAAGAATTCTTGAGGGATTTTTCTTCCACTTTGTGAAGCCTTTTATTACTAACCTGCATAGACTTTGAGCACCCACAGCATTCCATGTAAAGGAATTGAGTTTGGTTTGTAATAAGGAAATATTCATAATTGTTTATTTTCAATACATGACATCTTAATTTATTCAATGTCCTTATTGGGAAAGACTTTTTGTTCCTTACTCAGTTTCCTGTGGCCACACAGCTTCTTAGACCTTTGTCCTTTCTCTTGTTGGTTGCCATTTTTGAGGATAAAGAGTCCTATTTACTTAGTCATTCTTCACACAGAAGTTGTTCCATAGCTTTAATATTCCTTGTCTCAGGTCTTTGTATCTTTTCTGTGTCTATATTTTAACATGGAAATCAAAACTGCACAGTACACCATGTGAGGCACAGAAGGATCTCAGTGGTGGCATAGTGTCCTGTGTGTTGCCCATTTTAGTATTGGGATTGCTTTTCTGGACAGCCTCTGGAGACAATACTTGTTAATTAAAAGTTCACAAACACTTCCCTAAATAGCAGGAGCTAGTTCAGAACACATTCTGTTGTGTATCTGTTTTCTCTGCCATGTTCTTTACTTTCCCTTTTGTTGTACTTAAATTTGTGCATTAGCAAGACTTAGTGCAGTGAAAGACTGTGCACTTTCCCAGAATAGTCCAGGATATTCTCTGGTCAACAGCCAGGATATTACTTATGTACTTACCCAGTAGTAAACTTTCCATACTCCTCCTGCCTGAAGAGTATGCTATGGAATATTCAAATTATCAAAATGGCAATTATTTTTGCAAATGTAGCCACTGTTTTGACTGATGCTTTCTGAGCATCTTGTATTGATTTTTCAGAGTTAATGACATTGGCCTTTGTAAAAATCAGGTTTCTTGAAAGTGCAGATTAGCTATTGAAAATTACATAGGATTTTTCATCCTAAATTGAAATGTATGTGTGTATAGAAACAATGTAAGGTAACAGAAGTAAAAGAACTGAGCTGAAGTTTCCATAAGGAGCAAAGGGCCAGACTTCTAAAGTATTTACTTTTGTGGCTAGTGAGAGTTGGCCACCTCCATTCCTTTAAAAATCTGATCCTGAAACCATTTTTAAGGCTGTCAATACAAAGAATTTCTTGAAATATGCTATAAACTCCAAAATCACGTACCAAGGGCAATGTCTTCAGAGAGACCTAGCTTTTACTATAGAGATAGAAAAGCTATTTGAACACTACTTGGTGACCTAGAACTCCAACCAAATCTCTAAAATCTTTAGACAAATTCATTTTAGCATTAAATATTTGAAAATAAATATCTGAATGAAAGGTCACTGCTTTCTTAATAAATACAAGTTTTATCATTTCCCAAGAGACTACTTAAAAAAAGAAATACAGCTACTGATGAGGCTCCGAAGTTGAGCATCAGGAAACAATGGTTTCTAGCTGACAATAATAAAATTCATGGGAAAGGCTGTCTTTCAAAGGCTTATTTCATTAGCCACTGATAGACTGATCCAACAGCAAAAAAGTGAAATGTTTTAGCCTCTACACAAGCAAAAGCATCACATTTTTTTTTATATATAAGTCTATAAGGAGAGTAAGTAGCCCTATGAAGGCTGGCTTGATTACAAAGCTTAATAAAAGGCATCTGTCCTTTGACTGCTGAATTAGTCCACAGGGCTGTTGTTACTGTAAACCATAATAGAAAAAAAAAAACAAAAAATTCCCCCACAATATAGAACAAATGCAGAAAAAAACTGCTTAGATGCTATGGGAGTGAACATTTTGTCTTGAAAAGGAAACAAAACCAATATGATTTCTTCAGTCTGCAAAATCACAAAAGGGATCTCTGTAAAATTCATATAGCAAGGGAGAAGACAGCCCAGGCATTTTCCATTTCACCTGCACCAGCAAAAGCTGAAGGCAGACATAGAAACATATCAGCTGGGCTGAAGAGAAGGAGGAAGATGGCTAAATGCAGCAGGAGGAATATCTAAGTTTAAGCTGTAAGTCACAGGTTGGGAAGGAAAGAATTCATGTCAAGCAAAATTTTTATTTTAAATTGTTCTGTATCTGGTGCTTATGTAATGTAATAAACTGACAGTCCTGTAAGTATCCTTGTAGAGAGCATTCCAACAAGCATCCATCTGTGTTCCATGACCAATATGTTTGATGAAAGTTGGCTTGTGCTGTCTGGAAAGCAATGTACTTCCCTGAATAATAGCCAGTACATTTCTTTGGCACAAAGCAAGTGCTTGCAGTGAGTGAATTAACATGACTGACAAAGTTCTGTTTGTAACAGCTCAACACGAGGGTGTATAACCATTTCTTTCAAGAAATTTTGCTGAAAGATAATATTTCACCAAATAATTTCAACTTCATACTCTGGTAAAAGCATTTTTTCATTTAGAAGTCTAGTTTTGTTACCTGGACCAAATCAGAGTGTTTAAAAACTATTTTATCTCCTTGAATCTTATTTTAAGTCTCATACATGGCATTCTAAGGGTATTTTGCAAAGTATAGCTAGAAATACAATTTTTCATACCATTTATTTGGAGTATTTTAAATAATTTATCTTGTGTAATGTTATGGTTCCACATACCGTATGTAGCTTAGCAAGCAGAAGCATATTCTTCATGCTAAACTTTCAAATCAGAAATGCAGGTTCACGTAATTTTATCTTTAGACTAAGCCTTGAAATTGTAGTTTTGAGACATGAGGTTTAAAAAGCATGAGTCTCTTTTTTTGACCTGAAGAATGTCTTTCATTATGCTTAAGAAAGTAGATGGCAAAGAGGAGTAGTCAAGGAGGAGTAGCAAAGCAAATGACAGAATAACACATAACACAATGATGTTGAAAAGTAAGCAGTATTAATCTTTAAACTGTTTCCTGTTTTATATGGACATTACATGACAGTGTAAGAATTTGTCTTCCAGAAGAGATTCTGCTGGGGTTACTCTTGAGGTTTTCCTTGTTTTCATAGGGGTTTGAGGTTTATTTTCTTTTTTAGATCAGCTTCAGTGCTTCTTGATCTAAAATGAGCTGAGTCCTCCCCAGTCTGTTTCTGCA
>VXBB01024245.1:68196-80414 GCA_013399915.1 Illadopsis cleaveri | reverse complement strand
AAGGAAAATACAACAAAATACAATAAAATCAAAATGCACCAAAATCACAAATACAACAAAATCTCTATTTCTTGTTCACTCTTATCAAAGAGAATGATGATCAACTGGAGTGCAGGACTGTCAGGTAGAAGGATTCTGACAGGCTGAAAAAATGAGTGAATAAAGATTTCATGAATTTCAACAATTGCAGAGTTCTCCACTTGGGGTGGAACAGCTGCATTCAGGAGTACATGCTAGACCATGACCAGATGGAAAGCATTTTCGTGGGGAAAAAATCTAGGCATCCTTCTGGACAATAATTAGGACAAGAGTTGCCATTTCCTCTCTAGATGAAGAAAAACAACCACATGTTGTTCCAAATAAGCCTACATGAGAATGTAGACAGCAGCTAGGGGAAGTCTTAATTCCCTTTTATCATCACTAGGGCATAGCCTCACATTTTGAGCTTCCCTATACAGGAAAGATATTGACCAGTTGAAGTTAGTTCAGTGGAGAACCATGAATATGATCATGGGGAGGATAAAGAAATGGGTTAGTTTATGCTGGTGAGAAAAAGGTGAGAGCTATCTTCAGGTACCTAATGTGAGAACACAGAGAAGAGGAAGCCAGACTCTTGTTAGAGATGCACAAAGATGAAAAGCACACAGGGAATATGTGGAGTTTCAGTGCAATATAAGGAAAGAAAAAAAACACACATGAGTTTAATTAAATATGGGAAATGTGAGACTATGGCAACCCTAATCCTGGGGATATCCAGTCTTCAGTTGGAGAAGATTCTGAACAGTTCTGTCCCTGAAGCTGGATCGAATTTGAAGTTGACCTGGTTTGGTAGAGGTGGTGAGGAACAACCAGTGACCTTCAAAGGTCCTTTCTGCAGGAATTACCCAACAATTCTGTGATGAACAAAACCTTAATTTTATTACCTGCCTGGTAAGTACCCTGTCTTTATTACCATAGTGGAGTCTGTTTTCATCCTGAAGTGGGCTCCAAGCCATGAAGAAACCAAGCCAAGAAACATTTCTCAGTTACTCATCAAATTGATGCAAGATAACCTGCCAGCTCTCTATTAGTGTCTCAGACCCTGAGTTCTGGTACTGCTTCTCAGTGTCCTTGGCTGAGTTTTCAGGATGCAGAGCTCAATCTGTCATCATCTCCAGAAAGCAGGAATCTAATTGCCTTTTTCCTGGCTGCAGGACCAACTCATATAAGTTGCACTAAAATTTTGCAAAACTTCCCAGTTTTCTCTTGGGAGACTTGTGCTAATTGTTAGCAAACAGATTAATGAAGAGAAAGGCTTGACAAAATCTGTGCATTAAAAAATAAAGTCTGGAAAAAAGATGAGATAAGAAAACTGAAAATGTTTTCTAATACAGCTGATTCTCCACTAGACTGTCTTAAATCTAATCTTAAATGCTTGTCTTTTCTACCTTTGATGTTTTTTCTATGAGTAGAATTGAAGCTAAAGCTCTCCAGAAGCCTGTTCAGCTTTTTATCTTTCTCCCAAAAGAGCTTTATGTTTCTCTGGCTCCTTTGTCACCTCTGATCCTTTATGTCAGTATCTTTTTCTATTCGATTTCATTCACTATCTTTAGCCTTGAAGACAAGGAGGAAAGAAAAGCAGTTGCAGAGAAAGTAATTCTCATATCATAGCCAATATATTTTCTCTGTGGTTAATTGGATGTATTCCTATGGAATTGTGTTTCAGACCAAGTTTCAATTTCCTTCTCCATTCATCCCTCAGTGGCTGAAAGCAAATGGTTGCAGCAGGATTTGACTGGGCAAGCTCTTCAGATTGTTCCTCCCCTTCTAAACAATTGCTCAGAGGCTCAAAGATTAGTTTCTCTTCCATTAATTTGCACTAACCTTTCCACTGGGGCCCTTGGGCATAATGCCCAGCCATACAATACTTCCTAAGCTGTTGCTATTCACACCATCATGCATTTCCACAGTTTATCTAGACGCTGGGAGAATCATGAGATTGTTACCTGCCTGCAGGTAATTTATATTTTCACTAGTAAAACATATCTGCTGTGACAGAAGTTCCTACTATATTACAGTTAGCAACTTTCATGTGAGCGAATATATTTAAAATATTAAATTAAAAAATATTATATGTTCTGTAGAAGTGGTCTCCAAACTGGCACCTGATCATATCCCCTCCCCTTTCATGAAACACATTTAGGTTTTTCTTCCTGTCATGTGGCTCTTCACTGAGTTCCTGCTCAGGTTTTAGCTAACACACAGCTCATACAAAGACCTGATGTTGTTGGGATGAGTGCTTTAAAATCCAAGTGAGAGCAGCCCACAGAAATTGCTCAGGTCATCACAAAGCCATTCCTTGTCTGCTGCAGACACAGTCCTTCCTACTGATTGTCAATTCCTTCCAAATCCACTAACTTACGGCAATCATGTAGACCAAACTTTAAAGCCGGAAGTTGTAAACATGAGAGCCTGCCCAAAAACACCTCTGGAGCATATCCAGCATCAGCCAGTCTGCTGAGGTTTTCACACTTCCTGATGGGACACATGGGAGGCTGTGACAGAGGAGAAAGGATGAGCACTCTCATCAGCATCCCTGGGAGTATTTTGCTTATAACTTGTAAGTTACGACTTGGAGAACTTTTGAGTTAAAAACCTCGTGAATTAAGGAATGGATTAGTGAATTCCCATGTTGGTCTTGTCTGTATGAAGGGGTTTTAGCCTTTGTTTGATGTGTGTGTTTGTTCCCTTTCCTAGTGAGCTCATAAAATAATTTACAGACCATGTTGTCCTGTAAATTAGAGAGATCCAACTGGACTATGACAGTCTTGGCTTCAGAGCACAGCAGCATTTCACTTTTGAGCTTTTGAAGATTCTTTATGATAACTGAGGCACAGGCTCTGTTATTTGCTGATCACACAAGGTAGGGAAAATGTAAGAAACAAAACCTTTTTATAAGCTATTGCATCATGTTGACAAAGCTTGCATCTTCCTTCAGAAACCCCTGAAGAACCTTAACTGCAGTTCCCTTTCCTGACTGTTGCAGTCAGTTTATTTTATACTGATAGTCTGGTTTATGTTACTTTATAACTTATCTGTTTAGTGCAACTGTAAGTTCCATATCCTAATTGTAGCATACAGTTAGAAATATGATTTTGAGTATGGGATTCTGAAGGAGTAGAGTGTTAAATTACCTTTTGTGACCTTTAGATTTACTATTTTTGTATGTGTCATAATGATACATGTTGTCCTTCAAATGTCTTTTTGAGATAAATCATCCAAAGAGCAGAAGTTCCATTAGTTCTTACTAATCTAGAATGGTTTGGTATAGTTTATTTGTGCAATCAAATGCAAATGGAGATGTTGACAGCCATTCCCTAGTATGTAAGGCAAGTAGATCCAAAGAATTTATATTATCCTCACTCCTTTTTCATAGTACTTATTTATTTAGTGCCCTATGTACACATGCAGACATGTAAGATTAGAAAGCTAACTGTTCTCAGTCAATGTCACATGTAACATTTTAGTTTATAGTAGGAGTTACAAGATGTGGTTTTTGCAATAACAAGGGACTGGACTTGGGGGTGGGGAAATTTCTGCCTTACATTCCTGTGTGTCCTTCAGCATTCAGCACTTGTATTACATGAGGAAAGATGTTGTCTTACCTACAGAAATGGAAACTTCTGTTAGTGATATTTTTAACTGGGTTTTTTATGCTGATACCTAGTTTCATGGAAAAGAAAAAAAATCACCTAAATTTTAAAAGCTCAAGTAATTAATGGCATTGACTCCCATCAATGTCAGCCTCTTGGCTAAAGTTCAAAAAGACTAAAAAATTTCTAATTTTAATTTCAGAGCTAAGCAGGCGTTTATGTGTTCTCTTTTCTCTATGTCTTGCAATCTGCATTTCAATGTCTTGCTGATATTCTAATTTATATATTTAATTTACTAGGAAGTGACTGTGACTTATCATTGTCTCACACAGGTATTCAATTCACCCTGTTTCCTCTTGTTATATTTTAAAATCCAAAGATCCATTATTTTCTCAGCTACAGTAGACATTTTTTTTTTAAATTTTCTAATTATTTTCCAAGGGTGGTCCTTCATAAAACATTTTAATTGAACTGTGTGAGGGAAAATAAACATCTGGCTGACACGTTTAGATTGGCATCTGCAAAGAGTTGTACACTGTTAAGTTGTTTCGAGTTGGGAAATAGAGAATTCTTTATATGTTTTGTGGTTACTTGAGTAACATTCAAAAATGCAAATATTTTGAACTCTAAAACTTCATTTCATCCCTTTCCAATTTAAGTTTCATTCTTAACCTAGCAAACATCTGAGCATTGTGAATTCGAAAGTCTTAATCTTTATGCTTTAGAAATTATGTAAGCTTCAAAAAAGTAACCAAGTTTAGGAAGAATGCTGACACTGGCTACTCGTTTTGCATTGCTTACTTGTAAAAAAGATGTACACAGTCAAGGAGTGGATGATTTTATAAGCAAAACAGAAGATTTGCATCTTTTCTTGAGTCAAAGGCCCTATATTCAGCCTGAAAATAATTTGTCCAACTTTCCTAAGGTTGATAAATGGGTCTTGGATAAAGATCTGAGTTTAATCCTCTTCAGAATCTCTGAACAGAAGAACCCAGAGTTTAAACACTTGTGGTCTGTATAGATTTGGAGCTCCACTACCAGTCCCTGTTGGCCTCTGTGAATTTGTCTCTCATCTTACTTTCTGACAAAGTGGTTTAATGGTAGAAAGACTACTAGCAACAGAACCCAAAACTGTTTTGTGCTTTCTTTAACAAAGAGTAAATGAGCACAAAGTGACACAGAGAATCCTGTTAAACCTGTGCCACCCTATTGCAGACTTACCAAAGTGTCCTTTTGGAAGGGCTGATGGTGACAGAGCAAATCACAGGGCTCCTGTCCATTTGTTTGGAGTTTGGCACACAAGGACATGCAGTCCATATGTGTAGCCATGTTTGTAATCCTAGGGCCGAGGACACCCAAATGACAAAGAGGCGACTGAATCACGAAACACTTAAAGTCAAAATGAAAGATTCCTTGACACATAAAAAATATACAATGTCAAGCACTACCAGGGGATCCAGAGTCTAACCACAGGTTAGGGCTGTCCTAAATGTAGGAACACCAAACCATTTCCAAGATGTAACAGTTATTAAGGGAGGATTTGTTTTCCTGCCTTACCTGCTCCTTTGGCAGCCCACCACGGGCCCCACTCCAGCTGCACCCCAAGGCTGTGTCTCTCTCATAACACTAACCTTAGCTCTGGCGTGATGGAGGGGTCAGAGGACCATTTCTGCAGCCCAGCCCTTCCCTTGGCAGTCCCTTTGGAGCCCCACCCCAAGCAGGCCCATAGGTTTCATGTCTCTAACTAAAAATAAGCTGAGGTTTGTCATGGGGAAGTAGTGCTTTTGCTAAGAGAAAGGGAAAAATAACCCTGCCAATTCTAAGTTTGAGGAGGTTAAGCAGTATTTTTGCCAGTGGGTTTCAGCTGAATGTTTTAACTCTTTCAGCTTACCATCTCTGTCAGCTGCAGGGAGTGGACTCAATTTTGTTTCAAGCTGTGTTATTATATGGGAAGATGCTGGTTGAATATATGGTATAAAGAATTCCCTGGGGTCCCAAGCTGCTGCTTCTGAATCCAGAAGTGCTCTCCCATCTTCTTCCAGTGCCTTACAATTAATGTATGAGCTCATCTACATGGAGCAGAACTGCTGCAAGGAACAGTAAAAGGTTTTTTTGGCACAGAGCAGTCGGAATGAGTCAGCCATCCAACCACGAAGGGGATCAGTGACGGCCCTTGTGATAATTGCATATCGTGGTTACCAGAGGCAAGGAGGATGATGCAGAACTTCTTGTGTTGGTGCTCCCTCCTGAGAGTGTTGCTTTTGTGGGGTGGAATGCAGAGATACTGGAAAGGTTGGTGATGTATCTGCTGCCAAGTTTCAAAGAAGTGACTACTGGCAGCCGTCATCAGAGTGGTTTCCGGATGCTGATCCCCTAATCCTGGCTAAACTCACTAGCAATAAAGGCAGTTATATTTTTGTCTGCAGGACTATAGTTAGGAAAAAGTATAGCCCGAATAACTAGATTTGGATCTAAGGAATGCAGTGTTTATTTGGACCAATCTTCAAAAGCCACAACAAGGTACTGCACCAAAGCCACAGTTCTGGGCTGCCAGATTTTGGCATTCAGGACAGCAATAAAAATAAAAAAAGCCCTGTCTTTCTTTTCAGCTATGCATTCTTGCTATTTCTTCAAGCAAACAAGGAGTCAGAACACAGTGAATACACGTACAAACAAAGTAAGCTGTGTTTGGTATTCAGCAATGCTTATTGAGTAATTTTGGGCATGGAGCCCATGGTAATGAATGCAAAACTTTGATCAGGACATCTGTGGCCTGCCCAAATCATTTCATGGGACCTGCAAATCTGCCAGAAACATCACTCAATGGCCCTATTAACCAGGGATGTTGAAGTCTTTCTTGATTGTGTACATTCTTCAAGCACACTTATGAAGTAGGAGTCATTGATTTTTATTGGATAGAAAAGCCAGAAATGGCTTATTCAAGGACATCTGAGCCCTGAAGTTTACCCTTCACATTTATCCTGCTTCACTGGGAAAAAACTTTAATGAGTCTGTCTGGACGATGAAAAGATGAATGTTGAGAGCATTGAGTCAGAGGGTGGACTTAACTTCTAGCAAACATTCTCTCAGTTCCAGCTTAACTGTACTTCACTTACAGTAACAAATAGTTTGGGGTTTTTTTTAATCTGTTGATTATAGTCAGGGCAATTGTGTGATTCCAGACTGTTTTCTTGATGTTGCTCATCAGTGTGCAGTTATCCAGGAATATAGTCAGTTCCTGGAGGATCATAGTTTTTTTCCCCTCTTCCCCTGTGTATGTGGTAAGAGAAGCCTTTTTAAAAAGGCTGTGATCATTGTGAACTGCTAGCCCAAGAGCCATGAAAGCACTGCTGCCCTGTAGGTGGCCCCTATAGATGTACTGAATTTTCACTTTAATTCTTGTCCTTTTTGCTTTGTTTTCAAATATTCTGTTTTACAAGTCATACTTGATGGATAAAGCACTGTCTGAAATAATCCCAAAGTGGCTATTAGTCTGGTCTAGTCATACCCTGCAGCCCCAGCAGTGACATGTTGTAGAAACAAAGTCATTCTCCTGCCTTTTCAGTTCTGTTTTGACTTTACTCTATAATGAAGAGAGCATGGTCATGGTATATTAAACAACTGGATAAGAGCAACATATACATTACCATCACTCTGCTTCTAACTAAAGCTCCAAAACTAATATAGTGGAGAAGTCTAGGTAGGAATTTACTGTCAGCTTTCTTTTGCCATAAATTCAGCATTAGGAAAAAAAATCCAGAACAGCTGAAATGGCTGGCCTTTGACTGAGTAAAAAATAGACATATTTATAATATCAAAGGAAACTTATAAGGAAAATACCACAGTTGGATTTTGAAAAATGCAGGAGGGAATAGAGCAGAACAATTGCATTTCTGTTTATATTTGCCCTAGAAAGTAGCCCACTGTGAAGAAACATTTAGGAATGTGAATGATTGAGAGATTGTCTCTTAGAGGCAGCAGGTATAAGATGTCTGAAATTCCATTGAGTTATAATTGCTTGTTAACAACAGGATTTTTTGGTAATTATTTCTGCCCACAGTACACAAGAACTTAATGTACATTGCTTCATGTTGAGAAGTTTTCAGAATTTACCTTTTTCTGTCTTCACTTTGTGCTAAAGAAAAGGCCATGGTATATGGAAAAGAAATTTTTAAAAGAATTTTTTAAAAATTATTATTCCAACACTATAAAATGGTGAGAATTTTCTTACAGAAATAAGAGATTCTATGCAAATGTTTATTCTATTTCTAGCATTAAATGCAATTGCAAGAATCCATCTTCCTGGCTATAAAGACTGAGTGTAGTGTTAAGAGGCAAGTAGAATTATTAACCCACAAATATCATTGAGGATTTTTGTACTGTGCAGTGAATTATGCATTTTAGATTTAATTTGTGACAACATATGCATTAAATGTGTGGACCTAATCCAAACCCCAAATCAAAACAAAGCAAGCTCCTACATTGTCTAGGTTTGCTGTGTTTCTAAATTTTATATTTTGAGTCTGTGGTTCTAAATACCAATATTAAATTACTTAATATCTATTTTTTTCAGAAGCAGTGAGAATGCTGAGACCCTGCTATCACAACACTGTTTAGCATCAATTCTTTTCAGAGCCTACAGCAGTGTAAGCATCATAAGCTGCAAGCAAAAGCAGACTTTTTAACAACAGCCACTATCTATTATTTTATTTAATATTATTTAATCGCATCTTTTTGATGATATGTTCAAATGAAGTAATAGCCTCTTTTTAAATGCAAATGATGGTGTTATCTATATTTTTATTGTGCTTGTCATAAGTGTACTGCTGATACATGAGAGTACAAAAAAAGATTTAGGAACACTTGGTTTCATTCTAAATATTATCCAGGTAATAAATGACTACAATACACTGATAATCATCAAAATTCTAGATGTAGCAGAGATCTGGCATTGCTTAGGTGCATAACTGTCAGCCCCTAATGCACACACGACTGCAGTGCACTTGCAGCACCATTTCCTTCCACTCCTGTCTTAGGAGCTGATTGCTGCATAGTTCTGTACTACACAGTTCATAGTTCAACACTGACTCTGTACTGTCAAAGTGAAACTCTGAATAATTTCACTCAAGGCCATATCTTCAAGTGACTGCAGTGCCTATGAACAGTCTTCGCTCATGAGCTGCAGTCAGAAGATTCTGAATTAATTAATGATTAATTAACATCCATGTGTCTTAGTTGCCCATGTGAAAAGATGGAGAGGACAGGGTACTGTGAGAAATACAGATAGGTCTGTGCTTGTCTTTGGGGTGTTGGTCACTCAGCCCAAATGCAGTCATGGTTCCAGTTTGTTTTATAAGCTGGCCCAGTCAAGCTGTAGAGCAGAATTAAATACTCCTGTTTATCATCTCAACTGGAATCCTTGTTAGAGTTCATTAAACTCTTTAATTGTTGTTCACTGATTAAGTTATATTTGTAGTGGAATCATGGCTTATTTTGAACATTAATCTGAGAATATTATAAGATGGCAACTGTTACTCTATATCACTGCTGGAAGGGGAGAAAGTTACTCTCTTAGCTAATAACTCTCAGTTTTTAAACCTATGCATATTGCAAACATTCTAGTCTTGCTTAATGTTATTTTAGTTTTTTTCATTTTGTGCTTATCTTTAAAATAAAAATTATCTAGATATGACTCCAGAGAAAGTTAGCAAACATACATTTATTCATTGGACTTCAGTCTCTAAACAGACCTGCAGAACAGACCTTAGGAGCTATCATTAATAAAATTTACTGCATTGAAAATGTTACAATCTCCATTTTCTCATCTTCCTGCTCCTGGAAATGAAAGTTTTTGAGGAAAGAATAAATTACAGCTATAAACCCCATAAAGAAATATGTTTAAGACAGAATTTTCTTTTGGTAAACCCATAGTAGAGCCCATAGAGACAGAGAGCCCAGTAAATCTGGTAGATTTCTATATTTTTTAAATGGGCCCATATTTAACTTTACATTACTGCTTAGGAATTGACTTCCAAAAAGCCATAACAGTGGCTACTGTTCTTTCCCTTAGGGTCCGAACAAGGAAATCCAATGTTTTCTGGTCAGCAGTAGGAATTCCACTTTGTAATCTGACACTCTTCATTCCTCTCCTCTCAAAGGCAGTAAACCAAAAACTTAAAGGCAGAACAGATTTTCAGATCATGTAGCATTTGTAAAGCCTCACGCACATTTAATGATTTGTTGGCATGTACAAACTGAAAGCTTCATGACCTGGCCTTTCTCTTGTCAGTTCCTGCTCTCATCACATTGTCTAGTTATGCACGTTTCACTGAGAATTCATGTTTTTGCATTTCTCTGATTTCAGCCCTATTGTTTCAAACTCATGAGGAATAAAAAGCCATAGAAGAGCCAAGATCTTCATATTAGGAGGCTGGTACAGCTTGACTGTAGCCAACGGAGCTATGCTAGTTCATACCAGTAAGTATGCAATGATTAGAAAGATATTAGTCCCTTTTTTCTATTTTTCAGTATCTGGTCTCTAGCAAGCATGTGGTGGTGGCATGCTTCTGCATATGCATGCAGTGGTAACAATTGGGTCTTTTCATGCTCAGAATGAGTAACTCAATTCTAGTCAGTCTGTAATTTCTTTCTGACAGGCTCGTTATTTCTCTGCCGATGGTATGGTTATGGTTAAGGGCAGCTGTACAATTTTAAAACACAATTTTTCTGTGAGCACAGTGTGTCTGTTCAAGCACAATTCTGTCCTAACAGTGCATAAGCCTACTCATCCAATGACCATGGCTGCATCAGTTGTAGAATATGATTGTAAGACACTTGATAAAACAAACATCTTGACACACATCACAGACATATTGACACACAGTTTTACTTGCTGCTATCATCTCTGTTAATTTATCTTTCTGTGATGGATATATATTTTTACAATAATAATTGCAAAGTCTCTGGACTCTGGACTAGGAAAATATCTAGTTGTTCTGGCTGCTTGTTCTCATTAAGGATTTGTTCAAGTTCATGCTGGTGTCAGCGTGCCCTCTGACTTCACTGGAAGACCTCAGTGCTATTTGAAAAAAAATGAGATTATTTGCAAGCATGATACAAACTGCAAATTCAGTTGGAACTGAGTAAACTTCGATAAGACTTGTTTGTAGTAGGAACAAATACAGTAAGGAGAGCAGTTAGGAAATCTCTGGTTGTTCTTCTCTGTGCCTTCAATATATGTGCTGCACTTTATCTGCATATATTGAACCTCCTTAGTCACTTACATGCCTAATCTGTTAAAGATCCTTTTGAAGAGATAAGTATTTTTGGAACATTTCTTAAAACTATGATATTTGCTGGACTTTCAGAAGAAATTCTGAGAAGTCCACTCCTGCAGCTAGTACAAATTTCTGGGTAAATAATAGCAAAGTTTTGGTGAATTCTACACTTGGACTTGGAGTACATCCCTGTAGGTGACTCTTCTGGTATATGACTTTTAGCTTGGATCCGTAACCAAACAGTGACAGAAACTATTAATATAAATTAGAAAAATAAAAGCCTGTACATTTCTGTACGTTTACTGTAAGGAGGTTGCAACAGTAAATTCCAGCACAATGATTTTGTGCTCCTAGGATATGATGTAGGTATTTTTCATTGTCAGTCTTAGTGAATTTTTTACCTCTGAAGTTTATGCATTGCCTACAAAGCAGAGAGGGACTTACATTTACTACACCCTCTTCCTCACAGATCCAACATTTCAGACTTTCTGCACACCCTTTTGAAATTAGCTGTTGGGAGGAAGGAACACTGGCAACAGTGTTAAGGAAGTGCAGTCTCAGGCTCTGCCTCCCTTAATTAGAAGCCTGAGAATCATGGTTAATGGTGATTAATGTTCCGTTCCATTTTGCTAGTTCTTCCTTGTGGGAAAAGATCACATAAAGCTGAAGTACTTTCAAATAGCTATTGATATTAATGCATTTCTTTTTAAAGGAAAAGTTATTTCTACATATGTTTCTGACAAATTAAGAATAAAACTCTTATCCAAGAGTGTATCATTTAACTAAACCTGACAAACATAGCTGCACCTAGCTGTTGTATTTGCTTCTCTTTCCCACAGCGTTCTATTTTTTTTAAACTTCAAAGTCTCCAAATTCCTCCCGATTGATGCGCTGATATTTTAACAATGTCTTTGTTGTGTTCTGCAATCAGACAAGTGCTAATAACCTTGAGGAATCTGGCAGGGCTGTGGGAATCTTCCAGCCATAATTGTATCTTATCGTAAAAGTGATGATATTGGCAACTTCAAGTGAGTTGATAGAATGTGCTGTTGCTGAGGGTGATACCAACTTTCTCCATTGACTTTCAAGTTGAAGGGTCATTCATTTATGCATTCTTTGCTGTCTCTGGTATGGAGTTTTTTAGTGCAGTTCTGGAAGATGTTAGAGACATAAATGCCCGCTGTATTTAAACAAAGAAATAGTGTAATCAGGGGAAAAAAAACAACAACAGGAAATCCTAATTACATAGTTAAAATTTCTAGCATGATGAATTATGATCAGTGACACTGAATTTTAATGTTATAGTTCA
>VXBB01024245.1:25431-55753 GCA_013399915.1 Illadopsis cleaveri | reverse complement strand
GTTAAGGTGTCACTCCAAAGGCGCTCGGTAACACACCGGTGAGATTGGGTCCCGTAATTCAGAAGTTGTGTGTGCGCTGGAGCAACATCGAGTAGAGCAGCATGGGCTGGCTGTGCCATGTCCAGACAAGTGCCAGTACCTGGTGGCAGAGCAGCAGCGTTGCACCATCACAGTAAGTTTACACTAAGCCAGAACTGAGCAGACGAGACGCTGTGAGTGTGTGCATCCTAATGAGAGATGTATTAGTAGGAGTAAATGAGCACAGTTACAAAGCTCCAGCCGACCTCGTCCAGGAGAAAATATTATGTATGTTAATTACAAAGTTTGGCTTTCTTAGGGAGACATTTTTATGCACCATTACAGATCCCTTAATGAAGATGTCTGCTTGGCCCCAGTCCTGCAGTGGGTTCTGACTGCTCAAGCTCATACCTGCAAGGGGCCCTGTTGTTTTCGTGTTTGCTTTGGTCACAGAAACCTTATGGTCCTTATAGTAATTCATAGAGACTCAAATTTATGCTGTGCACAGAGTGGCTAATTGGGAAATGCCAGTAACATTTCATTTTATTTTTCTGAATAAAACATACTACAGAAATATAATCCAAATTAATCTCTGGGACCTTCTTGAGTATTTTATCCATGTTCATTCACTGGTCAGGGTCAAGGTATAGGCAGACTGTTAAAGCAGTTGTTGATGGCAGGGTTTTATGTCAGACACAGTTTCATGGGACCATTGCTCAGTTTTTCATTCCATGCACTAGTTGCGGCCACTCCAGCTTTAATCACATCGTTTCTTTCTTCACAGGATTTCTCCCTCTGAGTCATGGATTTATGGGTTTAATCAGTATGTAGAAAANTTTGGTTAATCATCTGTTTTTATTAAGCATTCTGGGAAATGTTTGTGTGATGATGTACCCACACGTCAGGCAAGTAGTAGTAGTGTGTCATTTTCTTTTAGGACTGTAAATCTCTGGGAATGGATGTAGCACTGCTGTGTAAGAATGTTACAGTTACTTTTGTTACTTATTTAATCAAAGCATCGTTCCTCCACATCTTCTGAGACACTCTTGATTGTGCTGGGCTGGTAAGTTAGGATCAGAAGTACTGCTGGCAAAGACTGAAAGAAAGCCAATAATTGCCATGATCCTTTTTCATGTTCCAGCTTGTAGCTGTGAAGATTGCATGTGGTGTTCTGTAATACAGTAGGACAATAACTTATTAACTGCCACATGTTATTGCATCAGCAGAACCTGAGTGAGCTGCAGGTGGCTGTATAGCTGGCAACCAGGCAAGAAACCTGGTGTTTTATTTTGCGTGTGGTGAAGACATTGCTGTTCCAATAATTAGATGAAAAGGAGGATTCATTATTTTCCTGAGTGTTTGGGAGAACAGAATTTTTATCCATCAGAATTTGTGTTTCCAGAAGATTCTACTCTGTTAGACATTGAGTACCCATTGGAGGGCTCCCCAGTAAAAGAGAAGTGATGGTTGCAACAATGGGATGTGTTGAACACAGGATGGCAGCTCCTAGCTAATGTAAGATTTCTGGTTATCCACTACAGGCCAAAAAACAGCTTCTAGGAATTCTAACCTCAGCATCTTAAACCCAACTTGTTTCAAGATGAAAAGGAAAGAGTCTCTCCACATAGGAATAGCCCCTGGTGAGGCTGCTGTTTGCCTCAGAGCTGTTTGTTAAAGCTTGAAGTGGGAGGTGAGGATGTCTGCTCCGCTGTCCCTAACTGTCCTCACCTCCTACGCACACACGCGTGTTCGTGCCCAGGCACAAGCACACACAGCTCCTCTTGTTGGCTGACTCTTCACACCGTCCAGCCTGTGGGGAGGAGAGCAGTGCTCAGCTTCTAACTGCTGGTGGCAATAAGAGGAACTGTTTTATGTCCCCTATTCCTTCCCTGTGAACAAGGGCTTTCTGTGTCTTCCTTCCTTTGTCCTGCTTTCCTCTGTGTTTTCGGTGCCTCCGTTCCCTCTCAAGGGTTCCCATTTCTCTGCTCTCTGCCTGCAGGATAAATCATTTTGGTGTGTCAGCGTTTTGAACTCATTTGGGAACAAGGGTAGAGGTGGCAAGTGGCTGGAAGGTGTTACTGATTTTCAGAGCCCTTTTTTAGTGCAAAGACAGTTGCTGATGGGATTGCAGTTGACAAGTCTGTTAAAAAAATGCCAGAGACTTTTGCTTAGATTATTTCTCTCTTCTGGCTTTCCAGCTTTCTTGAAAATTGACAGGATTTTCCTGAGTTGTGGTGCCTAAAATCTGTCCTGGGTAAGCGGAACTAACAGGATGTAGTCTTCCAAAATCACTGTCCTACATACAGATGAATTGGAGTAAAGCTGAATGTAGGGCATTTGCAAAACCCGGATTAAAAAAATAGTATTGTTATGCCTTTCCTTTTAAAATTGCTCAGGAGATGTGGCCAGATACCGTGAAAGCTGTCTAAACAAGTACTATTTTATTATCTTGTAAGTAAGGTGATATTTTCATGTTATACTGCTGACAGAAGGTGATGCATTTTGGAAAAAAATGCAGCTCTGAGGTCCTAATTGCTTTTTAATTTGCCTTTGTTTCTCCTTACAACTCCAGCAATTGAGAGTAAGTATTTCAACATCAGTTAATCAGAGAGTAATCAATTTTCCTAGAAGTATTTTCCTAAAAGACATTTTTGTGGAAGGTAATTCCAAGGAAAACTAAACGCACAGTGGAAAAGTAATTAAATTATAAATATGCTGCAATGGCAAACAGCTGACTGCAAATGTACCTGATCAGTGTGAGTAGATTGGGAATGTATCTGAGATTCTGAACTCTGGCAATATATGTAGCAGCTGGACAGTTACAATATCCATGACTGAGTATAAATAAATCGGAGCAAAAGATATTTAGAGACAGTTGTGCTGTTCACATAATCAATAGGTTCCAGTTTCTGATTCACTAATGTAATTGAAAAAATTAAAACAAAAAACCAAAAAAAATCATGGTCCATTGCTAAAGATCAATTTCTCCAGTTCTCCTTGTCTTCTGGTTCACATAATCGTACTGTCTTTTTCAGCTTGGAGCTCTATAGTTAAGTTAGATGTGGGCTCTTCAAAGGAGAATCCAGAATAATTAAGACATTGATGCATGAGAGGAATGCTGCAGCAATTTGTTCCCTAAAATATTTCTTATGTGTTTTGGTTTAGATGTTGTTGGTTGGGGTTTCTTTAAGGGTTTCTCTGAAGCCCATGATGAAAATACAGGAGCTAAATGATAAACCATGAGAACAAAAAAGAGAAAAAAATGTCTTGGAGAAAGCTTAATTTTGTGTTGCAGCCAGTGAGAGTACTATAATAAATGATCCCAGACACACAAGGAAGGCTTATTTTACCTGATTTTTTTCACCTTTAACAGCTTCTAGTCATGAGAAACAGTAAATGAAACAATATTGCTGAAGCATCTGTACAGTCTCCTTTGTCATTGGTGTCACTGCTCTATTTCAGATTTCTTTGTCTTAATACTGTCCTAAAGATGGTGAAGGTATTTTTGAACTGATGTGTTCTGTGTGATATCTTAACGTCTTACTGATTAATATGTCTTGGATTTTAATTACACACACAGTAGTAGCTTTAGAGTTGACTAAGTTGATCTTCATGCTTGCTGACACCTGACATTGCATATGTTGTATGCCTTCTTGTACATAATTTCTGAAATCCAGCAATAAGTATTAAGGCTGTCATTCCATTCCAAATTAATAGCAGTAAGTTTTGTAGATAAAATAATATACTATCCTTTAATAGTACAATCGATACTTAACTTTAAGTTTGACTGTAGTTTGTCAGTTTTTTCATTCCTTTTGATCCCAAGTAGGTTTTTCTGTAGCGGTGCTTTAGGAGAAAATCCTGTGAGTTTACTGCTAATAGAAATGGTCAATATGGTAATTGTAGCAACTGTAACCAGAGCCTGGTCTGAACTGAATGTTGCATTACTTTATTAAAAGCCATACAGGTTTTAAATCTGCTTCCTTTGGGCAATGTAACTTCTCAGGGTGGTTGAGACTTTGGCTAGCTGTGACAGAACTTTCTTGCTTCAGATTTCAATGATAATCCCTTAAACCTGTTTGGAAAGAATCACCTGTGATGTGGGAAGGTAAATTCAGTCTCTGTGTTTATTTGATCTTCTGCTGAGATTGCAGATAGGGTGCCAGTTGGTGCCATCTGTGTTTATAGATTTTGCAATAGTATTCACTGGGAGATTATCTGAAAGCCACATCAGTTTACATAGGTCAGTGAATTGCAGCTTGCAAGGCTTGTGTCTGGGATCATTGTAAACAGGTTTTTCAGACTTTTCGTTGAACTTTCATTTGTCTAAACCTGACCTCATCACTAAAGTGTGTGATGGTGATAATACACTAGTATTATATGTTGGTAGATACATTTGTCTTCAATGGTTATGTACTCTTGTTTTGTCTCTTAGCATGTGCATATTACTGCAATACATCATCTGCAAATAGTGTGTGGAGGGAAGGCTGTGCCAAAAATATTTTCATATAAAGGGATGGGGTTTCTTATTTAATGTTTATTAAGTCACGTATATGTAAATATACATATATACAGTGTTGTAAGTACAGTGTAAATATACTGTTCCTGCAGTTAAAGTACCTGTAGAAGAGAAGGTGCTGCAGATAAGAGTACATGTTCTGTCAGATATTAGGAGTTAACTGATGTTCTGGTTTTGGCCGAGTTAGAGTTATTTTCCTTTATAATAGCTGATACAGTCCTATGTTTAGAGTTTAGTATGAGACTAATGTTGATGCCACGGTGATGTTTTTGTTGTTGCTGAGCTGAAGTCTCACCAAGTCAAGGACTTTTCAGCTTCTCATGCTCTGATAGCAAGTAGGCTGGGGTGAACAAGAAGTTGGAAGGAGATGCAGCCAGGATAGCTGACCACAACTGACCCCAGGGATGTTTCACACCAAGTGGCATTGTGCTCAGCAATAAAGCTGGGGGAAGAAGAAGGGGATTGCAGTTATGGCATTTGTCTTCCCAAGTCACTGTTACCTGTGATGGAGCCCTGCTCTACTGGTGATGGATGGACACTGCCCTGGCCATGGGAGGCATTGATNAGGACTTTTCAGCTTCTCATGCTCTGATAGCAAGTAGGCTGGGGTGAACAAGAAGTTGGAAGGAGATGCAGCCAGGATAGCTGACCACAACTGACCCCAGGGATGTTTCACACCAAGTGGCATTGTGCTCAGCAATAAAGCTGGGGGAAGAAGAAGGGGATTGCAGTTATGGCATTTGTCTTCCCAAGTCACTGTTACCTGTGATGGAGCCCTGCTCTACTGGTGATGGATGGACACTGCCCTGGCCATGGGAGGCATTGATTGAATTCCCTGTTTTGCTTTGCTTATATGCATGGCTTTTGCTTTACCTAATAAAGTGTCATGAGTTTTACCATTTTCTCTCTTCTGATTCTTTTCTCCATCCCCATGAGGGAGGGTGAGTCACAGTCATGACAACTAAAGCAATATTTGTACAGAATATCTCAACAGAGTCCTTTGTATGCAAAGAATGGCAGCATCTCTCTGCACAACTGTTTTGTACTGATGAATAATACATGCTGAATTATGCTTGAAATATAAATATTGGAGAATATCTTGTGCAAATATTCTAGTTCTTGCACCCTTCTATGGCACTTTTTCCAGAAAATCAGGCAGTAGGTATATATACATGGTTGTCATGACAATTTTGGCAATTGTAACCATATTTCAGAATAGACACTTGATAAAACCTGAATTTCATTCTGCACAGGCAGATCTGAGTAACTTAAAGTTTACAAGAAAATTTTAAATGTAAGTTCTAGTTTAAATATGGCAATGTGTTCATTTTATTTTGCATGTTGGAAATAGTAGCATATATTTTAATTTTATATTCAGTCGTATTTGTGGATATGTTTCTGTGCTCTTAGAAAATTGTTTTAAGTTCACATAAGTGGTGGGACAAATTCAGCATAATAGTAAAAGTTTCGTGCATTCTTACATCTCTTCACTCTCTCTCCCTGTGTCTACTGATTTTTCTCCAGCTAGTTTTTCTCTGGTGTGGTTTATCTTTAAGGAGTTAACAAAGGCCTCATTTTTCTCTGTTTTAGGGCTTTTAAAGGTACTGATAGACATAGTATATGACAGCTGGCACGTAAGATATTCCATGGACTGCCCAGCTGATTGTGCTGCTGAGATGGTAGATCATTTAGAGGTATCCAGTTTGCAGAAATGTGGATGAGGTTTGTGTTGTGTATACATGTTTATTCAATCATTAGTCACGATCATGACTGCATAAAATCAGTGCAGTTGCCTTCAACCAATCTTTACATCTAAGTGGCCCAGACCACATTCCATGGCAGCCCTGACAGCTTGAATTAGAGCTTGCCTTTTATTGCTGCTGAATTTGGAGTACAGAAATATCCAGATTTTCTTGAGCTTGGTAACTGCAAGAATGGTGCATGTTAATGTGAAAGAGTGAAAGTCCTGTCTAAAACACAGCTTTAGGAATATACTAATTTTTTGGTGCTTGACCAGCCTGTATCAAGTTTACCTTTTTTTTTTCTGTTGCTCATTGCGTGCATTGCACAGTAGATAAATAATCCTGAAGAGTGCGTCAGGACTGTCTCACATACTCATGTGCACTGTACTCTGTGTAGTATACCTCTGCTTCCCAACCAGATTTAAAGAATATCCAGGCAAGGTCAGAGAATAAAAGTCCACATTTTCAGCAAAATGTCTCCAGCTCTTGGTTGGTGGTCCCTCATTCTTTCCACGAACTCCTTGGAGTTAGGCAAGGAGAGAGTCTCAATAAATAATTTATTTTTGAGCAGTTTGTAACTTCTTTTTTTCCAGGGCAATCAACTCTGTAGCTCCTTTTAATGCCCGCCTTTTTAATTTTGTTGTTGTGAGGAAGCGATTCTGCCTGACATTCCAAGAAGGTCATACAAAGATGGGACTGGAAGAGATGTTACAGTGTCATCTACCCCATCCTTCTCCCTCAGATTAGGATCATCTGTGTCTGTCATCTGTGACTTGTTCTAAGGAGCTCAGTGGTCTCCCTTGCATTGTCGTGATGTGAAAATTTTCTTTGTGTTACCCAATTCATACCTTTCCTGTAGTAATTTAATATCACAGTTGCTCATCCCGAATCTCTCTAGGACAAAGCAAATAATTATTTTTTGTATATGGTGTTTTTTCAAATGATAATAGCCTGCTTTTTTTCATGTGGCCGGTGCTGGGTTTTGTACACCAGTTATTTTTGTTGCCTTTTTTTGGGTTACCTTTCATTAATTCATATCTATTTTCTTTGTCCAGTTAAAAATATATTTGTCTTGAGGCTCTAGTGATGTAGAATAATACAGTATGATATCTTCTTCATGCTTACTGACACAATGAGGATCTTCTTTTCGGCACTGTGACTCTCTTCAGTAGTTAAATTGGTGAGGAGAAGAGACAACTGGTGTGTGATGATACTTTTATAAAAGCATGAGTGGTGTGTGGTGAGTGGCTCAGGATTAAGTTGTTCACTTTCTCTCCCAGTACAAGACCTAATGAGCATGAAAATGAAACTAGCAGATGTTGGGTTCGGAATAGCAAAAAGAGGAATTTTGTCATGCACATTTTAAGTTGTGTAACCCCACAGGATGTTGTGGATTCTGAAAATTTATACAAATCTGAAGTGAAACTGGAAATTTTGGAATTAATTTCAAAAAAATTAATGGAAAAAAGAGTCTGTAAAGGATTGTTAAATACATAAGCATGATCTCTGGCTTTGAAAGTCCCTGATCTGCAAATTGTTGGAGACAAGCGTATTTGGGGAAAGGATGACTAAATGATTACACTATTCTCATGCTCTTCCCCAGACATCTGCTTTTGGCTGCTCTTGGAGACAGAGGTACTGGGTAGAAGATTTGACCTGGCATAATTTTAGATTTGTCCTCTTAAATTGTAAAAACTCAAGACACATTTTTTTCTATGAGTTAACAGCTCAGGGTAGCATCTGCAACCCTTGTACTTTTTAGACCAAAAGCCTCCAATCCATTTTCCGTGTAATTTAAGACAGAAGAACTTTCTTAATAAAACACAAAGATTACCATGAGCATTTGTCTCCTGCCAGTTGGCGTCAACTGCAAATTATGTTTCATTTCAGTCATGCTAAACTGCCAGATGAGATAATACATATTGTCTCATTTAGGCAATCTAAGCAGCTATGTCTGTAATCCTAACTTGGCTTTTCTGATTTATTTTCTCCTACGTGTGTGTGAAATTGTATTTAATGTGAAAGTTTTTTGGTTTTTTGCCCATCTCCCTTCTACTGTAGATACATTTTAACTGCTTACACGAACACATGCTACATGAGATTCCCTGCAGAGTTGGAGAAAAGACTGAAAGCCTTTACGTTTCTGTGGGGACAGAGCAGTATAGAGGGAGGAGGATGCTGTGTTACTCTTTACCCTACAGACACTGATTTATTGGCTTGATTTAGGTTGTTGATTCAATGGTACATTTTTTAGGGCACTTGTGAGCTGATCAAAACCCATAACCACATGATGCAAATGTCTCATGTAAATACAACTTTTCATACCCACTTTTAATGTTAAGCTTATACTAGTAGGTTTTCTGCTCTGTCAGGTGTTGCTCATCTCTCTGTGACTCTGACAATACCTAAATAGATGTTGTTTGTACTTTTTCAGCTGATGTGAGGTCGGCTTGAGTGCAGCATCCTGCACTCAGGCAAACTTGACTTATGCTTATGTCAAGAAATATGCTTTTGTCTGCACTTGCTTGGGCACAAATTTGTATTGCATAGTGATCATACAAAATGGTAATGTACCAAATGGTAATCTGGCATTAATGAAGACACAGCCGTGTGTTGCACGTGCCTTCTTTACTCTTCTGTCATGTATTAATATGTTTAACACATTTTGGCTGGGTTTGCCACAGTGAGTATGGGGGTTAAATTAACAGTGTTCTCCGCCAGACTCTGTCTGTAGGCTGTTTCATGTTTTACCCCATAAATGTTTCCTATATTCTTTTAATACCAAATAAACAATTTTATATTCCCCTCTCAGTGGTTTGGGGTATGAGGAAAAGCAATTTTTCCTGGAGGTGGAAAGGCTGTGCAGTGATCACAGTAGCAGTGAGGGTGTTTTATACCAGGTATTAGGCTGTTCTGTGTTACTGGTGGTTGAGTTTCCAGATTTAACCTGTGCTACTGCAGCAGAGTCTGGGTTGAGGAGGCAAGGATCATGCAGGTATTGAGAAATTCCTTCCTGAGCCTCTGTAGTCTGTGACTACACCTGCTGTTGGGGTAAATTAATCATACTTTTACTCTATACTCTTCACAGACCAGAGTGGGCTTTGTTTGAAGCGTGTGGCTCTGGAGGTGGGGGCGGAAAGGCAACCTTTTGGTTTGTGTAGGTTAGACTGTTGAAGTTTGTTGTAAACAACTGTGAGTGCTCTTCTGTTATTGTTAGGATATTTGTATATAGCAGCTACTTTGATCTCTACACACCCAGTGAACATTAATTAATGGTAATACAGTAAAATTGTTTTCTGACTACTTTAAGAGTGTAGGAAACCCTAGAAGGATTCTTTTGTTCAAATATCATCATTTGATACCTGCAAATATTTGAACTGATGATGTATTTGCATGTAGCAAACACAATTCTCTTCTCTGAGGGATTATTAAAGCTGTGCCAAATTCAGTTAGTCACAGTCAACAGCATCACAGCTGGGAATTTTGGAATTGATAAAGGAAACTATTCTGTTCAGGCAGTAAAATTTTCCAACTCTTCTGTTGGACTAAAACACTTCTCCTGTATGGACAGAGAAAGACTGAGCTATCTTTAGCTGATTATACTTTAAAGTGTGCCCGGTAACATGAACCTGCTGTTTAGATATCTAAATGTCTTTTAGCTGAAGAATAGTGCAAGGTTCTTTGCCAGAGATTTGGGGAAGGTATCAGAGATGGTATTTAGATGTGATCTGTGAAAACAGTAAACAAAAAATAATCTTTATAATGGTTTTTCTCCATTTAGCCTTTTGCTATTGAGTTATGCTGAAAAAAAAAATAGGAAAAAAAAGGGGCATTGTATCTGGGTAGCTATCACAATTGATTGTTCATTGACCTGATACTCATTGAGTAATCCTTAGACAGTCAGGATGAAAAGTTCAGATTTGAGTCAAACAAACCAAATATCTGGAAAACAAATATCTCTCTTTCTAATGTACCTTCCTTTACTGGAAGGAGTGAAAAAAAACTGATCAGTATCAGTGCTATCATTACTCTTTTGTGTTGTTCTGTATCTAATAATGTGAAATGCTGATTAGAAGAACCAGTTAATTAAAATCTAGTACATCAGACTTGTGTCTGTTTGGCCTGAGGCATCATTTATCAGTTGAAGAGAGCCTTCTTTGGAAAAGTGTGATATACTCTATGTACTCCTAAAGGTCTTCAGATGTGACAGCTCATAGGAAGAAGTTGATAATTGAGGAACGTGCACTTGCAGTCCCAGTGTAGGGTGAAGTGGTTTGCAGTCTGGGGAAAAACAAAATTATCTGCTACTTTTTGTGGTCTGACTTAGACCATTTTGTGTCCTTCCTCTGTCAAATTCTCAGAAATACAAAAGTTTCTTTTTTAGAAAGCAGGAGCTTCTTTTAAAGTTTGGTTCCTGTGGTTTCCTGCATAGCCTCAGAAGTTTGGAAATCACTATGTATCTTCTTTAAGAGGAAACAGGTACGGTCAACCATTTGTTTTCTCTAAAGGAACTGTAGTTTGTAAGAATAACAAAAGATGCATTACATTAAATAGGAAAAAACAAGCATTTATTAGGGTTTAATATACAGAGATGTCTTGAAGAGTTCTGTGCAAGGGGCACTGTAGTCATAAAGAGAGGAGAAGGCAGAAGGTCCAAGTGACAGTGCGAGAGTGGAGGTTATGGCCCAACAAACAAACTCCGAAATCTGGCCTGCTCCTGGCAAAAACCTGCAGATCTCTCGCCCCAGTGGTCCTGCTTTGTGAGCTGCTTTGCTCAGGACAGGGAGCATTCTGTTGTCTTTGGATAGCCACAAACATCCTGATTTTGCTTGAGTGAAGTAAAGAGTGTATCTCTTAATTTGTGTTTATCTCATTACCTGATGACAGAAACAGTCTTTCTAGAAATGGTCTTGCTGGTGAAGCTGGTGTCCTGCTTAAGGAACAATAAATAGGTCCACCTGCCTCTTCTGTCTGCTGCTCACAAATGGCAACTTGATCAAGTCTCTTTGCTGTACACCACTCTTCTGGTTTTGCCTATAACTCTAAATGAATTATTTGATCCTGGATGAGTTATATGTCCTTGTAGCTCTGAATTTAACTAGTTAGAATTATGTGTTTCTGTTGTTTTAATATGTGCATGCCATTCATGGTTTAATAATGTAGTATAGTCTTGGTCTGTGAACCAAGAGGGGAATGAGTGTTGCTGCTCAGCATTGTTGTTAGTGAGTAGAGGCTGATTTTAAGCATTGAATCTTAATTTTCCCATGCATAATTTATTTTAGTTGTTTTTGGTTGTGTGTGTGCATTTTCATTTGACTGAGATAAAGATTCAAAGCAGAAGACTACTATATGTGGCTATAGTCAGCATAAAACTGTCTATATGCTGCAGAACGGACATCTGTTCCTCACTGTGGAATAAATGATTCAGTAGTTGGTCCATCCCTCTGGATTATGGGTCTGTTGAGAACCAAGTTTTTGAATGGCTCCTATGTAATCTGTCTTATTTTGAAGATAGAATACTTTTTTTTTTTTTTGGAAAGGGCAGACATACCCAACCAGTCAGCCAGTTGGAGAAGAAGCAGCTGTTGAATGAAAAGTTTCATATTCCTTCTTCTGTAATTTAACATGATCAGGAAGTAGTTGGTTTTCCTTTTCCTTTGCATGTAGGTTTCCTTTGCATTGTTGCCTGGCACTGTATCATCCATACCCACTTTTGTGGTTGTCTGTGGCTCAGAGACCTTTGTAGTTCTGAGGGCTTTTGCATCTTGAAGTTTTAAAAAGTAAATGAAGCAGTCAACAGAAGGCTTGATCTAAAAATCATTTTGCTCCTCCTGTTTGCATTGGATTGTTGGGGAGTTCAAGCCTGTGAAGAGGCCCTGTAGCTATTCCTGCATCCTCAAATGCCACTGGGATGGCTGGTGTTGAGTCTGGCAGTGGTGGTAGTTCTTGGTGCTGGTAACCATTTGGTGAATGTCTGTCTCCTTTTCCAGCCATATGTGAGTGATTTGAGCACTGCCCTGGGTGGGGGAGTTGCTTCATCACTAATATGTGTGACTTTCTGGAGGGAGCGTGTGGTTCAAGAGACCTCACAGAATTCCTGAACGTGGCCCACACTGTAGTTGTGTCTGTTATTTATTATATCCTTTCAGAAACAGAAGATAAACTACTTTCCCTAATGACTATGTTTTTTCATATGTTTAAATGAGTTTCTGCCTGTAGAGGGGAGATATTTTGGCTCCTTTTCACTTATTTTTCTGTGTACTAATGTTTTCTCATGGCTCAGCTGGAAGATCCACCACCTACGCATTGATTTGTTCCAGCATAAGATAGATAGCTGTCTGAATATGTAAATAGTTAAATTTTTAAACATGTGTACTGTCTGGAAAACATTACAAAAGCAAATGGTTGTGTGTTGCAGTTTTTATGATATTTAGTATTTACAATAATGTGACTATTTGTTGCATTGGTGACTTTTGTGATGTATTTTGAATCTCACAAAAAGACACAGTCCTAATTTTGATTGATTGAACATGTGAAAAAAGTAGTGTTTGACCATAACTGGCATGCAGAACAACTGATATGATTTTTCAGGACAGAAATCTGTGAAGAAAATATCTTCAGATATAGACATCGTAGTATCATCCCTCATTCAGCATCAAGCCTCCCAAATTAAGTATAAGAGGAAGAAACTGATTGAGTTTTATCTTGAAATAATTTATTTAATGCTGTGCAGCTATGCAGATTAAACTAAAAACAAAATGAGCCTGAGAAACCTAAAAAGTACTAAAGAACTAGGAAAATCTGTAAGATCTGAGTTTGAGGTAGTAATGAAAAAAGATGAGTTCCAATTGTATGCAAAAATATTCTAGGGACCAACAAATGGGAGAAAAGAAAGTGTTTCTTTCCTGTTTTATAAACACTTCTTTGCCCCAGAGTGCATTTACATTTGTTTGAATTGCAGGCATTTCAAGGTATCTGTTATGAAAAGTTGTTGATGAACTCACAGGAATTAAGAAGAAGGTGTCAAAAGGATCAAAGGGTTGCTGGGATGATCTATGAGGAAAACAAAACTACTCTTAATGGCCTTTTTAAACAGTGGTGAAATTAGGTCAAAAGAGGCAAGGTGATAATGAAATGAAGAAAATGTGGGCCATGTTACTTTTTGTATTGAAATAATTTTCTCTGGAACTCTTTCCCATCAACTACCAAAAACTGCATTAGTCAGATACAATAAGATTAAGTGGGTTGCTTTGTTCAGAAAGCAGTGCTGTAATGAGCAGTCTTGCACTGACCTAGACTGAGCAGACTGTCTGTTCCCTATCTCCAATTTCTGAGAACCATTTGTGGGGATTGTGTTGTTTTTAGATGAACTTTTGCTTCATTAGTGCTAAAGTTTACCAGTTCTTGAACTTGTGTTAGAAGTTGTAATGGAAATATTTGCCAAATATTGATTTTTAATATGCAGAATCTAATCTACATGGCAATACTTAGAAGTGTAGGTTTATAGTTAATCCCTTTCATTCTCCATGTCTGGGAAACTTTCCTGTGTGATGTCAGATGGTTTATGTAATCATTCTGGAAATTTTAAATGTAACTAATGGGCAATGAAGTAGATCAAACAAAACAAACAAATATGATCTCTGCTTTAAAAAAACGGGGAAGTGTTAATGCAAAATTTTTTGAACAGAAGGAATAGCTGAGGTATTTCCTTTCCTCTTCCAAACCTCATAACTATATCTTTTCTTATGAATTAATGAGTACTGCTCACAATGTACTTCTCAGATAACTCAGTGACCAACTGTGTTTGTAGTCATACAGTTTTTCTGGTGTTTCCTTAGGAGGTGGGTTGGCACAGTGCCAGGAAGTGTGGTTTATTAAATTAATTATCCCTGGTAAATACAATTTTTGAAGTTATGAGGCACCCGCTCACTTCATAATTTGAGGAATCTTTCTGTGATTCTGTCTGCTTTCCTTTATAGCTTGTGCATTTACAATTGTTACTTTATAAAGATGAATGTTGCCCAAAAAAATGGACACAATTAAAAGTTTGTAAAAGCAAAGTTAGCTCATTTTTTACAGTTACTTTATTCATTGCATTGTTGAACTACTAGGCTTTTTATAATTGCATGAATGGTTTGAATGGGTTGACTTTTAAAAGAGCAACCAATTCCTCAACTTGTCCATATTCTGGCATGGCTGCTGTTCAGAAAAAGTGCTTCTAAGAAACCTCAGTACTCTGAAACATTACTGAGGAACATTGTTTTGCAATTAGGAAAACTTGTACAGGATCAGTTGGTCTTTCATTTATAGCTAGTGATTTTTTTAACATGAAAATTTAAAGCACATTCCATGAACTAACAGTTTTATCCTAAGACAGACTGCAATAATATCTTTGCTTTCCTCTTATAACGGATGATGCAAAATGAGATTTTAAATTGGACTTTGTTTAGATAGAAACAGAATAGCAGAGAATTGAGTGGTGTAAGTTTCTTGATAAAATTTCAAGTACTGATTTTTGTATTGAAATTATGCCTACTAAATGGAGCATCTGTTGTTTCAGCTGAAATGAAGATAATTGCTTCAAAAAAGTGGATATTGACTTTAGTATCTTGAATTTTTTATCTCTTACTCTGTCAGTTCCTCAGAGCCTATATTTNTTTTTTGTGGGGTTTGTTTGCTTGGATTTTTTATGGTTGATCTGACTTGGGTAGAAGAAGAATGTTCTGAGTCTGCATGTCAGCAGCTTTGAAGAGGATGTCCAGTACAGGGAGGTTGTCTTGAGGTACTGAGTGAAGAGGGCATATTTTTCAGTTACTTAAAAAAGCCTAATTTTGTTAATTTAACTAACTTATTTATTTATTTAATGTAGCATTGAAGACACAAATTCCAATTCTTATAGCATGGTAAGTCTGTATAACAGACACACCATGAACTGTCTGAGACATACTTCCAGATGTTTTCAGGAGAGCTGTAGTTGTTATGGTGACAGGACAGTTTTCATTTTGGGTTTTAACAAACAAAAAGGAACTGGAGTATGTTAAATAACACTGCGAGCATTCTATCTACTTCTCTTTCTCTTCAGGAGGGATTGCTGTTTAATGTTGTCCAGAGATGTATGGAGCTGAATGGAGGCCCATAATGCAGTGTTGAGCTCCTGCTGATGAGAGTTTTGGATGTTTTTAGAGTTATCTCAGAAGCTGACTGACACTTATATGCTGTAATCTTCCTTTCCTTTATAAAACTCTGCTTACTGACACTTTAGGAAAATATCAACATCAATTGTAACATGAACTGGTGCTGAAAATTTTAGTGACTAGGAACAACTGTAGACAGCCTTCAGCTATATATTTGTGTTTCAAGTTTAGGTGAATCTGGTGATCTAAAATTGAAAAAAATTACTTTTCTGAAAAATGTTGAAAGACTGATGACCCATTTGGCAGTGATGGTGTTGCAGTACCACAGAGATCTGTCCTAAGTTTAGAGGTATTATGAAGGGTAAAAAGAGGTGAATTGAAATGTGTGGTTTCTACTCATCAAAATTATACATGGTATATATGCCTAGGATCACACAGTTGTGAAGAAATTAGTTCTGCATGTGCAGAAATGGAAATTGTGGGCTGGAAATTAAATTAAAACCCCTAATTCAGCATAGCTGATGTAGTCACAGTTAAAGCCCTTTTCCTGCAGAAACTGCTCCATGCCCGTTTTCAATTTTCCTAAAATTCTGCAAGAACATCCAATTTTTTTGTAAATTATTTGAGAGCATATAGTTGCTGAAGGGCTTGTGGGTCCCAAAGTCTGGTCTTTAGCTGTTGTATGCAGCTGTACTGTAGATTCTTAATTTTAAGAGTTTTGCTGAGTGTCTCTGCTCATCACGACACAACTCAGAATGCTTCCCAGTGCCACCTATTAAACTTCAGATGTCTGTTCATTTCTAGGATACACAGTATTGTCTGTATTAAATCTGAAATTATAAACATGCTAGTTTTTTATATTAATCATTTGTGGTTTAAATTATTAGGGGAGGATAATAATCAGTGTTCTCAGGACTTAGTCCCCTCCTATTTTACCTCACAGGTGACTTCAGTCTTTGGATAATGAGGAGTCACCTAAAAATCTTCTTTAGGAGAAGTCAAAGCTATGCCCCTTGAGTTTGATTGTCCTGATCACTGTGCTCAGGACTGTTGAGCTTTTTCTGTAAGTAACAAATTGAACTTCACATTACAGTTTGTGCATTAATATGAGTGGCATAACTGTGCATGAGAGAGCAAAACCAACAAGATATTTGTAATTAGGGTTGTTCAGTATTTGGATGAGACACTGTAGCTCTTATCACAAATCTGTAACAAAACAGGCTCCAGTCCAATAACTACAGCCATAAACAGAATCCATTAAAATCACCAAGGCCAAAGAAAGTACATTCAGAAAATTTGGAAAAGCTGAGCAGTTCAGTTCTCTGTTCTGTTAATGCTATTTACATCCCCATCCTCCCCACCTTTCCCACCACTTTTTCTTTTTTTTTTTTTTTTTTTTTTTTGGAGGAGTTTCANTTTTTTTTTCTTCTGGAGAAGTTTCAGATGCTAGAACATGACATAAGTGTTCTGTCTCCAGTTTATTAGATTACATGTGATGACTTAATGGTGTACAATGGACTTATGGGCTGGATCTGTGTTTTGTTATGGGCTGCTGGGGAGGGGAGGTTGGGAGGACAGCTGAATGTGCAGATGTGTGAGTGGACTGTGCTGTCAGCCCTGAAAAATCAGAGTGGCCTTGCTGCCTGAGAAGATAAGAGCAGATTGAAGGTAGCAGGCAGTGATACCCTGGGAATGGTCCCAGTCTTGGTAGTTTCAGCCCTGACCTTCTGCCTCAAGCTGTGGCAGGCAGCAATATTTCACTCCTCAGGCAGTGGGTACTACCTTGAAAACCACACTCTTCTTCCTCCAGGGAAACGGTGCTGGGTGGACTGGATAGAAATGCTGGAAAAAGCAGGCTTTGTGTATGACATCGGGCTGTCTTTGGTGGGATTGAGTTAATAGGCAGTAGAATGACTGTATAAAACTGAAGCTGACTGTTACAGGCTTGTGGAAAATGCATCTGATGAAAATTTCTAGATTGTTTGTTACGTGAAGTGACAAGTTCAGTTGATGGATAAAGATGTGTAATAGGCTTAGGTGAAGTACTTTACCTTTCAACAACCATTTTTGTTCACAAAGTTAGCCAAAGCAAAATCAAAGTCTCAGCCTTCACCTGGCTAACTGACAGGTACCTAATGTGACTTTAAATATAGAGTTGTTCTTGCTTAGCTGGATTTGTAGATAAGCTGCTGTCCCTTCATTGATCATTTTATTGGTGACAAAAATCACGTTACCCATGTGAGCCTCTGGAGGGTCACAAAACCAGAGCTTGCAAGGCCCTAAAGGACCCCTGTGGTCAAGCAGCCTGACTTTCAGGGCAGTGGAGGCATTATGTATTTCTGGATTAATTCTTGTTCAACTTGGATCTTACGATCTTTAAAAAGAGCATTTAAAAATCATCAGTGATGGAAAAAGTCAATGCTTTCTGTGCCAAAAACATACAGCAGCTAGTGGAATGACAAATAGCATAAAGAGATGGTGATGTGGACAGGTTGGAAATTCTGAAGTCAAAGTCAACCTGATGAGAAATATGAATAACTCTAGGGACATGTCATGTGGAAATGAGACAACCCTAAAAAGAGGGTTACAGCAGATAGTCAGCTCAACATAAGTTGTCAACACAGAGGAAAAGACCCCAGGATGAGAGGAAAGACTTGTCACAAGTCCAGAGAATAAAAAATGATATGCTCTGACTAGGAGCAGAGTTTATATCATGTATTTGGCCCTAGTACAATTGCTACTGGAATAACCTGCTAATGTCTATTATCAAAGATGACATTGACTGTTACCAGAGAAGAGCCATAAAAATCCATATTGGACTGAGATAGGGTGTTAGAAAGGAAAGGTCAATGTTAGAATCAAGATTACAGTTCCCTCCCTTCCTACCTTTCTCCTCACCTGAAAAATAAACTGTAGTTCAATGCTGAGTTATTTCAAGGAAGTTACATGGCTTGAGTTAAGTAGTAGTTCTGTATTTCTAGTTTGATGAGGAGTGGATTGGGAGGGGAGAGGGGAGGAGTTGAAACACAACCCTGCTGCCATGTCAGCCAGGATCACCTGTGCTTTCTACCTCACTCTACTTTCTACCCTTGTTAGCTTGTGGGATAGTCCTTCCTGCAGTGCAGTGACCTCCCCACCAATGCAGTTATTGCCACATTTAGCTGACCAGATGGACCCTGCCAGTGCATACCTTGCCAGCAGCCAGTGGCCCAGGGTTTCTGCTCACTCACAAGTTTGAATGCATTTTTGGAGGCCTGTCCTATATGAAATAGTACGTTCTTGAAATAATGCAATCTTGAAGATTCTCAGCATAAGTGAGAATGTTCATAAATACAAATAATTTCTATAGATATATTACTCTTCAATAATGAATCATGGCAACTAGGGGATTGCCTTATTTATACCTGCCATGTCTTATTTCCAGGCTGAAATACCAATATATGTGTCTGATTTCTTTAGAGAAAAAAATATACCTTCCCATCCACAATACACAACTTCTTCAGACAGAATGAAGATAATTTTTGTGAGCTTTCATCATTGCCATTCCACTGTATGTTAATTATAGGTGCTAGTTTTGGCATGATTTCATTAGCTGAGCACTTGCCATGTCACCAGGACTTGATTTGATTTTTGTCGTCTCCTTCTAGCATAACTTCTGCTGTTCCATGAAAAAACCCACAAAGCATACAATCCAAAAAACAGTTAAAATTTTTCTCCTTTTTCCCCTTCCCTGAAAAATTAGTTTAGTTTGAGATCCCTTATAGTATAGTAAAATAAAAACAAACCTTGATCTGATGAGTACTTTGGAGAAAATCCTGTCCACCGAGTTATGCTGTGAAATAGTGTTCCTGATTCACTGATTTAAACATAAGTTTCTAGAGAGGCATCTGGATACTTAGTTTAAAAAGTAGATACTATAATGCTTTTTTAGCTGATACAACCAAGTTCAGATGTTAAAAAAAGAAAAACATGCCTTAGCAAAGTAGATTCACCAATATTTTTCAAAAAATATAGTTTCAAAATAGGGTAAAAATATAAAAGGAAGTAAAAATGCTAAAAATATAAAGCAAGGTCTGGTTTTAGTTTGTGTTGTGATTTTTTAGTCTGAGTGTGCAATGGCTCTTACCTAATGAGAAAAGGAGTAAATAATCAGTTCTTTCTAGCAATTAACTGATCTGCCTGCAGGATGATAATTAAAATGAGTCATGCATGTAAAAGCAAACTGAATCTTTCCCTTGGCTAATTTTTCTTCCATTAATTCACTTTCAGAATGGCATGCTTTAAAATTCTGCCAGAAATTGATATACAAGTGTATTCATTCCTGAAAGTCCTGGGTCCTGCTTCAAAGCAATTCCACGTTTGAATCCCATGTAGTGCTGAAAAATTTGCCACCTAATTCATGTTACCTGATCCTAGAGCCTGCAATGTTTGTAGAGTCAGCAGGAAGAGCCAGAGATCTCCAAGGGAATAGTGAGTCTTTGGGCAGGATTAGCCCATGGACAGTGTTGCTGCTCATCTCCTGCCTGCTTTTTTGGGATGGTACACCTGGCAGGTGTGTGCTGGGCATCTCTACCAGCACGGGATCCTCTCCTGAGGATATGCAGGTGAGGTATCCTTACCACCAGGACACAGAATTGTCAGAAGCAGAGGAATTGGAGAATTTTCCCATCTTACTGAAGCTGAGCCTTACTCAGGGGTAAGAGAGCCAGGAGGACAGAGAAGATGCTTAAAAGAACCCAATTTTATGAGACTTTTAGCTGGTGTCTGCAGTTGGGAGTTGGGAATTGCCATTTCTGATCCCTCTGCTTAGGAGAATGACTGGTTTTAGGTAGCTTCTTAAATACATGAAAAATATATGAAACTTCAGAGAATCTGGGGAATGTGAGGTAAGGCATGACAGCCATCTCATATTTAATCAGAACATCGGGTTTTGGTTTTTTTCCTGCAGCTGGTGGTGAAGGCTGGTGCTAGGTTTCTGACACAGAAAAAAAAGCATGTTAAAAGTGCCCATGTTTTGGCACCAGTGAAAGAAAATCTCCAGCCCAACCAAGAGCTGACTGCTGAGCTGTCAGTGCTGTGGGACAAGCAGGCTGGCTGCTGCACCATTGCCTAATCAGATGTGTACTTCAGAAACCAGCTTCCTCCCTGCTCCACAGCATGAGAAATTTGATGTTAACTTTGCACACTGAATTATCAGCTGTGTTAGAAATTTTACTCACAGTACCAACAGAAGAAGGGAATGAAGTGTTATTTGCTAGAATATTTTGGAAGTACGTCATGTGATGCATCCCTTGTTTATCAGTGTGATGCATTCTTTGTATTCAAGGCTTGATTATCTCCAGGGAGCTGAAAACCAATGGCTCCAGTAAAAAGCAATGGAAGATGTACTGCTTGCTACACCTGACTGCTTTTTATTATAGATAAAAGGGAAAAAAAAGTGGGTTTTTTTAACATGGTGGGGTTAAAGGTAAAATTCAGCTAGTCTCTAGCATACCTTTTGCTTTTGATACTTGCTTAAAAAGCACCAAAGCTTTTTGGGGCTGTGTTACTATACGCTAGTTTTTCCAAAGAAATTTTCAGAAATGATTTTTTTTTTAAGTTTTGCTTTCTAGAATTGATATTCTTCTCTTGAAGAAATATAAGAAAAGCCTCTGCTTGTTGAGAAAATGAGTTTGACCAGGTGATTTTTTTTCAGAGATTTTTTTTTTTTGTTAGGTATGATTGTAAAGACTTTAACTGAGAAAATTAGTTAAATTAGTTTTTTGGATCATAAATAATTCAGAAATGGAATTCAGACAACCAGGTTCCTAGATATAATTAATGTAAATCTTAAAATAAGTTACTTCTGTGTAGAGTTGTTGTTGGCTAGTAGCTATTCTATGTATTCTCAGATCAAAGGAAAAAAGCTGCAAATAGGGTTTTTTTAAGTAACTGGCTTATACTTTCTGAACACAGTAAATGTTAATCCTTAAACACATGGAATCAAGGGGTTAACTTCTCTTAAGTGATTACTCAGACTGGTTAAATATTTTGCCAATTAAGAAGCAGCAGATTTTATCTGACCTACTAGAGTGGGGTGGGATTGTTAAAGCTTAATCATTTATTAGCTGCATTTGATGTAAGGGGCTAATATTTATTGACTGAACTCTAGGGTTTAACAGATTTTTTTCTGAACTAGAGTAGGATCTAGTTTTATTTCATGCTGTCAGAGAAGTGTTTTGGGGTTTTTCTTTTTTTGTTTGTTTTTTATCTTTGAAAAAAAATTGAAAATATTCTAAGATACCAGTGCAGATAACTAAACATCTGTGGAGCTCTGCTTACTAGAGATAGAGATGACAGATGCACAGATGCACAAATACATATGTCTTGGAAGTGCATTCATTTGAATTAAGGCCAGCTCATATGTGGATGGGTTTAAAAATTGGACTAACTTTGAAACTGTATCAAATTTTTCCTGTAGTTACTGAGAACTGAACACTGTAATAGGGAAATAGTATGCTGGCCCCATGAGGACTAATTAAAAGTATAGGCCTGTCAGGTTTTGTCTGCAACCTGGGTAACAGGAGTTGGACATGGAGGGAAAAGCTAGAAAGAAGAGTCACTTTTTTTGGGGGGAGGGCAAGCCCTGCTTTGGTTGGGTAGGGGCAAAGAGGTGGGGCTACACTAAATACATAGAGAATGGCCTTTTCTTCCTCATTTTTTTCCCTTTTATTTGGGGTATTGGTCAAATAAAAGGTGTCTTCTGACCAAGTGAACTAAAACATCCCATCATTTCCTAAGGGACCCAGTGTGGGCAGATTTCAGGAAGCTTGATGTAGTCAACAAAGAGACAATGACCTGTTTTCGATAAGCTGTGGCCAGTGCTTTGCTCATGGCATGTACGCTGCTGGATGGAATACTTTAATAAGCCTGTTTTTCTCTGCATACATTTTTGTCACTCCTAGAATTGCAGGAATTGTTGTGTCTTTAGCTCGTCTGTTAGAAGGACTATTCTATCTCTATTACCAGCTTGCACTAAATTTGTTGTGACCGGGTGCTGTTCTTGAAAACTTGCAAATTCTCTATTAAAGGGTAGGGGGTTTTGTTGATTTTGTTTGTTTGGGGTTTTTTCCAATGTTTCCACCATCTTAAGAGATAAGCCTGCCAATTCATTTGTTGCTAAAGACAGATGCAAAAGAAATCTTGTCTGAAAGAAGACCTCTCTATCTAGATTGGAACAGGAGATTCCTGCTGTGTCACAATTTACTCTGTTACCACTTAGAAAGATAAAGGTTGTTTTTCAGTAATGTCCAGCTCTTGATGTTTTTTTTTTTAGGAGACAGTTTAGCTTCAGCAGATATTCACCCCTGCCAGTAGGGAAGCTTGGTTATGAAGTTTATCCTGACATTACTTTAACATTGTCTTTTAGGTAGGAGTATTCAAATGATATATATACTTTTTTTCAGATGACAGATAACTTTTTGTTTGCTTTTTTGGTCAGCTGATCATTGAAAACCTTTTCTGATTTTCAAAACAGTGGTGCTTGGACAAATTTTTTTAATTTCACTGTCTCTCTAGATTTAAAAATCATAGGAAGGAAGTGTTGTATCTCTTGGCACACTTCAAGTGATCAGATGTGTATGTTCAAATATGGTCACATAAATTTGTTTTATAACTGATGAATAAGTTTAGGCCATTTAAGTTTCTGTTCTTTAATTAAGTTTTTAATTCTAAACCTCTGTTTAAAATACATGTAGGATCTAGGAGATGTCAGAGGCTTTCCTGGTGGAAGTGGAATATGAAGGGAGGTCAGTATATTAGTAGCAGTTATACTTTAAACTTAGTTATCTGAAATAAGTGAAGATAGGTGTCAGGCACTGGATATATTATTCTGTGGAAGAGCTGTATTTTCTAACTGAACTGTGAAATGTGCATTTGTCCTGAAGTTGGACAATTAAGCATACATTTGTAAAGTACATGCATTTGTACATTACTACACAAAATCCTGTGACTATATATGTGTTAAAATACTTGGGACTCACAATGCTAGCATGCCCTGTTACTTAATTAACAGATATTTTATTTTAATGAAATGTGTGCTACAAACTTAACCATGTTTGTATTACTCAATAAGAAAATGGGTTTGTTTATGTTGAAGGATTGTGCCCTTCAGTCAGTTAAAATAAACCAGCAAACTGGTAACATTTTTAGGTAGGTCTCTCCTAAGTCTGAGTTTCTGTTTGTCTTCTGCCATGATGGCAGAAAGCTTTAACATGAGCAATTACCAAGGCTGAGTGCTTGTGCAGTACTGCAGTCCTAATAGAAAGCAGAGCTGTCTGGAGTGATCAGAAAAAAACCGATGTGTTTGTTTGGCCTAACTTCAGTCAAATGATGTTAAAAAATATTATAGGTAGCCAAATTAGAGGTGTTCCAAAGTCCCACAGATGTGGAAACTTTCCAATGATATTCAAGGAGGGCAGTACTGGGGGTGATCCAGTGTCTTGGTTCCCCAGAACTGAGGGAGGGCATTAGCCTTGCTCTGCTCCTGACCAGCCCTGCTCTTTGCCTCTCCCAAACTTCTCTAACTCAAGACAAAAAGAACCCAGGCTTAGAGTGGTCTGTCATGCTGATGTACAGGAGGGAAAGAGATGGTACTGCCTGGCCAGGTACAGGGCAGAGGGGAGGATTGGAGGCCCTCTCTCATGTTCCTTTTTGGTTGGCAAAAAACCTCAAACTAGTTCAGCTGCTCCTGAAGCTGCAGCCATGGGGTTACAGGCAGGTCTCCCTCTTCTACAAGATGCTTTCATTTTGTGTGCAAAAGGGGCAACTCATCATTTGGATCAAAGGAGGTCAGTGGATACAGGATAAGATGTATGAGAGTTTTAGGAACAGATCTCAGGCTTGGCTGCCTCTAAGGGTATGACATGACTGATACCATGAAACTGGCGTTGTTCTGCTTCAGATCAAAGCTTTGCAATCTTCTTCCCATCTTACTTCTAATTCCAGATAATTGAGGACAAGCACAGCAGGACACTGTCTGTCTGACACATCTAAACAAACTCTTATTGCAGAGATTCCTGTTCAAAGCATTTTGCCTTTTCCCTCCCTGGTGGTTGTGTTTCACAGATGGAAGGAAGCCATTTTGTTTTCACAACTTCTGTTATTGCTGTTTGATTCTCCCCTGGGTATCTCTTTTTCCAGGATTACAGTAGCAGTAATGTTAGTTTTGGAAAGAGGAAAATAAACTGGTCTGTTCCTGGAAATCTAAGTAGTGCTTTATGCAAAGAGGAGAGACGTGGTGCTGTGGCCCTTGTACTGCTCTGGATTGGGGAGTGACTGGCAGACGTGGCAGTGGCTGTGCTAAGATGAATGTTTCCAGGTACAAGGCAGTGCCCTAGAAAAACATAAATGGAAGACAGTTGTCAGCAGTGAGGAGTTAAGTGATATCACAGAAACAAAGCCTAACCATCCTGAGATCTATCAAAATACCGGAGAGAAACTTGCAGAGACAGACTGCTTGAGGTTTTTACTTGCCATACTCTAGATGTCTTTCTTCTGTGTCCTCATCTCCTGTTGGGATCATGCACTTCTGCATCTGTAGGCAGTAAAGAGCAATTTCTGTTTGAAGGGATCTTCTGAGGCAAAGGGCATTTAGGAGTCTGCCTCATTTATTTGCTGCTCACTGAGGTGTCACACTGCTCCTGCCTGCAGGAATAGCAGGAATGTGCTGGTGGGTTTCATCTGTGCTTGGTGTGAAAGCTGCAGTTATGCCTGACCTGCAGAGCCATCCTCCTGTTTCACAGGAATCAGTTTCCCATTGCTTTGTGAACTGTCCATGCACTTCTTGTGTTTACGTGAAGGAAGATGGATCAGTGCTCGTGTGACAGTTCTGGCGGGCAGAGCAGCTCTCACAGCTGGGAAAAAGCACATTGCAGAGTCCTGCCAATGAGTTTGTGATCAGGCTCTTTGCATCTGGAAACTACTAGTAATAACCCCATTCTGCCAGCCGGTACGTGAGGACACAGTGGGAACTGTTTGGGTTGTTTTGCTTTTATTTTTTGTGTTTTTAAGCTGCATTTTTGAAAATTTCAGTGATCATCTGTAATGGAACAAAAGATAGGACTGGAAGAGTGGGCCTGACACTGTTTTTTATAATTTTCTGTCTGGGGAACTGCTTGCTCTTTGGTTTGTTTAACAAAACTCAGAGGCTTTGCAAACGCACCTTGGCAGAGGGAATTTCCTGGTGAATAGCAGGCTTCCATCTGCATTTGTGTGGATTTATAAAGAGTGTTTTGATGATGTAGTACATTGCTGAGCCAGGCTCCAGAAAGATGTCAACAAGTGTTGTACTGGTGTACGTAAAGTCCAGCAGTTAAATACCATGTTAACCATGTGAAGCATAACCTTAATGGCTTTTTATGAGAGTTTAGGACAAAAGTATGATGGTATTATATTGATGATATTAACACATGCAGGAGAAGTATTCTCTGCAAGGATCCCAACATTAGATGGATCCTTAAGGTAGGTACGAGTTTTATTCCCACCCTGCAATTTATACATTGTGTCTTAATTTCTCCCAACACTATATTAAAATGTCCTCCTGTACCATGAGGTTTATTGAATCTCCAGTGTGAGATTTTGTTTGACTTTAAGAGCTTTCCTAGGAAAAAGAATTGTTTCTTTTTCATTAAACCACTTCCTATAACTCTCATGGCCATTCACTCCCTTGTGTAATTTGACTACTGTTCCTGCTTCATTGTATTTATTTCCTTAGTAATTTTCAACTCTGAACAATTGTACAACTCTAGTAAGGATCTAGTTGTCTGTCAAGTGATAGTTAAGTATCATATGCTTTTACTTTTCAGCCTTGGTCCCTATTTACTGCAGATGTTACCAATATGTCTAAAATACTTGAGGGAACCCAGTAGAGTGAGAAAAGCAGAGGGGAGATGGATGCTCATTTACAGTGTGCTGTATGTCCAGGCTGGAACACTCTACTCTGCTTCCTGGAGGAGCAGACTCTTCCTGACTCTGGTCTGCTTCCTGCAGCCACATATCCTATTCTAATGGATCTGTGGACTTGATGCAAGGAAAAAAAGGAAAGTTTTAATGTTTACCAGAAATTTTTTTTTCTTTACAGACTAACTTTGCATCAACTAGGTCAGTTTAATTAGTCTTGCTAAGAAATGGAAACTGACATTTCAGAGTTTGGATATGTTAGAACTTAGCCTGTTTTGCAGAATGAGAAATTAATTGATGCATGCTTAAAGTAATCTGTTATTTAGGAAACCACCTCTTAATGGAAAATACTGGGGTTATGTACTATAACACAGCTTCACAAAAAGTGATGTACAAGGAAAAAGACCCACCATGTTAACAAATTTGGATACAAGTGAAAAGCAGGTATTTCAGATTTAATTTACCTTTGTGGCAGGTTTAGCAGTTATTCTGTTGCTTAATGGTGAGGAATTCAATTTGATGTTACCTTTTGACTTTTCCAGCTGCACTCTTACTCCTCCCTAATTTCTGCTGTTCATTGCCTCAGGCTATTCCAAGCTTCAATACAGATAAGACTGCAAACAACCCCTGCCATCCAAAAACTAAACTGAAGCAAAGCCTGTCTAAAAGAGTTTTCCTTGCAGTTTTTTTCCCTGCTGTGACATACATAATCTCTCTTGATATTTGAGAGATCTTTATTAAAGTTTTAAATACTGTTTCTACCCAACAAACTTTAAAGGACTAGGAGTTGATGTAGGCTTAATTGCCTTTGCCAACTGGGTGGGACTGAAGTACATCTTTGTGGAAAGGTACAAGAAAAGGAGTTTAAAAAGCATATTGATTTTCCTTAGAAGAACTTGACATCCAGTGCCTGTGAAATTTCCAGTAATATTTGAGAGACACAGCTCAATATTTGATGTGAAACCTTGGAGTTCAGATGTTGTAAAAAGCATACTTTCTTTCAGTCATATGCGTATACACCCCTTCGAGCTTCATATTTGGAATATTTTATTCTTGCTCCTTCTCAAGCTTCTTTATTTCTCCTTCCTTTCCTGAACTGTTACTTTTTTGTATCTGTGAGGTCCTTAAAGAAGAAATGCAGATGATACTGTTCTTGAACAAAAACTGGTGAGCTAGTACAGTGTAAGATTGTCAGCCTTCATCTTTACAAGTTACATAACTTTTGAGGATCTTTTGCTTAATTTGGGATTTGCTTAATTTTAAATCCCAGCATAGACTTCTGAAGGTACACTAAAGTGTGTATTTTCAATGTGCCCTAAGTAACTAAAAGTCCACCATTTTGGAAGCTCATTCTTTGAAGCAAACTTCACAGTAGGATACAGGCACTATTCTGTTTTTTAAAAGGACTCATTTGTTTACTTCTAGAAAATGTGAGAACTGTGAAGGGGCCAGTGTTGCAAATCTGCTGTAATCAAAACCCAATGAGACTCATCAAGAAAAACCTCCACCATATACTACTGAGACAAAAGTTTAACAGATGGGCCTACTGAGATTATTTTTAGACATGTAAATTGGTTGAATGTTATGAGTAACACTTTTTCTTACTTGAACTGCAACCAATGCTTTGTTAATTTTTTCTGCATAACCACTCAAAGACTAGATCAGAGTGTCTTAAAAATAATTCTTTGTCTATAAATTTTGTTTTCAAGATCTACAGATATGAAATAAGTAATTTTAAAAGATCAAAATGGATTTTTTTCAACAGTTGAGAAGCAATGCAGTGTGCTGTTAAATAGATTCACGGGGAAGATAATTGAAGGCTGTTAAGCAGAGCTTTAGAAAATCATTATACAATACAAGCACAGTCTTTGTCAAGCTTTATGGATAACCTACTTTTAAAATAGGCCCCAAGAGCAGAAAAATTGCAGATTAAAGAATATGCTTCTATGTCTTAGGTTCTGTTGCTTCTGAACTGTGATTTTCCCAAAGCTCTGGAGAGGTTACAAGCAGTACACTGACTGTTTCTTGGTTGCTATGAAAAAAAATGAGGAATTTGCAAATACAGAAACAAGAAAGCAGCAATTGATCCTGGTGTTACACAGGAACATCTGTCTGGAGTTTCAAAGGCAGCTTGCTATCAGCTATGGCAGATTTTCTGTCTGGCTGTGTAAGGATTGTGTGAGCTTGTTGTGTCTATATTGAAGCTCCTATTGTTCTCCTGCTGTGAAATGACAGATGGACATGTCTATCCTGAGAGATCTGCGACTTTTGGCTGACTCGTAGTTTCTGAATCCATGCATAATAAAGCTTGCTATAGTCCTTCAAGGGGGAAGAAAAACAAAAATAGAAAAAAAAAAAATCCAAATGAAACATATGGTGCCAGGCTGTATTGTGAAATCATGGAAAGTAAATTCCTTTCTTCTTTTTGAAGGCAGATAAGTTGTTTTTCTGTATGGGAGCTGTCAGCTTTTGCTTTATTTTTGTAGGGATGTAACATATCTGATACATATGTATGTTTATATTTTTCTTTGTCTCAGATAAAACAAGTTATGGTGCTTTTCTGGTGTAGTCACATAAGCAACCAGTACACACACATGGAGTCTGAAAAGAACAGTGATGAAGGAGGCTAAATTGGTTGAGATGTGTGGAGGGCATGGTGTCCAATTCAGAGATACATGTTTTGTTTTCTTATGACATGAATTAACATGTCATTAGAAACATGTTAATTAGTTTTTCAATTACATGAGTTTGTCTTAATATGTAGCATAAATGTATGTTAATTGGATAATAAATGTATTTTATGTTTCTGAAAATGGTTTGTCTGACAAAATCTTACTGAAAACATGCATCTCTATTCAGCTCAGGTAAATATGTTTTTGTCTTGAAATAAATGATCCTAGAATTAAAAAAAGGGAGATGGAATTACCACTGGTTTTGAGACATCTGTTGGTTAAATACAACTGAATTAATTTGTGTCACTGTTAAAACGTAAAACTAGATGCTGATGCTTACTCCTCAGTTTGTCATTGTTTCATGGAAACACTGGCATTTTTGCTTCTGTTATGTTTGCTCTGCAAGTCTGTGGATTGTTAAGGTCTGCTAAGACAATCCCATAGCCAAGTATGCACCACTGTAATTGTTTAAACTGGGAGCTATAAACCATCCTTCTGGACTGAAGGATCTGTATAAAGGAAGGGCTTAATTTAAGTCCTGTGCAAAGAAATACATAATGAAGAAGTGTATATTGTAGAAGGGGAAAACGTGGAATGGGCTGTGGATCAACACAGTTTTTCTTTTCCGGAATGTTTTGTTGTCATGTGAATAGGAAGTGCATATTTTTAAAGCAGCAGAAGGACAACAATTAAATATTTGGCTTGCCTTTCCTCATGCTGTACTACAGGAGGGCGTGTTACAGCTCACCTCTCTGTTACCTCTAGTTCCTTACAGAAAAATAAGTTGAAGGAGCTGGATGGGCTGGGATGAGGCAGCGTGACGTGTTTCTCTTCCAGGGACACACTGAGATCTATCAGTGAAAATCTGTTGCACCTGAACAAAGGGTCACTCAGAGTCAGCCAGTCAGTACCTCTTCCTTTTTCTTAAACTAGTAGGAGACACTGCAGTCCTATTTCTTCAATTGCCACATTTTGTGACAAGTGATTTCTTTCTGCTAATACATAACTTTAAAAAGTCAAAAACAATTAGTTCAATTCACTGCAGTGTAATTGAAGTACAGTATAGATACTACAACCTTGATCCTATTCAGTAGAATTTTGATCCACATCCAAATGGAGGGATTTCTGCTTACCTAAATTGAAATTTGCCAGTGTGAACTGAGAACCCTTGTCGGCTATGTTTCTGGATGGCTCATGTCAAGACATAGTTGATTTTTCAAGTCCTTGTTGAAGGGTAAGGTATAAATAGCTACCACTGACCAAAAAAAAAAAAAAAAAAAAAAAAAAAAAAAAAAAAGG
>VXBB01024245.1:12206-25343 GCA_013399915.1 Illadopsis cleaveri | reverse complement strand
AAATGGTAAATTTAATTAATGAAATAAGGGTTAAGAAATTAGCTGATCCAGTCCTCGTTCATCCGTGTATGTTATTGTGTTTTTCTGTAGCATGTTAGTGTTCATTTCAGTTCTTCTAAATGTGTTTTGCATAAGTCTTAACTGTTCTAGTGGTATGCTGTCTGATGAGGTATGTCACTGTATTAGCAACACACAGGAGACGTGAGGCCTTGAACTTTCTCAGGTCCCATGTATGCATTGAATACAGCAAAATGAAATTGTGCAGAAACTCTGCACACATAGTGTCATAGGCCCAAAGCTTATCAAGCAAAAAGAGTAAGTACAGATATTTTACTTGTGAATGGTAAAAGGAGGAACTTGACTATTATGCTTTCTGGGTTATGAGGAGATATGAAGCTACAATATGTGAGTCAACTCATAGTGTCAGTAAACAGTGCTGGAGAATGGAGCCAGAGGCCATAAATGCTAGAAATTATATGTGTTAACTGGGGACCTACTTTTTTATTGGTGTCTCTTGCTCTTGGTTTTATTTTTCTTTTAAAAACTTCCTTCTCTTTAATTTTTTTCTTCTCTCGAAAAAAAAAAAAAGAGGGGAAGAGGGAGACAACACCTTTTTGATATGACTAGGTTAGTGTGACCTTTTAGACTTAAATTATTTTAGTAAGTGCACATATGACAGGGTGGTTTCTGGCAGTACCAGTAGGTCACTTCAACTGAGAGTAACAACTCAAATTAGTGGAGTGGTGTTTTTGTATGCTGAGTACAGTGTGTAGCCTACCCACTGGGTAATTTGACATTTCCATTTACTCCAAGGCAGGTACAGAAAGAAAGATTGCCTTCTTGTGCTTCCTGCTGCGTTCCCTCTTTCTTGGCAGACTACACTCATATTTTGGGAAAACTTGACAGGGAAGGGACAGTGCTGACTGCAATTGAATGCCAACAGGGGATTTGCATTAGCACAATACCCTCCTACTAGAGCAGAAAAGAGTACCTTGGACCAGAACAGTGGAAACACCATCTTCCTGCAGTTCTCCAGCAGTGTAGCTGAAGGCAATACCTGAGTAGATCTCCACTTGCCAAGCCTGCCTGAAGGGATTTAGTGAGTTTTTCACTGGGATTTTGTTAAACTTCTATTGAACGACCCTATTTTATTGCCCCTCAACAGGCTTTTGAAGCTAAGCAATAACGTTAGTGGCTTATTCTATTTTTTTTACTATCTTAATTGGAAAGAAAAAAACCCAAACAACCAACCACAAACATTTACTGCCAGAGGGGCTATCAGTGCTTCAAACTAGTGATTTGTTGTTTGGGGTTTGTTTGTTCATGGTTTTTTAGATTTCATTTTTTAAAAAAATCTAGATGGTCAGGAGTCACTCTTACTGAAGTCCACTTCTCATCATTTTTTCCCTCTCTCATAATTAAGGTCTTGTGTGATCAACTTTTGTTTTTCTTTCACTGATTTTAGAATTTACCATGCTCAGGTAAGAACTGAAAGATTGCTAAACTGAAAACTCAACATTATAATTTATCTCTTTGTCAGGTACTAGTCCAAGTATTGAGAGAGTCTCTGAAAGAACAGGAGAGTCTTCAGAAGACTGGGTAAGGGCATATGTGAACCTATGCTCCCTCTTTCTTTCTTTCTTAAATAATAAATAAATATGTATATATATTGTAAAGGTGCTGGGGAATATGAAGGGAATTGTAAGCCAGTCAATAAAACCTGAAAGAAGAAAGGAATTACAAGTTGGTCAATGAAACCTTAATCCCTGCACATTTTTTTAACAAGTTATTAAACAGTTGTTTTATAAGCACCCCTGGAATAATAAAATTGATAAGCAACCAGTATAGATTTATCAAGAGCCAGCTGTGTCAGGAAATTTTAATTTCCTTCCTTGGTAGTATAGCTAACCTAGCAGATAGCAGATGAGTGGTAGATAGATGAGGTATCTTGACTTTATTATTTTTTTTCATACAGTGACTGTGAGTGATATTCTTGACTACCTCACACATCACTTAGAGAAAAAGGTCGAGAACTCCACAAGAAATCATTGTAAAATGAACACACAAGTGGCTGAGAAAAGGTCTCCAAGTGTCATTAATGGTTTACTGATTACTGAAAGTATTTCAGATGGGTCCAGTATATCTTCTGGTTGTGTTTGCATACTTGGTAGCAGTAGAACACAGAGAATATGGTAAATGTTATCAAGCAGACACTGTGAATCCACTTGTTGCATATAAGGAGTCGTGAGATCTAAGTAACAAAAGCAAGCTTATTATCAGATGACCCAAATTCACTATACAGGGTCCTGTGCCTCAGCTGGAAAATTTAGATGGCTCTCACATAGGAAAAAGGATGGCTGTAAAGCAGTTACTTTGACAATTTGGAGAGACAGCACAAACGCAATGAGTTGAAATTCCAAAAGGTGAGCGCAATTTCCTATGTTTTGCATACTTGCTTGAAGAGAATAGAAACTTAAAGTAGTCTAGCCAGTGAAGACCTGGAGGTTACAGTTGAAGGGCAAGTACACCTGTTTATACATCTGAGATATGTAAATAAGGAATGCTGCATGTAAGGGGACATAGCTGTTATTTTCTGTTTAGCACTTATAAGGTCTTAGGTAGAATACTGCACACAGCAGCTATAATAAAGTGCTTTAATACTATGACCAGCATGAAGGTTTTGAAGGGAACAACTGTTTAGCCTCACAGGAAAAAAAAATGAGAGCTGTGGGAGACCTCTCAAAAAAAGCAAAAATCTTTACAGGACATATTGTCTTCCATTATAAGGAGGGCAGAAACAATAGCAGTATAATTTTGGATGGATAATAAAAAAGTAAGATCTGTCTTAGATATGCCATTTTCTGTGGCAGCTGCCTAATACCCGGTGTCTACTATGTGATTTGTCCATTTACATGTTCTCAATAACTCATTTCCTTTGGTTTATTAGGAGGGACAGGTTCTCAGATGTCACATAGCTGGAGACAGGGAGTCTCAGTGGCAATAGGTGTCTGAGTCATCCTAGTTTTCCAGGCTGGAGTGTTATTGTCATTTTTGATGGCTAGTGAGCATAGCAGTGAATGGAATCTGGACAGCAAACTCTGTCCAAAAGAACAAAATCCTATTTCATTTTATAAACAGGTGATGACAAAATTCAATCAAGATTGGTGTGTTGTCTTCCCCATAGAAAAGATATCGGATTTAGCCTCATCTTTAGAAAATGTGTTGAAAAATCCCTCTGTACTTCATTCTTCTTGCTTTACCTCTCACACAATAAATAACCCTACCACTAAACAGACCCCTAAAACACCTGCAAATCCACTCCACTGCCATGTAACTGGACTTGATTGGCCAGTTTATCAATGTTCAGATAAATCTGAAGGGACTATTGCTCCTCATGGAAGTTTAGTAGCTAACCAGATTAAAAGAGAATTTTAATACACAAAGGGAACAGAAGTGGGCCTAAATGACTTCTTTCTCCTTATACTGTGTACTGTGCTGGGGCATTCCTCAGGTACAAGGTCCACCTGTCCAGGCTTAATTTCCACTGAATTAAAAAAGCTTTCTAAAAGTAGACCAAAATTTAACCTCCTTGTAGAATACAGCCTTGGCTTTTAAAAATGGTTGTACCTAATTTGTTTTCCTGCTTAAGTGTTGGCTATGGATCATGGCTTGTTTCCCAGTTGCGAATATAATCACACTTATGGGACAAGCAAAATAATTTTTCTTGTTTGCAATTTTTGTTTCTCACAATAATTGTACATAACTGTCTAAATCTGTTGTGTCTTAAATTATATCATGCTGTTCACAGAAATTGTGATTAATGCTGTTTGTAAACTGGGAGAGAATTAAGAGTCTAATGTCTGCTTACATTCTGTGCTTGTTGGTTTGTCTGCCTTCATCTGGTATTTGGCATATTTTCCTATATATCATGAGAACAGACAACTAGGCATGTTCCAGTCAGGCCAAGTGTCCATTTAGTTTCATACTCTTTCCAAAGGCAGCTAGTACATTTTCTTAGGGAGAAAAATGTTAGAAATGCATGAAGTATATGTAGTAATTCTTTCCCATGGTTAGGTCCTTTAATTAGTGGTTTAGGAGCTTCCTTAGCTCTTAAGGTTGAACCACAGGCATTTGTGTTTTTAGTAATCAGCAGTGGGTCTGTCATTCAAGAATTTCGTTATTTTTTGAGTCTATTTGTGCATTATGTGTGTCCAGTGTCCTGCTGCAGTGATTCCATAATTCAGGTATACTTTGTGAAGAAAAAACATTTCCTAGTTTATTACAGATCTATCATCATAGTAACCTGCCAACTCGATTTTGTTGTGAGAAATGGATCTTTGTTGACTTTTCCATGCATCAGTCATTCTGTCAACCTCTTGTACACTTCTCCTTGGTGATTTCTCTTTGCTGAAGACTTTCTGTCACTTTGGGCTTGGAAGGTCTGACAGTCTTTTGATGAAAGAGTCAATGTCACAACTTTGTGAAAGCACCACCATCCACTTGGTGGCCAAAGCACTGAATTTTTTTACTTTGTTATCAATAAAACTGAGTGAAGATTTCTTTAATTAACTAAGATTCTATGAATTATGGGTTAGATGACATATATAAATTAAGAAGGAATGAGATTGTAGATCTGAAAATTATGATAATTTCCACAAGTAGTATGATATTGAAGTTCCTCCCTTTGTGTGCTGTACGTAGTCACTAACAGTGGGTGCTGTTATTTGATGAAAGTTGTTTTCACAGGCATTTTTTGATGCCTAAAGCACTTGTAACAACTGTGTTTTTATGGTTTCTCCCTTTATTTTTATGTAAAAATTTGAGAATAATGAAGGCAATCTTATTACAGCGTCTTACTTTGTTTGAAAAGCTTGTTGACAAACAGTCAACATGTTGAAAAGCATGTTGGCAAGGCTGAGATGCAAATTGAGTTAGATAAATTTCATTTAAGTAGGAGCCAAATTGCTCTAGAATTAAAGAAACCCCAAACACTTGCTTCTCATTCCAAAGAAAATCATCCATTTACCTGACCATGAACTGGATCTGAACTGTGACCAGTCTGTTGAGCGTGTAAAAGATCTCTCTCCAGGTGTCCTGGCTGTGCAGTTGTGCCTCTTGTTTTCCCTGTTGGCCAGCACGTGGGCCTGTCTGTGCTTTATCAAATGCCCTGTTTCTCCCCGTGAGTGTACTTGGCATGCAGTGGTGGAAAGGGCACTGTGGGTGTTTTTTATTTCTTAGTATTTTAACTTTAGTTTGTGCATTACCGCCTGTGCAGTGCAGAGGGTTGTGGATCAGGGAGCAGTGGGAAGGGCTGGACATTGCAGCACTGCTGAGTGTGTTGAGTGTGAGGCAGTGGGTGCTGAGAGCAGATTCAGCAGAAAGGCTGTTGGCAAAGTGTTAAGTCCTCTAGTTTTTCACTTTTGGCTTAGAAGGAAACCACATAATCCTGAGATATTAGGGGAAAAGGAACACGCATAGTACAGAGATCTTCCCACCAGGGTAATTTGTGCAGTCCTGATGCAAGGCATTGTCCTGGGTTTTGGTTTCTGGGCTGGGATCTGTAGGTGCTTCTTTCTCTGTGTAATTTTTTTTGTTCAGTTAAATTATTTCAGGCATCAGCAGAAAGGCAGACTTCTCAAAGCTTGATCAACTGTGAAGCACAAATCTGACAACAGTAAGCTTCATTAGTAGCAGAGCTCATGGATCTGCTTGCTTTAATTAGTTTTCCATAGCTGAAGAAATCTTAAGGGCTTATTTCAGATGCAAGTTTTCCATTAGCAGGCAAACACCATAAATTTTAGTTAAAATAATTCAGACTTCACTCCTCTAAAATTTGATGAAATAGCTCTCTTTGTTTTGTGTGATTTCTTCATATATTGTATTAGGAGCCTTAGTGGAGAGAAGGATTGGAGAGATGACTCATCTGTCCTTTCATGCTAGGTTTTGTGAAAGATACTGTCTATTGTGCACTTTGCAACTCTAGGCTGGAAGTTCCAAGTTTGTGCTGACCCTGTGGTAGTCTATAATGGAAACCTGGAGCTGTGTACCTTGAAGAAAGGGAAAGACTGCCAGGATGCAGAGCAGGCCAGGTTGGCAGGCAAAAGGTGGGACAAATATGTGGTCTGCTGTGGAAAGCTAAACTTAAAATCAAGGAAAAATGTTTTATGGGTCTTTGTTCTGCACAATTATCGATGTTGTTTTGAGTTACAGAAGTCAAAGGCAAATGACGAGTTTTGGCAGGTATGCTAATGCTTTCTAGCCCAGTGATCATAAATGATGAGCTAAAATGTGAGGGATTTTTTAGTAAATAGCTTGTACCATTATCTAATAATTCGCACTGTGTTCAAATTGGAGTATTACAATCCATTGGCTCTTCTCTCTTTTAAATTGTAAAATGTTCCTTCTCTTTGGAAACAGAGAATTCTGACTGACGAGGCTTATAAGCCTTGAATTTAGTGTAGTATTTAAATTTTCTTTGTATTTCAAAATTGAGTCATTCTCTAGTAGCCAGTAATAGCCTAAAGTTATTTACACATAAGCAGGAGCAATTGAATTAAAGCAGTATTTAGCACTTTCAAAAATTTACTTATGTAACATTTTTGTTGTTGCTTTAGAGGTTGGGTTATTTTTTGTGTAGTCAAGTGATTTCATATTATAATTTTATACTTGTTTTGCTGTTGATAAATACCAGTCAAAGAGCAGTGGTTTGGGTGGGGGGATCTTTGTAGCCTTGTTTCTAGGCATTGTTCCAAAGTACACAGATAAAATACTTCATAGGTTTTGTTTAGAGCAGGGCTTTTAATGGAAAGATCACTGCTGAGTCTTTTTGATGCAATTTTGCAAGTACTTGATGCTTGTTCTTTCCTTCAAACTCATGGCATTGCAGCAGTGGAGTTGGCTGTTAAAAATACATAGCTTGTCCTGCATACTGTACTTTAAAGAGGATTAGAGAGCCTGTCAATTTTTTTCTGAACATGTGATGCTTCTGGAGAAATCTGGTGATGAGAAAAAGAGGAGAGCACATGAGAACTAATTGTGTAGAAGGCTCAAGGTATCATCTTGCTGCAGTAAATGTAGAGAGCTTCCTTTGGACTGTTTGGATGAGGTTGTACCCTGATCTGCTCCTCTGTGCCCATGACTGAAATTTATGATGCGTGGTGGATGCCTTTAGGCAGAGAATGAGCTTTTCATTAATTTGTAACAGAGAGACTGGTGGGAACGTTGTTCAATGCTGTGGAGAGCCTGTAGTGAATTCCTTCAATGTTAAGCTAGCTAAAAATAATTCTCCAGAAAATGTATGCTTTAGCTAAGCCCTTTGTTTTTTGAACATGCATTAGAACAGAGGTTAAAACTATGTAATGAAAGTAAAAAGAGCAACACATATGCTCCTTCTCTTTATTGTAATCTTGAAATTATTAAGCTGTGTGCTATGTGCAACCTGAAATTTATGGTAGAAAACTCTTATGGTTTTATAAGCTCTTAGTATTTTTGCAACTATTTTTACATCCCCTTTCTGTATATCTATTCTGTGAAGGGACTGGGGTGGAAGAGCTGGCCCATCTGTCTGCAAGTAGGTGACTTGCTGAATCCAGTGGCTCCCGATGGGCAGAGCAAAGGAAAAATTGCACACTGGATAAAACCAGTTTCCTCTGATGCTGTTTGGAGGCATAAAGTTTCCAGAAATTTTAGTTTCCACAGGAAAGGGAACAAAGATAAGGGCCATTGATACAGCCCTTTAAAAACTGTGGTGGAATGGGTCATGGAGGGTGACTTGCCAGAGTGGGGAGAGGGAGAACAGCTGTTGAAAAGAGCAGAGATATTGTAGCTGAGGGGCCAACACAGCTGAAGGAAGCTGGTTACAAGCAGATTGAAAGCTTCTAAAAAGCAAGCAGTACTTGCATGTGAGGTGTCTTGGCTATACATTAATTTCTTGACCTGGTCACCAGGTACATTCAGGTATGTGAGAGCCAGAGACAACATATGGGTATATAGTCTACAATATTTCTGTGAAAATAGGATATGTTTATATTCTTTTTAAAGTGAATTTTTAAAATGTAGATCTGTCTCTTCCTTTCCTCAGAGAACAAAGATGTTGAAATGCTGGAGGAAATTGCATAGGTGTTTTTCAGCCTCTGCATCTCCTTGAGGAGTAAATGGTGCATGACAAGGATGTTGAGGGGAAGAAACCTTTTCCCCATGATCTCACTCTTTACTGGCTTGGAAGGAGAGCCAGAACTGTAACCTTTTCCTGAAAAAAAATATACTGCATTATTTTTTTGCAAAGGAAAAGAAAAAAAAAAGAAGCATTACTTGAGTAATTACTTGAGATGCTGTTCTGCTCCCCACCTGTGTGGTAAACAAATCATTAGAGGACTTGGCTGTGAAGGTGTGTTTCTGGCCTTGCTTTGAGGTGGTTCAAACTGTCCCACCTCTCCTGGCCAGAGGGGCTGGAGCTGGCTGGACATTAGCATGTGGCCACTCTCTCTGGTCCTGCTGAAGCTGTGCCAGAGCACAGCTGGGAGCCCAGCCCTCTCTGCGTGGGGGAAAGGGATGTTGGCCCTGATGGTGGTACGAGCCCTGAAGGAGAACGGAGTGGAGAGCTTGTCTCTCTTGCAGACACATTCTTACAGCCTTAAACACTGAGCAGTGGCAAACCTCTCTGTGGATCTCATCTTAATTTAAACATTTGCTTTTTGTATTTGTACTGGGGGGGATGTGAGACAGGAAATTGCTGCAAGCTGACCTAGAATCACAAATTTAACCTGGTATGTGTGTCCATGAAAGGATATGCATTAGCTCGCTGTTATTAGACCAGTTTTACTTTGCTAGCCTAGTTTCCCAGGGCAGAGTATACTTTTGAGATCACTGGCAGCTGGCTGTGATTGGTTTTGGTGGCTGCAGTATAGTTTGTGTCTGAATTTAGGAAGAAAGAAAATGAAAATAATTGGGTGTGAAGTTAAACTGCATAGCATATAAAATGATCTACATGCACATCAGAACATCTCAGCTGGGTGGATTTTCATGGTGTTAGATATGTGAATAGAGTTGCAGTCACTCACCTGGCTGAGAGTCTGGCAAACAGAAATCCTTGACTTTTTTTGGTGTAATACTAAGAAATAACTAAGATGCATTTATCAGAAAAAGTCTGCCTTGAAATTCAAGCAGGAAACAAGTGGAAATCCCATTGACATTGAACTGAACCAGGAAAATACTCTTAATTTACTGATATTGTTTTGGCTGAATACAGGAATTTGTTTGTTTTGTAAAAGGCAGTAGAAATACTTAATTTAAAAACTGTTTGGGACAACATAAGCAAATTACTTACCCAAAACACTTCAGTGAAGGAAATGTGTCCTTCCTGCTTTCCTAGGAATTAATGTTTTTCTTTAGGTAGTAGTAATTTATACAACCTATGTATACAATAATCAATATAAACTGCAAGGGACTAAAGGGGTTTATTTGTCCTTCCTCATGACGAGTGTCTGTCTTTACTGCACACAGCCTCATTACTAAAGACTTGTATTCTTCTATATGAAAAAATACTAGTAGCAGTTTCATGTTTTCTTACTCTCAGGCAATGGCTTTAACTATCAATTCTTACTATTTATTGCTTGTGTTAATTGTGGCTTAAAAGCCATACTTGACTGCTGCATAAATATGCCATAGCAAGATGCCATGAAAGCTTTTTTGTTTGTTTTGTAGGAATACTAAAAATTTCTTTTGGCTCCGTGGTTGGCCTCACAACTTTTTCTCAAAGTTGTGCCATTTTTCTGCTGGAAGCATTAAGCATAATTATCATCTTGTGCTGAGTTTTATAACAAAGACTTTTGTTTTATAATCTAGACAAAAGCATTCCATTTGTTTTTGTAGAGATATTCACAAAATGGGTAATTAAAGATAAGGATTGTTGCTTCTCTTTACCTTTATAAGTAATTAAAGCACATTCTACTGCTGTATTTTTTCTTCCTATTCTATTTTTTAAAAATAATTTTCTAGATGCTAGATATGCTTATGTCAATGCTTATGTCATTTCCACTTTAGATAATCTGTGCCACAAATTGAAAAGCATTAGTCCAACGTTAAGGTTCAAAAGAATTTTTGAACAAGGTTGTCTTTTCATACAGATAGAAAGATGGGTGTAGCCTACCAGTCTAGGACCAGATTCCCAAAGAAATGGATGTTTTCCATAGAGCTGCAAGAAAAAATAAACAGAATTTTTGTCTGTGAATGTTGGTGTAGAGATGAGTTGTTGGGCCACAGGCTCTTTAGTAGTGCAGATTAGATTTTACCTGTCTGAAAGGCATTTTTGCATATGTATCCAACCAGTTCATTGCTATTAAGAAGATCTTTAAGTCTTGTCCACATACTGTTGGATCACAGAATCTCAGGTTTGAAGATCCAGAATATCTTCCAGGGTCATCATCAGACAGCACCTATTGGGCTGCTCATTGTTTTCGTTCTTCAGCAGTTAATTGTTTTGCCAGTTCACTCCTTTGAATGTGAGCAGACATTAAACAAAACTGAAAAATTCTCGGTGGTGCTGCAATACCATCTTTGACCAAAAGAAGCACACCTGAGTAGCAGTTTTCTTGAATGTTGGTGATTTAATCTTTCACTGGTAGGTAGTTAATACTATTAGTTAAATTAAAGCTTTGAATGAACTAAAATTCAATAAAAAGACTTTTGGCTGCTATGATAAACTTGAAAATTGTAAATGCTTATTTTAATTAAAAACCTGCTTTTTGTAGCCTAACATTATTATTTGAAATAAATACAACTTTACAAAAGTTCTTTCCACAAAGCTTCTGATTTTCATGCAGAAAGAGGAGGTTTCTATTTTCCTTGTTCGGTAGTACCAGCAGCCTCTGGATTTCATTCTTGCTAGCTGATAATTGTAGGCAATAAATTTTAACAAGCCAGATGTGATATGCATCTTAATGTTATTCAAAGTATAAAAAAAACCCTAGGTATGACTAAAGGATTGGTGAAACTACGCCCATGGCCTCTCAGGTTCTTTAGTTCTGGTCTGCTTTAATGGACGTTTAATATTATGAGAAGGAATGATTGAGGAATCCAATGTGAGATCAGGAAGAACCTTCCCTGATTAGGTTTTTAAAATCACATATAAATATTTTTGGAGCTTGATTGTAATGTGATCACAGAAACATTGTGTGCTATTTAGAAAGACAATAATGTTGATGATTAGAGAAAATGAAGTATCATTTAGTTAATTAATCTTTGCTTCTAGTCATTAAAAAATACTTGTTTCAGAGGCAGGGTGCTCCTGATTGAGTCTGTGGGAAGCCATTATATTAGACACAAAGGCTTGAGAGCCAAGCTTAATAGCAATGTATGCTGTCATTTCATCCAAAGCTACTTGTCTTTCATTAAATGGAAACTGTTTAGGCTAAAAAAGAAAAAAAAGAAAAGAAAAGAGATTAAACACTTTTTTTAGACATACAGTACAGTCTTTTGGAAGAACATGTGTTGCAGATATGTACTATATGCAACCTGATGTAAGAGATTTTAATTCACATGAATATCTGAGAGGAATGTTACAAATGCCTGGAATACACACCTAGCAATTACCAGTATTTAATTTCGGTGGCTCTTTTTGAAGTTCAGTTGAATTTTGTGTTAAATATAATCTTTCATTAATGTGCTTATGACTAGTCTCTCTCTTAAACCATTCTTAGCATCTAAAGTATTTTTAACAGAAATATCACAGAATGGTTTGAGTTGGAAGAGTTCTTTAAAAATTATCTGTTTCCAACCCCCCTGCCATGATCAGGGACACTTTCCACTAGACCAGATACTGTTAAATGACCTGATTTTTTAAAAGTAGCATTTCCTTTAAATGACTTGCAATTTTGGAAGTTTGAAGGCAGCACTTGGATGGAGAATCTTGAGTGGCCTTGTCTGGATGAACTTTGTTTCCAGAAAATGGGAAAAAGTTGCAGAAACTTGGCAGTGTTTATTCTAGCATATTGATATCCTTTCTGGGCTCTCAGTGTTTGTGAAGACTATCCTGCCTATGACATAGTTCCTGTTAGTGAAACTGTTTGGCTGATGTATTAATGGAAGACATTTTAAGTTTCAGAGAAATTGAAGATGCCATTTTGCACAAGCAAGCAATTTTTAAAAGTAGTAGTCTATTCTCAAAAAAAAAAGAAAAAAAAAGAAAAAAAAAAAAAAATCAGAATAACAGTCTTGCTGTTGCTCAGTTTACTTATAATTATAGTAGAAGTGAAGGTGGTGTTGAGCATTTGACAAGTTCCTCAGTATATGTGATGGAATAGCATGTCCTTCTGTGTTGAGTACCTATGATCTTGTGTAGACATGAAAAGCTTCAGCTTTGCACATCAATGCTCCTTTCATACAAATTCTCCATTGATTTTTCTTCATTGTTATCCAGGTATTGGTACAGAGTAAAATTAAGTTCCAAGCCTCTGTCTTCCCTCCTGTAAAGTAAAAACAGACTTTTTTCTTACTTCCCATTTTATTTTATTTCCTCAATTTGCTCTTTATTGCTTTGTGTTCATCCCTTCTTACTTCATAGGAGTCATTAAACAGCTGCTGTGATTTTTTTAAGAAGGTATGAAGGGACTCTAATAGGAATTTCTTTTCTGTCTCAGGATGTTAAAATCAATTTGGTGGCTGCATGTTATGGTGCTCCTCTTCCCTCCCCCACTGATGGAAACATGAGTGGTTTAATCTAGCCCCAAATTGCTGAACGGAAACCCTTTGCTCTTAAGTCAAAAAACTCAGTGCAAGTCTGTGAATCGTTTTATGAAAACACGGGATCGAGTTTCAAGCTTCGAGTCCCTGCTGATACATTAAATTCTTCATGGTATTGGCAGGGAAGAAGCAGGGGACCTTTCTTTAGCTAGATAAATAGGAGAAGTGTCAACTCCAGATGCCTGAGGGAGAGACTCCAGACAAGCTTTTAGTACAATTACAGAAGGACAAAGTGGAAGAGACCCATGGGACTCGTATGTGTATTGAATTTCATTTAGCTTTTTGGTCACAATGGAGAGAAGTCCTATAGCAGTCTTTAAAGTAGATATGCTTGTAGCCTTTTGTGTATAAATTTGGAGATGTGGCACTTTTTGGTGGTTTTTTTTTTTTTTTTTTTTT
>VXBB01024245.1:0-12179 GCA_013399915.1 Illadopsis cleaveri | reverse complement strand
ATTTGTGGGTGTGGGTGTTTTTGTGGGGTTTTTTTTTTTTTTTTTTTTTTTTTTTTTTTGTTGTTGTTGTTGTTGTTGTTTTTTCTTTTTATATATGCATGTTTATGTTATATGTATGCTGCAGTATTTTAGGAAATGGTGTTGGTAGAGGGTACTCATTCTAAAAAAATAGAAGTGCCTCTCTTTCAGTGCCCATAGCACGTGGAAGTGTCAAGACCCTTCCTTGGGATATTTCCCAACAGCTGAAGTAAGTGGGCTTGCACGGGACTGGTGCATAACTCAGCAGCATAGATGCTTAGCTTTGGTGCTGCACTGACATCAGCAGGATTATATGTGTAGCAGGGAATTTTGTTTGCTCACCTGATACTCTCTGTAGATAGTTAATGACTTGTCTGACCTTCACTTGCTTCAGAAAGCCTTCAGTGATTCTTTACATCAAGACATTTAAAACCATAGAACAAAACTCAAAACCATTATTTGCAGTTTGTTGATGGGCATGGCAATCGTGTCTGCATGATCTGCCTACTTTTTCTGTATAAAAAAGGATATTTGTTGTATTTTAATCTTTAGCCAAGCCATATTGCTTATCCTTTTGATGTTGTGGTGACTTGGATTCAGATTTGTTAGGAACATTTCTTTGAAAGCACAATGCTGTCTGATCACATGCTGTGCATTATGAATCTTGCCTTTCTGATACTCTCTAAGTTACATGATGAAAATGAAAATTTATAATTATAATATGCAGTGCATCTTCTTTGTGCCTTCTATGGAATTGGTTATTGTACACATTTTAAATGGACACCCTAATTAAGTAGTGTCAGCAATTGTGTTGAGCAGAATACTTTTAGAACCCATCACTGTCCTTTTCTGTAGAGGACAGACCATCTTTTTCCTTATCTGAATAGCTTCTTTTTACATAAATTACATGAATTCTGTTATTTGAACTCAATTTCTTCTGCACCTTTTCTGTGTTTTCATTTTAGGAAGTTTCTCTGCTTCTCATTTTTGTTCTTCATCTGTTTTATCCACTGTGACACACCGGCCACATGAAACTAGCCAAGTTTAACCTGGTGGGGAGTATGTGTGTGCATGTGTGTGTAACAAAACTAAAAATAATGACACTTCTTGTTTTACAAATAAAATGTTATGATTTAGTTTGGTTGTTTGGGTTGGGGGTTTGGGGGTTTTTTTGAGCTTCTGTTTTCATCCATATTTTTAATCTTAATGATCGTGTGGGAAAGTTTGAAAACACCTTTTCCAGTGCGAGGTAGGTCCATATCTCAGACATGTACCCTTTCAAGAAAACACCAAGAATGTGGAAGTTCACAGTACCATGGTAGCCCTTGGCAGCAGTATCTGGTTTCTTTGTGTGTGACTGAACTGAAATTTTGGCCCTTCTCTAAGGCATTCTTATATATAGAATAATAACTAATAATTCACAGAATCACAAAATATTCTGAGTTGCAAGGGGACCCACAAGGATCATGAAGTCCGGCAACTCTTCAGTGAATGAGTTAATCTCAGTAGTTTACCTTAATCCCAGAATTAATTAGAAAATTTGTTTTTAAACAGTGTGTTTCATTTATGCTGAGCCCCCCCTGTGAATTTTTGTCAATCAGTGTAGATAATGTAACTATTGCACTTGTTGTATGTGGAGGTCAGATGAAGGTCCAAGGTGATATCATAAATAAAGTAGTTAGAAGTATCTGGTAATTGCCAGTTGCCAGAGGAAATTTGAACTGATGTTTTCGTAGTTTCTGCTTCTCTTTGTCTTGAGGACTTGCTGGAGGAAGCACTTGTTATACTTAATGGCTATCAGTGGATCATTTATTTTGTAATTTGTTCCATAATTTCTTGAGCAAATATGGAATTAAGCATCCAGAGCAAACTGTGGCAGATTTCTTCAATGTAACTGTGTCTTGCATAGAAAAAGTGCTTTCTTGAGCCTGATATTTCCCAATATGCTTTGATGCTGTCTGCACTTGTTTTGGCAAATATAGTGAAGGGTTGTTATCCAGTCTTCCTTTCTGTGCTTACCCACATTTTCTGAGGGTCAAAAGAAAATACACCCGTATCACTTAAATCTGTGATCTGTTCAAAAGATGCTGATTTGTCCTGCTGTTATAGCCTGGAACATTCTCGCACTACTACAGTGCTCCATGACAAAACAATGTATTTTGTGTATTGAAGTTCTGCAGAGATTTGCCACTTCTGCATAACTTTTAAAAGTTACCTGATAGGCCATAAAATGAGTTTTTACTGTCTAGGTAAAATACTGAGATGTGAAATTATGACCTTCAGGAAGAAAGTCTGGATTTTGCTTTGCCTTTTTAGTTGTAGAGGATGACTTCTTAAGCATGTATTAATCATTTCCATTCAAGAGCATCTTATTTTTTTATCTTACTTAGAAAAGCAAGAAAAACATTCAGCAAAAAAAGCTTCTTAGGCTGATGGTATTTTGCACTTCAGGATACTATTACACATGCTTGCAATTATCTACTCTGCAAACAATTGTCAGAAAACTTCATCTGTTTTCCAAGTCCCACAGAAGAACAGATGTGGAATTAAGTTTCAAACAATGTACTGTTAATCACTTGCATCTGGACACTAAATGAACTGGAACTCAGTGGGAACTGATTGGATGCTTTGTTAGTTGAGCATGGAGTGGAGAATTTGCATTGTTCTCAGTCTTCATTCTCTGAACAGCCCTTTGAAAACAGTACTAATATATGAACAAGACAAGGGTCTGTTTCAGATATTTAACTCTTTCTAGACAGCCAAAACCATAGGGGACCACCTGAATGGAGCTGGACTATATTATGTGGATGAATATGGAAGACAGATTGTGTATGTATGTGAAATTTTCATTTATTTGAGAGCTCTTTTGATGCTGTAAAGGATACTGAAGAGTAGCTGTGTATCATTTTTGTGCTTTCAAAAACAATTACTTTAACCAGTCAGCTTTGCCTGTAAGAGATTTAAAGTCAATGTTCAATTGCTGGAAAACCATAACAAAACAATTATGTCAGAAAACCTACTCATGTTGTGTTCAAAACCTTAGCATTCATTGGAAAAATCACTTAAAAAGACAGCTCATACAACTGCTTCAGAAAGCTAGTTTTTGGGGAGAAATGATCACTATTTGGGGACTCTGGAACTTAGAGCTTCACCTTTACGGGGCTCTTATTATGGATCAGAGCATCAGAAGGTCATTGAGACCTAAGTAACTGTTGGATTTTTGTTCTTGGAAATATTTTTTTTACTACTAGATAAGAAAACTCATTTGTGTGATTGTCCTCTTTGAAGTATGTATAGGTCTAGAGAAACTGTATCTCCTCATAGGAATCTGCATTTTCTGCTGCAGTCAGATTGAATCTGTTATTAAAATGTGTAGCTTACACGTATGTGATTATTTTCAGTTACTTGATCCCATGTAGCCTGGAAATAATTTGCCTTCCTGAACCTTCAAAATAAAAAAAAGGGAGTGGGGGTGTGAAGAGAGAATCTAATGAATTTATTGCTTCTTAAATCTGATGAACTTGATTAAGCAGACAAGATTATGTCATATTTCAGGGTTTATAGTAGTTCCTTGAAAGTTTTTAAACTCCCTCAGATGTTAAGCCTTATATTATAGTGAAAGGTTAAAAAACTATGAACTCAGCTGTGTATAGTTTTTGGCTTGAAAGTAATAGAGTTGCCCTCAGACCTTGAAATGGGGCATGAAGAGATTAGTAATGATGCATTTTCCTGCCTCCCACAGAGTTCTCTGCCTGACTGCCCCATTGACTGTTTCTTAACTTCTCACCTTCACATGCATCGTGTTTATTCTGGTAATAAGCAAATGGCCCAAGCCAATTAAAATGTTAATTCCTACTAAGATAGCAAAACACAGTGTTTTGAGAAATGGGGAGAACAGAAGGAACTTTGAGAAATGTTTGTTATGTTCCAGAGACATGTTGTCTCTTAGCTTGACTTTCAGACAGATCTGTGAGGCTTAGACCAGAGTTTATATATTCTTTAAACAAATCTTTCATATGGATTTCCTAGGGCTGTTTTGCTTGTGCTTTGTGAAGTAACCAATTTCTTTCTTTTCTTTGTTTTTGGGGAGGTCTGCTTGACCTTAAATTTTCATGTTTTCTTTCAAAATAACTTTCTTTCATGGATATTATTTTGTTTATACGCTTTGCAGAAGGAAAAAAGAGATAATAACATTCAAAATAAACATCTTTATACCTCCATATCTTGTTTTTTAGCCTTTGTCTAGAATGAAATAAATGGCTAAGTATTTCAAGTTCTTTAAACATGACTTTGTGAATGTGGTCAATGTAGACATTGTGTGCATTATCAAGACTTAATAAATGTAGTTGTCTTCTGCCTTTAATAATCAAAAGCCTGAGTTGCAGATAATAGGTCTGTATGGTGCTAGTGTAATTCAAATGAGAACCAGCATTTTTGATGAGTGATACTTTGAGAATATTTGAAATGGGTTTAGATTCCATTTTTTGGTTGTAACAGAAGGTTTGGTACAGCTTCAAGCTGTTTAATGTGTTTTTGCTGAGAGGTGAGTGGGAGGTATGTTAATATACTTTAAAAAGGGTCTTTGAATGAGAGGGCTTTTAGCAAGGGAGTTTGTTCCCTTGTTATGCTTGTGTTGTTCCCCATATTATGTTTCGTTAATTTGTTAATTGTTTTAATTTTGTGAGTTTGTTTCATCATGTCATCAGCCTCTGACATAGAAATAGAGAGCTTTCTTATCTCTGCTCTTTTTCTTGAAAGGTTGTTGTCAAAATTCTGCTCTTTCAGATAGTCAAGAACTTATATCTCAGTTTTACTCAGAAATGGATGTTAAATAATAATTTTAAAAATATTTAGAAGAATTTAAAGGATATTTGTAACTTTGGACAAGATGCATACTGTGACAGTCTTTAAAGATGATGTTACTGACTTCAGGAAAAAACTAAACCTAGATTTTCTGTTTGTATTGCCAGAACATTTCTGAAAAGATTGTTTCTCTAGCAAGATTTAAGTAAATTTGCTTCAGAAAAAGCTTAAAATGACAAAAATTTAAAAGGCATAAGAAGGCATCACTGTGGTATACAAAAACACAATTAATGTATTTTTTAGTTGCTCTTCAATTCCCACCATCCCCAGGGCCAGTTAATTCTTCCATCTGCAAATTAAATATGCTCTTTAACACTTACCCACTTGAGTGGCTAGCTCATTTCCTCTTCCTTGGGTTAGCATCAGAGGAGTGCCTCTTTGTGGGTTTGTAACCTCCAGCTGGAAAAGCATTCTGGATGGAGATGGCTCGGGACTCTTGGAGGTCTGCAGAAACTGCAGGGTGTTCTCCAGAGCTGGAAAATGCAGGAATATTATCAGGCAATTTGGGCAGTCTAATGATTGTTTTATTGACTTGTAATAGTCACATCACCATGATGATACTCTAACTTTGGCTGGAGAAGGAGGTGTGGGATTGAAAACCAAAGAAACCCTGCAGCTGTTGCTTTAAAGAGCATGTGTGGTGCAGAATAAATAGAAGAATTTGTTAATTGCTTGTGACATAACAAAACTCCACAGTTGCCATCTCTAGACCTTTGGGAAAAGATAACTGACTTGTCTCCCTTGGAGACATTCTCTTCCACTCCTGCCAGAAGACGGCTTTGTTTGTAAATTTAGGATTTTGCAGGCCAGTGGGTGGTAATCTGGGAGCAATAATTCAAATGCTAATAAATACTCATCAAAAGTTGTTACTTATTAAGCCAGCTGACATTTAGGGAAGAATAGCCTGAGCTAGCCAAGTGATTCTAGCTCATTGCTGTGAAGCATGCCACTGGTTAGAGCATTTGATTAGCAACCACATGTCAGGGCTCCAGGGCACTCATGTGCCTCAGCCTCCACTGGGTCCTGCCCATGCTCTTACCTGGGGGCCCAGAATTGTGTTTCAGCCCAGCCTAGTGCCATCAGTCCATGTTGAAGCTCTGTTGCCAATGTGCCTGTGGAGGCCCAGGGGCTTATCCCCAGAGTAGTTATGCCTCAACTCTGGAGGGACTGAGGCAAATGGGGAAAGAAACCTTTTTAGGTCATGGTGAGGAAAACCTCCCTCCCATGGGCCTTTGCAGACACATGTTAATATTTCTTAGGTTTCGTTGTTCTGTTGGTTTGTTCAGTTTATGTCACCCTGTTACCATATTATGCACACCTGCCAGAATGTTCTTCCTTCCCTTGAACCCCATTGGGTTAGGTTTGCTGCAGTGTTCCACCCCTGTGATCCCATTAGTCCCCTTAGTTTATATTTATCCCTTTGCACCACTTTTCCTGTTCTTATTGGACCCTGACCTCAAGACACGCCCTAGTTGTCTCATTTATAACCCTGTGCTCTTGGACCCCGTTCAGCTCTGGTCCCTGGAACATATTTGAGGCTGTATCCAAGATGGATACAATAAACAGCATTTGGATTTCCAAATGGGACCCCATCCCCTTGCCTTTATGGTCAGCTCTTTATCAGCAGTGCTTTGGGCCCCTGAGGCACAGGGTGTCTCAGGGACACACAGTAGCACAATGCAGCAGTGCCAGGTCCAGTGCCCCACTGCTGTGGTGTTGACCTGGAGCCTGCCTGTGTCCAGTGGTCACTGGGCTGCCCGTGGGACCTGTTCCCTCTCATCATCTGCATGCAGGAACAGGTTGTTAGGCAGTGCTGGCCCCAGGGCAAAGCTGCCTTCTGAATCACTTCTTACCTGGTTCTTTTCTGTGGCAGCCACCTAGAGCAGCTTTATGGCCAAAACAGAGCCAAGGAACAATTTTAGGAGCTGTAGATATACTTACTAGAGATGCTGCTGCAAAGTTTAGGCTGCCTTGAGTTGGTAGAGGGTTGTACCAAGCAAAACCAAAGCTCTGGCTGTGGTGTAAGTCGTGGTGCAGCTGTGGAAGGGGGACTTGCCATTTTGCTTTGTAGTCCCTGTGACTCGGAGATGCGTCTCAGGAACCACATTGTAAAGTGAACTTGTTAAGTGCTTTTACACTTAACAAGGTGTAAAAGGTGAGGTGAGTGCGATGCTACACAAACTTGTCTCCTTCTGTAGAGCACAGAAAACACACAGGGAACCTTCTGCAAGCAAAGCCTCAGAACCCCCCTCTGAAGCACAAAAAGCAGCATTTTGCATTCGCACTGTTCCAGGCATGGCAGAGGTGAGTGCGATGCTACACAAGCTTGTCTCCTTCTGTAGAGCACAGAAAACACACAGGCAACTTTCTATCAGCATAGCCTCAGAACCCCCCTCTGAAGCACACAAAGCTTCAGTGCTTCAAAAATAAACAGTTTATGTCCTTTTATCCTTGTGGATAGTGCTAAAGAGAAGGGCTCCCACTGATTTCAGTGAATGTGGGATGGGGCTCATGGCTGATATTCTGTATTACTAACTTCAAATAAAGGTTTATGCTTAGCTAAAACAAACCTTACAAGCCAAAACAAATTTTAGATAATAACTTTACTGAAGCCAAATTTGCATATTTTTGCTTTAGTTGGTAATGACTGGCTTGTTTAAGAAACGTAATTTGATTCATTTACTACTCAGTGTTACTGTATTAAATAAAAGGCTGAAAGGGATTTTTCATCTGCAGTCCAGGTCTCGTAATGCTTCTGTATTTTTTCTGCTTCGTTTTGTGAGAATTGCTAGGATTATAAAAATGTATCATTTGGTTTAAACATTTTAATGACATATAAAACTATGCTGTGCTGATTTCTGGGTTAAGGTGGTGCAGTGGGAAAACTGGCACTAAGAGCAGGGATCAGTGTATTAGAAGTACATCTGGCTTTTATTAAGTGTAAACTTCAGGACAGGTGCATTTGGGGAAAATATTTTTGAAGTATGAAAAAGGATTTTTTTTTCTTCTCTTCTTTTTGAAACAGCTTGTAAATTAAGCTGCTCTATATGACTTTTGAATTTGCTTTAAATTATATACATATAGCTATGTAGCATGATCTAGATTGAACAGATTAGGTAGATAACACAAAAAGGAAAACTGGAATTTTTTCTTTTGTAGGTTTGTGTGAAAGAGAAAATAATGAGCCTGAGAAAAAACGTTTAAAAAATCTGTTGTATATCTTGAGCTGTTAGCTTCCTATGGCATTTAGCATTCTCATTAATTTAGAGGGAGGTTTTATTTGTGAGGAGTTTTTTTAACCTACTATCAATGTATCCCTAAAAAGCATACTTTGTCCTTGTTTTGCTGTTATTTCTGAAGGCAGCCTTAGTGACGCCTATGAAATACTTTTTCTTTTTTCATTTCATTTTATGTTGTTCTACATTGATAGCAAAAGACAAAGAACCCATTGAATGTATTATTTCTATTCATAGTGACATAATTGGTCATACAAACCTTCTTGAAGTAAGCAAATATTTCTTTGATTTCAGTCCTTACTGTTATATAATACATGGAAGTATCACACAGTAGTATATCTGAAGAAAAAGCTACTTGAAAGGGATGTTTTAAGATACAGCAGATATATCTGTATTCTTTTTTTATTGTATTTGTGCTGGAGAGCCTAAGTATACCCACTTCCTACTGTGTACAAAGACAGGGTATGTGACATGGGAATGTTATCAGATCCATTGTGTTCTCTTAGCAGTGTCCAGTCTATTTGATTCTCCTGTTGACTGTAAATAAGAGAACTTTAAATCAGTAGCTCTGCTTGTTATAGAGTCTCTTTCTCCCTTAGCTCTGCTAAGACATTTATCCCTGGCAAATGAGAAAGGAGCTAAAATGAAGAATGTAGTGTTTCCACTTTTTTGGAGGAGTGGAGTTGACACAACCAAACTTACAGCTTGCTGAGTAGAAAGGAATAAAGGGATTTTATGTATTTTTGCCAGCTGTTCTAGAAATCTGTCTGAGCTATTGCAAAATTTGTAAGAACTCCTGAGAGAAAGAATGAGAGCATACATGTGTTTTTCCCATTTTGATTTTTTTGGGAGGATTTGGCCTTTTGCAGCATGAGGGAAGTGCCTGTGTGGTGATGGGGTAGTGGAAGGTGTGTGGACTTTCTTCTTGTTAGCTTTGTCACAGATGTGGTGACAAAAAGGAGACTTTTAAAGTACAGTACTTACCTTCCTCTTTTTGCAAAGTTTTAGGTTTTTTCTAGTTTTTGTGAGGAAGAACACTGCTGTGCCTTTGGCAGGTGGATGGCTCTGTGAGAGAGAGGCTTTTTCTACACCTTCCTCTGTGGGCTGATACTATCTTACCCTGCCTATACTACTGTTTTTTAGGGAGCTCAGACTCCAAGCAAGGAAATTTTCCATAAAAGCACCACCTAATGGATTATTCAGACAATTAAGTTTGTTTACATGTTTTTAAAATTGATCCTGCATTTTTTGGTATTTGAGTTTAAGGAAAATAATTTGGCCCTTTTTGTTCTTGAAAATAGTCTCTGCCTCTGCTAACACTGCTGTATTTTCATTGCCATGCCAACTGTTTTTGAGACAGAAAAGTTGAAGTAATCACAGCTGCTTGGTCTAGTCAGTTGGTGTTTTTTTGGTGCTGCTTCCTTTTTTTTTTTCTGAAGGAATATTCTACGTGCCAGGAATTCAGAGGCCATTTTAAGCTATGCTTGACTTTGCAGTGCTCCTAGTACACTTTCCGTTGTCCTCAGAGGCACACTTTGTTGGAAATTCTGCACCAGCTTTTCAAGGCCAAATTATCTCCCTTTTGTAACAGTGAACTGACCTTCTGACTCTCTTTGTTAGTTTATGTAAGGTTCTTCATATATCTTGTCCACATGAATGTATAAAAATGCAGGACTTGCTATTACTGTGGGAAGTTCCGTGTTTCAGTATTGCTGAATCAACCTACTCTTATCCCCTTAATTTATTGCTTTTTGATAGTGGAGATACAAAACTGTTCAAGATGCATATTCCTGAAAGTGCTGGCTGAAGGTGAATAATAGCCTTTTGGTGGCATCTTAACCTGTAGACATATCCCAGGAAATTCTTGGCCTTTCTTGTTGCCAAGGCTAACTGTTGGCTCATGTTTAGATCACTTTCTGCCCAGACCTCCAACTCTATTTCAGGAAGTGTGCCCTGAGTAGACAGTGCTCAGTCTCTCCAAGGGATTAGTCCTTCTCAGGTACAAGAATTTGTGTTTGTCCCTGCTTAATTCCATGAAATAGGGTGGAAGAATTTTAGAGGTGCATTTTTGGGATGACCAGGCTATGTAGTTCAGGTTTTTATTGCAGTGGTTTAGGAACTTTTGGGGTCTTCCCAAGTCATACCTGATTTTAAAGTGTTATTATAAATTGCCACAGAATATACAAATAACCTTAAATGTATTTTCAGATCTTAGTGTACTTTGTTAGTAAAACAGAGGAAGAGAAAAAGTGTGTGCTTAGTTTATATGTTACTGTTTCATAGAGTCACAACATCACAAATGATGGAATGGTTTGAGTTGGAAGGGATCTCAAAGGTTATCTGGTTCCAGCCCCTTGTTGTGAGCAGGCACATCCTCTGCTAGGCCAAGTTTCTCAAAGCCCCATCCAACCTGACGTTGGAATCTTGGAATGTGCCACTGATTTTGACCCTCTGGGATGTGTTGTTCAGCCAGTTCTCAATCCACCTCACTGTCAACTCATCCAGACCACATCCCTGAGTTTGTCTGAGAAAATCTACTGAAGTCAAAGTGGACAGTATCCACTGCTCTCTCCTAATCCATCCAGGTGGTAGTTTCATTAAAGATAGCAATCAGGTTGATTGAGGAGGATTTAACTAAGTGAATCCACGCTGACTATTCCTGATCACCCACGTGGTGGTCACCTTCTGAGTGAGGTGCTCCATCACCTTTCCAGGGAGGACAGCCTCACCTTCCAAGGGGAGGCTGACTGGCTAGTAGTTCCCTGGACCCTCATTCTTTCCCTTATTGAACACTAGGTTGACATTTGCTTTCTTCCATTGTGAGCAACCTTGCAGTTGGGTCTGCAAGCTCTCTCAGCACTTGCAGATGCATCCTGTCAGGACACATGGACTCATGGATATCAAGTTTACCTAGACCTCTACCCCTATCTTCCTTGACCAAGGGAAAGTCTTCACTCCAGTATTGCTTTACCCTGGTCTCCTGGGTCAGAGAATCCTGAGAGCTGGTCTTGTCAGTAAAGATTGAAGCAAAGAAGACATTCAATAAAATGTCTTCTTCTGGCTTCTCTTCATTCTCTGTTACCAGGGTCTCTCCCTCCATTTAGCAGCGGGACCACATAATTCTTATTTTTCTTTTGTTATTGATATATTTGAAGTCCTTCTTGTTGTCTTTGACATCCTTGGCCAGATTTAATTCCAGGTGGGCTTGGCTTTCCTTGTGCCATTTCTACTTACTTTGACAGCCTCCCTGTATTCATTTCAAATGGCCAAATCCTGCTTCCATCTCCTGTGTATTTCCTGCTTATTCTTGAGTAATGACAGGAGTTTATTGTTTATCCATGCAGGTCTCTAGCCCTATTTGCCCAATTTCTTGCTCATCAGGATGCATCGTTGTTGAGTCTGGAGGAAGACCACCTGTCTTTGACACCTATTTCCTGCAAAACTGTTCCCATGGGATTCTTCCAATAAGATTCCCAAAATCCATGGTTACAATCATGCTTGCTAGCCTGCTTCCTCCTCACCAGATACTGAACTTCACAATCTCGTTGTCACTGCAGCCAAGGCTGCCCCCAGCCTTCACAGCTGCAACAAGTCCTTCCCTTCTTGTTAGTATGGAGTTGAGTGGCACACCATTCCTTGTGGGATCCCCCACTACCTGTGACAGGCACTTGTCATCACTGCTTTCCAGGAATCTCCTGGACTGTTTTGTGCTTCTCCACCAGTTGTCAGGTTATTTAAAGTACCCCACAAGAACCAGGGCCCATGACTTTGAGGCTGCTTCCAGCTGTCTGTAGAAGGCCTCATTTACTTCCTCCTCCTGATCGGGTGGCCTGTTGGAAACACCCCAGAGTCTTCTCTTCTGAAGAGCTCCAACTCACTCAGCCTGTCCTCACAGTCAATCTGCTCCAGCCCTTCTCTGGACTCAGTTCAGCAGGTCCATGTACTTGTGGTGCTGGGGGCACCAGAGCTGGATGCAGCACTGCAGGTGGGGTTTCACAAGTACAGAGGAGATGGGGAGGATCACTTCCATCTTTTCCCTACACTGCTTTGGATGCAGTCCAG
>VXBB01024243.1:90101-121100 GCA_013399915.1 Illadopsis cleaveri | reverse complement strand
GCCTTGTCTGTCTGTCTGTATGTCCGCCCGCCCGCAGGCCGCACACCCGCCCCGCGCCTGCCCTTTCCAGGCGGGCGAGAGCTACAACGGCGGGACAGGAACTCCAGAGAGCAGAACCCCGAGGCAGTCCCTCCTTGCGCCCACTTGGCTCCCAGATGCTGGACCCCGGATCCCCGAGCCCCTCACCTCCCCTCTTCTGTCCGCCCGCCGCTCTCAATGGCGGCCTCCCGTCCCGCCCCGCCGGAACGCAGCGCAGGCGGCAAAGCCGCTCCCGGAGCAGTCGATGCGCCGAGCGCCGATAGCGCCAATGGGGCGAGAGCAGCGGGATGAAAGAAATAATAAAACAAATAAAATACGAGATAGAGATAAAAAGGGATAAAAACGGATAAAAGCTTGCTGTCGGCCGAAATGGGCATTTCTTGCTACAGGGCTTGGCTCTGTCCTGTCTTAATAGAGTAATAAACAAAGATAAGTGTGGGGAGGGTATTTTTGCACAGTAAAGAATTTATTTCTTCTTCCCCAACATCTCGTCTCAACCTGCCCTCTTTCAGTTTGAATCCATCCCCCCTTGTCCTGTCACACCGTAACCTTGTAAACCATCGCTCTCCAGGTTGCTCCTTATTTATAAGGCCTTGTTTATTAGACCTCTCCTTATGAATTAATTGTGGCCTTTCAGAAAGGCCACAATTAGGTCGCAGCAGAGGCTCCTCCTCTCCAGGTTAAACAATCCCAATTCCCTCAGCCTCTCCTCCTAGCAGAGGACATCCACCCTGCAAACCACCTTTGTGTCCCTTCTCTGGACTCTCCCCATGAGTTCATGTCCTTCCTGTGCTGGGGATCCCAGAGCTGGATGCAGCTCTGCAGAAGCTCCAAAATGTCTGCAAACATTCAGTAGACAAGGTTTGTTTTTAGTTCCAATATTGAAAAAGTAATATATTTTTTTGAGTGTAGTTTCCTGAAGGTGCTTTGAAAATCAAAATTTCGATTTTGAAAATCTGAGGCAGTGCTGCCTCAGAACAAATAAACAGAGCAGAGACTGAGGTTGCAGCCCTTGAATTTTTTGGAATAATTTTGCAGGCTGCATCCCCTCATTTCTATGAATTATTAGGCAGGCTTTTTTCAGAAACAATTTGAAGTTGCAAAGGTTTACATATAGAAAAGGAGTTCTTGCAGGGGAGCTACTTCATAATCAATGAAGTAGTTTCTGCTTAAGCTATAAATTATATTGGGGCAGGCCATCTCTTTGTAAAGAAGCAGGAATATTATTAGGTAGAGTTCTTGGTACAGTAATATATCAGGAGAAAAAAAATAAGCTTCAGGAAATCTCAGGGAACATTTCAGGGAATAAAATAAATTAGTCCAGATTCCAGACCATGTAGGAAGTATATAAAGAAAATCATGGATTAAAGGGAGTCAAAAATAAAAGCCAAAGGCAAAGCTGTTGGCTGAGGTGTCATTCACTGGTGGAAGAAAACAGTGTGTTCTGCAGTTGTTTACCGCAGAGCATGCTGTGGGAAATGGTGTGCCAGTGAATGCCTTATGCAATGTATACATGTGATAAATTCAGAACATGACAGGCAGCAGTTCTGGTCAAGTTTTAGGGTTCTATTTATTTTTCTTTGGTTTATTGTCTTAGAGTTAGTTCTTAAGATAAAGCAGAGTTTTGAAATCCAAGCCTGAACAATACATTAAAATTCTTTTTCATAAAGGCTGGCTGTCCTGTTTTATACCTCCATCAGCCCATGCAACTTTATAATTTAGTATCAATGTTCAAAACTGCTTATTTTTTATTGAGTCAACACAGATAAAGGGACTGGTCTCATAGAATCAAAAATCTTGACATTTTATAAATTTTTTTTTTAAAATAAAGTCCTTCAACTGCCCATAGAGAAGACACTCTGAAAAAAAAAATACAAAAACCTGTCAACCTGACACAAAGTAAGGAAGAATTAATGGCTTCTATATTTCATCCAGCACAGCAAGCAACACTTATACTTGCTCAGAGTCACTTTAAGGACACCTAATTTATTCTTGCAGAATTTGAATGCAATAAGGCAGAAAAAAGGCATCTTTCCAGCTCCTCAAATGGGATTTCAGAGTCTGCCTGCCAGTTCAATAAAAGTGACATTCATTCCTCCTCACTTCCCTAAGGTTTATTTGAATTACTTCTGTTTCCTTGATCCCTAAACAGAGGTATAGCACTCTCATATTCACTAAAATGGTCATTTATGTTGTTTATTTAAAAGCCCCTGAAGGCTTGAAGTATTGCAAAAATTACTTCAAATTTCTTAGAAAAGAGTTCCTGCAGCACCTAAATTACAAATATAATGGGCTGGGAACACACTTTCAGCTTGGACAGGTACCTGCTTCATCAGAAGTTGCCAAACAACTCTGGAGAAACAAAACAAAGGGCACAGGGTTCTTTAAAATACCTTTGCAGCCACTACTTCCCCCTCCTGCCCACTGCTTAAGGTCAAGGAAACCCAGCCTTTCATTGTTATTGCTGCTGTTTTTTATGAGTCCTATAATAAAAATCAAGGGGTTTTATTTTTTCATATTCCTTTTCTACATTCAACAAAATTCTCTGAGGTATAAATAAACCAGGAGCTGTGTATGGTGGAAGCATCACAGTTTCACACCCTCCTCATGGCCTTGATTGGGTCCACACACAGTGATGCTTCACAGTTTTCACAGCTGTTATTTCCTGTAGGAAGACTGTGGGATAAGCAAACTTACTCTAGTTTATCAGTATAGAAATATTTTCATCTCAATTAAACCCACATGCTAGAAAGGAACACAAGTGCAAATGCTTTGTGACATGACTGGATTTGTCTGCAGAATTTTTTTCTGTGGCCTTTGACTGCTCTGTTCTGCTGTGTCAGGGAGAAGGTGATACAAAATCACTAAATATTGGACAAAGAAAATGAACAAAGTGACAGGAAATAAGGAAATTTCCTAGCAAGTACAAACTGGCCCTGTGAGCACTTGCAAAGTCAGTGTACACGAAGCCTCACATTGAAAACAGAAAATGTCCTTTGATGGGTGAACAACTTAGTGATCTATATTCAGTTGGAAGCTGTGAAAGGGAAGGAATTGCTCCCTATAAATCAGGATTTGCTGAGCAGTTGAACTAGCTGCTGTTGCCCAAAGCTGGAGTCCACAGGGATTTACAGATCATTGTTCACAGGCTCTTCATATGTGATCTCTGCAAACTAACAATGCAGAGAGGATGGACAATGTGATAGCAGGAGAAATTTAATATTGATTATAGCTTGGCAATGCTCTTGCAAAGTTTCACTTGAACCACCTGAATTAATTGTAACCACTCAGAAAATGAACCTGGCTGTCCCTGTTTGGGGGACAATAAAACAGCCAAAAATTGGCAGGGAGACAGAAACACCATACAGAAGCGGGGAAATGTACTGCACTTCATTTAATAAGGCTGCTTGGTAACCACTAAAAAGATGTTTGAGTGTATTGCTGCTTGATCTGAAAGAAAAGAACCTCCACACATTCATCTGACATTTATTATTGGCAGTTTATACTCTTGATTATTTAATACACTGCTTGGCAGACTGTAATTTAGTCAAGAGAGCTTCACTAACCAGGGGAAGAAAGAATATACTAGCATAAGAAATTATTTATTATTGCTGTTTCAGAGGAAAATCATTATTTTCTGTTAAAACTGAACAAACTGTTGCTTGTTCTCTTGACCAAGTCACCTATCACCCCACTTCTAGTGGGTCTAGCATTGAAAAATTTTATTTTAAAAGGTTGTTTTGTTTTGTTTTGTTTTCTTGAAAGACAAAGGTACTGTAAAGTCCTACTCCTGCTTCTCCCTCTTGAATTCTGTGTGAAGTGGTAGTTTATCCTGGAGAATCCCATTCAACTAATACAACTTCGTTACTTTGTGGTTAGTAATTTTTCAAATAAATGTGAAAATATGATCTCCTTGTTGCTCCATGAATGTAAATCTATGTTGCTGCCAAAGGTGTGATTTCCCTCACAGGGAGACATTCCCACTACAACAGTGATTCAGCTAGCTTGTGAAGTGTTTTTTTAATCTAGGTTTTTAATAGTTCATCAGTCTCTGTGCATATTTAGTCCTTCCTAACACTGTGATAGGAATAAAGCAGTGTTAATCATTCACGTATAATGACAAATTGAAATCTGCAGGCTGAAAATGCATTTTCTGTGAAAAAGAAAAAAATTCTACAGGTGGTCCTGTGCAATATTACAGCATTAAATAAAGGCATAAAGATACTTCTGATCACATTCTCCTGTGATGGATTTGGGTATTCCTACTAAAAATTCCCTTTGCCTTGGTCTCCTTCCAAGCACACAAAGCTGATCTGCAGCCAGCCCGTGAGGGACAGCCCACAGCTTCTCAGCTCTGACAAATTAGCCTCTGATCTCCTGAAAACAGGAACTGTGAGTGGGAACTGGCATCCAAAACAAGTCTGAAGGAAAGTCACTAATGGGTCACATTTGTTGATCAATATCACTCTGCATCCCTGCCTGCTCTTCATAGCTAAGCAGCAAACAAGACTTGTGGCTGTTACTGCCCCTTAGAAATTCAGAAAAGTTTGAACTCTAAATTTCAGGTGATAATCAAAGGGAGAAATCCATATCCTGGGAAAGAAGTAACGTGTCCTTTAGCCCAAGTGGGTCTGTCAATTAGGAGAGGGAGAATAACATTCCTCAGTGCTTGGTCCTTAAGCCTCTGTGTGACTTTCCTCAATTCATTTTGGCTGTGATGGTGTCAACTCTTGCCCCTGCATACTGAGATCACATTGTATAAATGACCATAGTCATGGATTGTGTCACAGCTCCTCTCTCAGGGATTGTATCTCTCTACTTCCCTGAGCCCTTCAAAATGGGTAATTTTTTGTGGAACACCTGCTTATACAAAGGGGATGTTCCCACGCTGACTTTGTTCTGCAGCTGCAGCCTTTGAGTGCATTGGCTGGGGATGCTGTCATCCTAAAAAATTCTGTTCAGCAGCCAGACTATATGCCATGAACCATTCCTTCAGGAAATCCATCTTAAACTCATTTTGGGCTAACACAGCCAGAGACATATATTACAGCAAGAGGAAGCTAACCCTTTAGATCTGCTAAGTGTGATTTAAACACATTACTCATTTTCTCAATACCTGGACAGTTTTATCCAAGAAAACAACCATTGCAGGAAAAAAATCTCAGTCATAGGGCAATGTTAATGATCAAAAAAATGCCTTTGCCTTCTGGACTTCAAACCAGAGCCAGCTGCCAGAGAGAAACCCACAGAAAATTTACTGTTGCAGGATATGATCAGATCTTTTTAAAATGTGACTAAGTTCACCGTACAACATTAAATTATTAACAGTATCAATACAAATCTGGGTATAGACTCTTTGTCAATACAGTTTTTTGGTTTTTTTTCTTGATGATAAAACCATGGATTAGACCTCCTCTGCCTCCACCTGCTGTGAAGCTGACAACATTTCACTATAAGCAAGATCTTGGGGAAGACAGACACAGTGCATAAAGGTCTATTCATCTGTTAAACACCTCAACATTAACTAAAGCCTTGCCAGGGTTGGGGAGGGAGGTTGGGAGGAGTAAGAGTCAAAGGAGATGTTCCTCAGAGGATCCAGATTCCCTGCATAATCCAATATAACACGTAATGGAAATGAAAGGGAGATGTCTCCTGAAATTGTAATACTGGTGGAAGTTCTTTGTAGCCAAGAACAGGGAACAACAGTCTTTTCCTTTCTCTTTCCAAATACTCTTTCCAAACCATGTCCTAATCCTAACTCAGCAGATAAATTTTTGGTTATTTCTTTGGGGGTTTTTTTAACCAGTCCAGATTTTCTTTAGACTGAAAAACATCCTTGTTAGTGGGTACAGATTTCAGATTACAAGTGCAAATGAGAGAAGTGTCTGATGGACAGCAAGGTCCCCAGCTGTCAGAGACTGAAATATTATAGTTTATGAGTTAAACCTTTTCATGAAGGACTTTGAAAACTGTATTACAAAAGCTGCAGAGGAGACCACCACACCCTGACCGAGGCCCTATATGGCTTGCTGATGAAGATGAGATAAAGTAACAACTCAGGGCTGGGGACATTCGCAAAGCACAAGCCTAATACCTTTGGGGTGGAGACTGCAGCCCCAGGGCTCTCAGCTGTGAGGCTTTGCACAGACCCTCACACTGCAGGGTGAGGGGGAAAGAGGCTTTGGACATGTGGTGAGAAAGACTCTGGTGACAGGCAGTGACTGCCCATCCTCTGCTGTGCAGAGCAGCTCAGCTGTGGGGCCCCGGGGAAAAGGCTGATCCACAGCAGAGGGGGTGACACGGCCCATCAAAGGGCTCCCCATCCCCAGACCCTGCATCAGAGCACTGCAGCCTGATGCAACAGATCTGTTGGAACCCTGGGCATTGAGAATTTTAGACTTTCTGTGCTGACAGACGCTGACCCCCAAGAAAACACTGCATTTGACCTGAGGCCTTGGAAAAGGCTTCCAAAATTGAATGATTTTGGGATTATGGGTGTGTGGTTTGAATAGAAGTGTGTAATAACACATGGTGGAAAACTTAGAGTTTAAGGTTTTAGTATATAGTAATACAGAAAAAACAAGATTGAGGTTTTAGGGCATGGGCTAGTCCTTCTTTTTCACCTTCTTGTGCATTGGTCTAGGTGGTGTTCTGTAACTGGAAAGAAAAATCCGCATTGAGGACCATGGGTGGTTGGTTATCGGGTTAAAAGTAAAAATAATTTAGGTGTCATGTCTTTATTGGACAATTTACCCTTAAAAGGTCTTGTAGGAGAGAGATAGCGGCCATTTTTTAATTTCTTAGCTAGAAGTGCTGTAGGGCTCATAGCTTGTTAGAGTGTAACATAGATAAGAAATAATAAACATCTGAGTCTGAAAAAGAAATATGATCTGGTGCATTTAATCCCGATTCTGGCAGAAAAGAAGATAAAAAGCTACATGAAGCCACAGTGTTGCAAGGGACAGTGTCAAACTGGCCCTCTGAAAGGCAGGGATGTGGGCGTTGATTATGTACAAATGTTCAAAAATGTTCATCAGTCCACTGGATTCTGTACTCTTCAGTGTGGCACGGTGATGAGGGACCCTCACCAGCAAAAAGAGCAGATGGAGGGGACCAACGAGACGTTGCTGGGACTCCTGGAAGGATGATATGCTTCCACCCAACCCCTGTCACTCTTTCCCTGTGCCTTCATCCCCCCTCCTGTTGCCCTCAGCTGTCTTGGTTTTCTTTCTTTGGAATCTTGCAAGCAGATTCTCACGCAGTCTCAACATCAACAATGTATATTTTTAGATTGTTTTTCATATTTCTCCTCCGAGAGGAGAATTGATTGATGGTGGTGTTCACCATCCAGGTTGAAGAGGTGGTGACCTAAATGACCAACCTCTTGCCTTTGTACAAACTGTATATAAGATAGAGTCAGATGAGGAAGAACAGAGAATATAGAAGAAGATTGTAGAATAAAGTATGATTAGCTTTTCCTTCATATGCTGCTGCCTGCTTCATTCCTTCTGTGGGTTCGATCCTCCTACATATGGACCCGAGTGTGGCATCCTGCTACACCCTCCTGTACACTTCTTTTCCTATTCTTTTTTTCTTTCCTCTTTCTCTCTTTTATTTTACTATTAAATAAAAATATATCAACTTTTTGGCATCAACATTTTGTTTGGTTTTAATCTTGTTTAGAAATATTTCGAACCTTCCAAGTTCTTTCTGTTTTATACACAGAGACTTTCTTTGCTCTTCTGGGTTTAAACTGGTTCATAACACCAGCACACCAGAAAGGTATGCAGACCTCTGGAGAAGCACTAAATTACTGTGGGGGGACCACTTGCCTTGCATTGCCATTCAGTTCAGAGCCTCTCAAACAGGAGAAGGGGAAAAGAAGAGCAGATGTCTTTAATTTGAAAACACTTGTGTCACTCTTTCTTCATTGCCTTTCTTCCTCTTGCCTGCTTGAACTTCAAGGATGTGAGAAAATGACCCTCACTCCTCAACTGAATTTTTTAAAAATTAATAAAATAAAGGACAACAGGGGGCAAAATCAATAAAGCAAAACTAACAGCACTGGGTGCATAGCCATAGCCAGAGGCACCCCAGATAATCACAGCAACTCTTCTTATATATCCTTTCTATTGCATCAGTCAAATACATATTCATAAAGATTATACATAATCAAACATTTCTTTGAAGTCATTTACATGTTCCAGGAACTCTTTAACATGGTTTGGCCCCTGATTTGCCTTTTTAGAGCTTGTGCAGTAATTGTGGATGTGGTTTTGAGGGTCATGTGTCTCCACCTCATGTGTCACCTCCCCTGTTCCATGGTTTCAGCAGGGGGCAGTTATTGGTAGTTGAATGGTCAGCACTGTAAGGGCTGTGAACTTTACCTTGGTCAGACCCTAAACACCTTTCCAGATAATGGGACAAGAAAATGGGGAGATGAAAGAGGCAGATCTTGTTCCTTGGAGGGCCACTTCAGCAAGAGGACAAACAGAACAAAAAGAAAATCACCATGGATACAGCTGGTTCTCTCCAAGGCAAGTGCCACCTGCACTGCCTTTGTGAAGATGCCTTTTCTGGGTGGATGAATGCTGACTTTGGTGGCTCGATGGTGAGTGGGCACCTGGAAAATGTCTGTGATGGAGTTAGCAAGCAAACCACCCTTACTCAAAGGAATGTCTTCTGGGACTCTCTTGTTTGACAGGCGGTTTAGGGATAATTCTAAACATACTGGCTGAAAACTGTGATCTGTATTTAGCCTGCAAGATATCCACTGCCCAGGGCTGCTGCTTCTTTGTTTTCAGCATGTAGAAACATACTGATTAATGCTGCTTTTCCCTGTGGGATTAGCAACATGCCTTCTGACTAAACACTGTTATGAGGGGTTTCATTTCAATGGGAAATGTACCTTAAAATTGCACCGAGTTAAATTTCAGGGCTTTATTGATTTGCTAGGCTTGATTTCATACATGAGCAGGTTGGGCTTTGTTTGGAGTCGGGGCTCGTTTCTCTGTGACATGCCATATTGGGCAGGTACATGAGATAAAATGCAAGCATGACATTACATTGTTGGTTTTTTTTCTTCTTTTGAAGCAGCAGGAGGATTGGATGAGGGATGCTAGGAGCTGTTCTCTGATTTTCCAAAACGACACTCTGAGTTCTGGCTGTGCTCTTTCCCAGAACTCTGTGTGATCCAGGTGTTGGGCTGTAAGCAAATGGTTCGGAAAACCTCTGTTCTCATTGACTTCTTGAGTGACTCTGTGCACTTCCTTTTCCTTCTTTCTTCCTATGTTCTGCTACCTATCTTCTCAATTCTGCTGTAGATTCCTGGCACAGAAAGAGCTATGCTAGAGTGTATCTGCCACCATGGCTTGACTGAATGGATACTCCAGACATTTTTTTAGCAATATTGTTATTGCCAGCAATAATATTACTGTATTTATTCCAAGGCAAGGAGGGGAAACATAAATTCTCTCTGGGAACAATCATCTGAAAGTATGTGTACAACAATATCCCATGTAAATTTTGTAAATATGCCATCATCATTATAGCAACAATGATGCTTCTCACAGCCCACATAAATGCTATTGGGTTTTTTATGCAGTCAGCTATCAGTGCAGCACTGTATTAGTGTTTTATGTGTTTATACACACAACTTTTGCCAATAAGAAAGTGATGTTTAAATAATGTTATACTCATTACACTTAATAAATACTTAATGATGTTATAGTCGTTATACTTAATAGCAAATATAGGAAACTATATAACTTGAAATATTGAGCAAAACTACATTTGTATCTTTAGAGTATTTTGAACTCTAGTGAAAACCAGCGACTTTTTAATGTGATCATCACATAGCAGGTGTGATTTTGCAATTTTTTTGCAGTTTTTTTTCTGGATCGGTCATTCAGCAGTTGAAAGGCAGTTGGTGCCTCTCCAACAAAATTATTTCAGCTCTGGTTTGAAACCAGATGATTCTCCCTCTTGCTTCAGGCAAGGAGAATGTGCAGGATTGCATTGTGCTGCCTCTGACCAGCAATGTTCAACCTGTTAGTGAAACATTGCTGAGCAGGAAAGTGGACACTTGAAATTAAAAGCTGCTTCAGGTCTTCTTCACTCTTCTTTCTTTTCCAGTATGGTATGATTTAATCTTCATGCCATGATTTTATTTTTAAGGAGGAGCAGTGGCCACTAAAGGAAGAACATTTTCCTGCCTTAAATCCAGATACCCTGACACAAACATAGCTGAGTTCCTGGGTTTAACATGCCTGACAGGTGCCCTTCACAGCCTTTATCTCTTGCTAGGGAGGTTGGCATGAGCACTATCTGTTTTGCTTCTCCAGATGGAGAATGAAGAAATGGTTCTCAGTGCTAAATTCTGTGGTCCTCCAGCACTGTGACTTGTTCAGGGACACAAGATGACAATGTGTGGGTACTCAGTCTCATGTCTTGCCGGAAAATCTGTAAGAGAATTCTCTGGAAGAGACTTTGCAGCCTCAATTTTCATCTGTCTTTAGCACCAAAAAAAGTGATAAAAAGGGTGCTTGAATGAGGAGTAAGGGGGAATGCACTGCCTGTGTTTTAAAAAGCCAGGAGTAAATGGCAGTGCTGTCTGTACACAAGGCATTTCCTTGGCCTCATGGATAAAACTGCGCTGGCATACCCAAGAGCTTGTCCCTGACATTGCCTCAAAAAATACAGCTCTTCTTGATCCCAAGTAGTGACATAGTAATATGTTGTGTAAATCCCAGGAGAGATCTCCCAAGAGAACATCTCTAAACATGGCACTGCAGTAATTCATTAAATATTATTAGATCTTTCTGCAGCTTGCTTGCTTATCAGGCCTTGTCTTCTTTTGGACATAACAGATTGCCTTGGTGTTAATTGAATGAGGCACCAGAAAAGAGCAAAAGAGAGAGCTCACAGACTGCCACTGTCCATGAATTGTAAATAATAGGAACTTGATAAGAAAAAAATTATCAGAACATCTCCCCATTATATTTAATAATGAAACAGCATACTGCTATGTTCTTGGATGATTGGATGTTCTTGGATGGGAAAATTAATGAGTTGAACAATAGACAATCTAATTTCTCTTTCCAACTGTGCAGAAATTAAATGTCAAATACAACCACTTATTCTTTATTTCCACTTCTCTGTAGCATACTTCTACTTATCAGGCTCCTTAAGTGAAAGTGAAGCAGGAGAGGGGACAAATACAACCTCACTTTTAAGGAGCCAGCAACACATTTAAAATGCAGAGTTTCACTCTGTGAAACTCAGAGTGCTCTTTGTAATGAGAAAAGTTTCTGTGTAGGGTAAACTTCTGCTGTGCAAAAGCCATCTCCCATGAATATTTTGAAATAAAAATGTAGTGGCTGAGTTTGCACAGTTAAAGTTCAAGGTGACAGTTGTGTGTCAAAGGAGTAAGTTTTCTCCTACAGAATATATATCTAAATGTGAGCAGTACATTTGCTTTCCTGTTATATACCTTATTTGCTTATTTCCACACAAAGTATGTTTAAAATGCTTTGGAACTGAAGTGGAAAGCACAGCAAAAGGAAAATTAGTTCCGAGAAGAGTGAATGAAACAATTAGCAGGAGATCAGAGCAGCAGAGGCAGGCTGGTGACTTTGTAGTTCAGTTCTAACTAAGCTTTGGCTGAAGCTGTTCTGGTTCAGTTCTTGATCAAGCCCAACACAGCTCAGAAATGATGATGTACACTTAGTGGTTTGAGTCTTTGCTTGCTTGATTCCCATGATCCAACTCAAAGGTTATTTCCAAACTCTTCTTTTCTGTTGCCCAGCAGACCACAGAAAACTTTTAGTGTATGTAGGTGTAGAAGAAAGGATTACAGGCAACCTCACCCCAATAAATCACAGCTGTATTTATTACCAAAGAAGAGGGCTGTGTATAGGTATATATATATGTATATATATATGCCTATGTGTGCACATAACCAAGTGGTTTCCTGAAAAGAGGTTGCAGCCAGGTGAGGGTTGACCCCTTTGCAGTCTTTAAGCCACACTAGGGGAGGTTTATGTTGGACTCCAGGAAGTTTCTTCACGGAAGGGGTGATTAGAGAGTGGAACGAGCTGCCCATGGAGGTGGTGGAGTCACTGTCCCTGGAGGTGTTCAAGGAAAGACTGGACGTGCCCTGGTCTAGTTGACACAATGGTGTTTAGTCAAAGGTTGGACTCGATGATCTCAGAGGTCTTTTACAATTTAATTGAATCTGCAATTCTGTGATATATGTGTATATATATGTGTATATATGTAAATATGTACATGTATGTATATGTATGTATAGGAGCATACAATCCTCCAATAAATGTACCGCGGCGGATGGCCCTGGGGAGAAATTCCCGTATGCCCACCCACAGTATCTGTTTCTACCCCTCCTTTAAAAGCTCCTCTTCCCTGCCTTCCTCCTCCTCCTCCTCCTCCTCCCGTGTCTGCTCCTGTGTCTCCCGCAGCTCCCCAGCGCGGCCGGGCAGGCGCACGGCGAGGGGCATTATGTCCTTGCGCGGCCGCCGTAGGGCCCGCTGGGGCAGGGTGGCGGTCCCCACAGCGACACGGCCTAGGCTGGGGGTGGCCTCGCCCGGTGCTGGCGGCGGGCGGGGCGCGGCGGTGCCGAGGGACAGCCCGGCCCGGCGGGGATGAGCCATGGCCTCCGTGAAGGTGGCCGTGCGAGTGCGGCCGATGAACCGCAGGTGAGTGAGGGGCCGCCCCGGCCTTCTTCGCTCCGGGAGCGGTGTCGCTCACAAGGGGTGCGAGGAGCGCCGTGTCCCGGCTGTGCGGGCGGTGACAGCCGCTGTGTGGAGGCGGAGTTCTGCCGGGAGTTCAGGGGCTCCCGGCGCTCGGCTGAGCCGCTCTGCCCGGCAGGAGCGAGTGCTGGGAGCGCTTCTCCTCCCCGGGAGGCTGGGAAGTGGTTCCCGGGTGAAGCGGAGAGGAGCGAGTGTTTGCCTGGGAAGTTCTCTCTGTCACGGTCTGAAGCATTGGTTTGGTCCTGCTGTAATGACGGAAAAGTTACTCTGGTGAAGACCGAAAACTTTGAGAGGCGGGACCTGCCAAGGATGTATAGTCAGGCTTCTAAAATGTGAAAGAAACCTACTTTACCTGGAAACAGCAGCCTTTTCTANTATATATATATATATATATATATATAAACCAGGCAGTCTGCTGCATTTACTGTATGGACAGGAGTTCATCACCCACTTCCTGAGATGTGTCTGGGAAATGAACAGCATTTTCTTTCATGAAATATTGTGCATCATATGCAGGATAGAGTTAATGGTCTAATTCAAGAACCATATGTGGAAAATGATCCAATTCTGCCAGTGCTCTTCCTCTTCCCTTGCTCTGAAGTGATGTAGCCAGTTCAAAAGAAAAGTGGTTTAAAGCACAGGCAGCCCATCTGTTCCTCTCACTTGACCTGATTCAGGTGTTTAAAACCACACAATTTGCCATGTTCTGAAAGCTGCTCAATGTCTTCTTGTTTTCAGTGAGGGAAAGACAAACCTTATGAAAACAGAGCTGAGGAAGGTAGGAAGGGGAAGATATTGCAGGTTGGTTTTAAATAATTTAGGCAGATGGAGCTGAGTGGTTGGAGGTCTGGGTTGGTGAATAATCTTAGTGACACCGTCTTGCATCCCCTTGCCCTCTCCCTCTGGTCTAACTATGTGGCTCTTAAAAGTTTTAAAAATTATTCTCTCTATACATTCCAATTTTCCTTCAAGAATCTCTGACAACAGTTAGCACAGGTCTTCAGGATATTAATAAGACTTGTTATGTGCAGTGTTTTGGTAGCATGGAGAAGGTTTTGCAGGAGGATTGTAGTACTAAGAGATAAAAAAGACTCAGAAATGGAAAGCACGTGGCAGAAGAGAGGGCTGGTAATTGTGAGGGGCAGTGGAAACACAGAGCTGTAACCTGTGAATGGAAGTTTGTAAGTGCTGTGGTAAAGGAATATCCAAGACTCTGGGCCTGGTGTCTCTGTTGCAAGTGGGAGGATAACTTGGATGGGGCTAGACCTGAGCATACCAAGAAAATGATGAAAATGTTTTTTTGGTACAATGGAAAAGGGCAAACCTAAGAGCCAGGCAGAGGCCTGGTGTGGTCCAAGGGACAAGCTGAGAAAATGTTCTTTGTCACAGCTGTGTGGCAGCAAGCAAGCTCACTCTGAAAACTGGTGTCTGACTGTGCCAACTGTGACGAGCCCACCAGTTTAAGTTGCTAAAACCTTGGAGTTTATGGGATGATGTTAGATGTCTATGAACATTATAAGGAAGCTGGATTTTGTGCCCTGGGATGCTGCTTTTAGGTACTGACTTTATTCAGAGGCACAGTTGTATTTGGTGTGGGACCAAGCACTGGGGTCACTGTTGTTCCTCTCTGTTAGTCACTGCTGGACTCAGGCTGTGTTTTGTAAAACTGAGATCCTAAGCCTGACAGGATCCAATAGCTTTTCCTATTGCAGTAGGAAAGGCCTGGTGAACTGTAAGCCAGGAGCAGTAATCATATTTTTTTTAGTGGTTTCTCAGAATTGTTGAGTTGAAAGTGTCCCCTGGAGATCATCCAGTCCAGTTCCCCTGCCAAGGCAGGGGCACCTTGGCAAGTGTTCCTTGCACATATCTTCTCTCAGCTCTGCTCCCCTTGCCTTTTTGGGTCCCTGAAGAATTTTACAAAGGAAAGGCCTTTCTGCCCGTTCAAAGGAATTTTACAGCCAGGTGTTCATTCTTCAGCACTTAATTTCAAAATCCTTAACATGATGCTGTATGGAGTTAAATTTAATTCAGTTAAATTTGCTTTGGCTTGTTTGAAGTTAATAATACAATGCAGCTTATTTCATGAGTCATTTTTAATTAGTGAAGACACAGTTGATGAATGGTTATGGGGAGATTCCTGCGTTAGGGAGCAGTTGCACCGTGTGGTGTCACAGCACTGCTAATTGTGTAATACGTCATGAACATGGATTTTGGAATGAAACCTGATGGGGAGAGGGTTGTTTAAGGATTACTTACTGTTCCATTGCTTAGCTAACACTTTTTTTTTTCTTCTGTGATTTATTTTTAGTCATTGTTTTCTTTGACTTGACCTGGAAAGAATATGTTCATTTCAGTGGTGGTGTTAAAGTCCTTAACAGTTCTTCTTGGAGTAGCATCCCGAATTGTGTTACACAGATACTACACTGAAATCTTTTGTCTCTATGGCTGCATAATGTAATAAAAGTATGTCTAATGGCTTTACAGTTACTGCTTTGAAACCAGTTGTAGCACGAGCTTATAAAGTTCAGTTACTTGGTGAGTCTCCATCTGTCATTTGGTTTCCCTCATTCAACACTGAATTGCCACGACAGCCTTTAAGTCTGTGCTTACAGCTGTAAGTTTCTGTAAAGGCAGCAAAAAACCTGCCAGCTGGCTGAAACCTTGGTTTTTGTCATTGGATAAAAATCAGCAGGGAAGTGAGCTTGGGTGTTTGATGTATTTTGCTTTGGCAAGGTAATGGATTTGGACACTGTGATTTCGAAGGTTCATTTTCCAACACAGTCACTCAAAGCATTCATAAGATGGGGTTGTTGAGAAGTGTAATCAGATTTGAGGGACTATTTGCTCACATACTGAACAGATGACTTTAGGTGGCTGGTCACTGGTTGCTGTCTTCTGCATAGTGTGATATCTGGGATTCTGATAAGCCTCACTTAATTTCAGCTCTCTGTTTTGTATTATGCATACATCTGCACAGTTCAAATACATGCACTGCTTTATGTTCATCTGTTCAGAGTCTCTAAAGAACACTGTGGGAATCTCATCAATACAGACAAATATCTCTGTGCCAAGAGGAGGGTGCCAGACTCTTTTCAATGGTTCCCAGTGACAGGACAAGGAGCAATCACCTCAACATAAGCCACAAGAAGTTCCAGCTTAATATGAAGAACTTCTTTACTCTGAGGGTAGCAGAGCACTGGAACAGGTTGCCCATGGTGGGCATGGAGTCAAGTATTTTCTTGCTTCCATTTCATGTCATGTTTCTTCTTTATGTAAACTAGAATTCAATTAGTGTTCCAGGAAGCCACTTTTATACTTTTGTCAGTGTCTTGGTTTGAGACAATTTATAGAAGAATGTGCTGGAATGATTTATCTCCTTTAGGACTCCAATAATCCCTTTCCACCAGTAAGAAATGAATAGTAACAGAGGACAGTTTAAAAACCACGGTTTATTAACAACCAGGATGCCAACGGGTAGGAAAAAATATAAATAAGTGCTAGTCCTCACCACCCCACTGGAATAGAGAGACAATATAGCGTCAGGAAAGGCAGGAGCTTCATGGCGCAGTTCCAGCAGCAGAGGAAGGCCCGATGGCCCGTCCCATCTTCCCGGGACAAGGCAGAGGACAGCGGGCACGGCAGGCGGGGCTGCGGGGCTGGGGACACTCGGTGTCCCTTCTCCTCCCGGCTGGGCACGGTGAGTGGCAGCTTGGGCTGGAGTCGCCCTGTGGGCGCGATGCCTCCGGCTCTGGGACAGTAAGCTGCGGCATTCGCCCTCAGGGCAGCCCAGAGATCGGCACCGCAGCTGAAGGAAAAACCCCTTTGCCTGAGCAAAGGTAGAGCCTCGATACGAACGTGGGCGGGCAGCTTTTAAAAAACGCCTGCTCCAAAAGCCAGCTTCCTCCCCTCCCTCCAAGATTCCCTGCTGCCGGGTCTTAAAAATACAGGAACGATTTCTGAGCTCAGGTGATTACGGGATACATTGTGGTTCTGAATCACCCCAAGAGAGTCAGTTAAATTAAACCATCTAAAATATGCCAAATAAGAAGAAATGTTTTGGTACTTAGTAAAGGAAATATCAACTTGATTCTTCCAATACTGCCGTTTATTCTTGCGGCTCTCAGTTTCTTACACCTGATAGCTCTGTTCTGTTTGGCTTTAAATTCATGAAGTAACAGAGGGACACAAGCTTTTTCAGATTAACCGTTTTCGTCTGTTTCTTCTATTTGCATAAACTAATTATTGTATTTAACTGGCTGAATAGACTAAATGAGGGTCATGTGCTGTCCTTACCTGCAAAGAGGCAGCTGACAATCAGAACATGGGCGTGCACTGCAGTAAGTTCTCTGTGCTTACCCAGTGCTCTGGGCAGTTTTAGATGCTCATTTAAATGAGTTGCTTTGACTTTTTCATGGCTTTCTTCTTACTGCCTTTATAATGAAATGGAAAATCTAATTTGATTTCATGTTTAAATGGTCAGGTTTTTCTCTCCTGCATGCACACACTCCCTGGATTTGCTCTCCAAACAGAAGTGACCAATGGAGATGGCAGAAGTACCTGTCAGACACTGTCGTGCTTTATGTGGTTATGCAGCCATTCCCAATTATGGCATGAAGATTAAAAGCTTTTCTATTTGATAGTGTGGAAACAGAGAAAATACATTCTATTGCTTAGAGACAGCTTTTGTGTGACTCTGGGATTTGTTTGGGTTAAAATCTGATACTTTAATCCACAAATACACTCTGTGATTATTCACTAGATGTAAGGTTGGCCCTCTTGGATAACTCCTTGGTTATGCCTGTAAGTCTTAAGCAACTCCTCTGTATGCAAGAGCTGGAGGCAGAGTACCTTAGGAAATTTATGACCAATATCTTATCTTTAAAAATAACTGCTTGCACAATCCAGGCTGTAGTATTAATAGCAGAGTTTTCAGCAGTTCAAATTAATAGAGCAACGCAAAGGACAGAGATATAAAAGAAGCTGTTTTGTTTTACAAGGAACTTGTGACTGGAGTGTTTTTGTAGCAGTAAAAAGAAATAAACAGGTAAACAGTGAAGAGCCAGCTGAATTCTTAATTTCCCTTCTAAATGTTTACAAGTGATTTCAGGAGGAACTTACTGGGAGCATGAAATTTATAATTAAATATCCATGCTTTTTAGAATTGAGAAGAGAAGCAAAAAACATGCATGGAAAATGTATTATAAGATTGTCAGTGCAGGGAAGAGGGAATTAATTGGTGTCTCATAAATTACAAATTTAAAGTATGAGTTACTATATATTTTTCAAGTTACTGTGTACATTTTTAATTTTCATAACTTATAAAGAGAGAATGTTTTGACAAAATGTGCATAACATCAATATATCACAGGTGGAATGAGGAAGGATGGAGGGATTAGAAAGAAGGACACTCATAGCTAAGTATCATATCTGTCTCGGAAGTACATGGGGAAATTTTTACTGCATCTGTTTCCAAACACTGATTGCTTGTTGTTGCTCTTAAGAGGTGTCCAGAGTGATCTCAGATACGTAACTCAGAGCTTAAATATATGACCAAGTGTTGCAATACTGTCACTTTCTTAACTACTATACCAGTGAGGATAAGCCATTTATCAGCAAGCTGAATTTGCCATTTCCTGTGGTAGCTGTTTGAACTTCCATTTTAATAGTGGTGCTTGTAATTTGGTTTATAGTCATGTACAATTTCTCTACTATAAAAAGAAGTTGAAAGATCCTTAGGATAGGATAGGGTGAGGCTCTGCTGTGCCTGGGGTGAATCTCTGCCTTTTTATGTGGTTGAGTTTGAATCCAGTAAAAATTTACTTTGATGCAGAGTTGGCAAGGTGAAGTAACTGTTCTGAATGTGGCTTTTTTACCTTGCCACATTTTGTGTGCAGAACCTTGAATGTATTAAATGACCTCTGGCAGATTTTTCCTTTTTTTTCAAAGTAGATGCAATTTCTCTCCCTGAAAGTGAGCTATGCAAATGTGTACATATAAATACATGCCCTTCTGTTGTTTGCACTGGATCAGTGCATAATGGTGTGGACTGATCCAAGTTCTTGGATCATGTAGACTTGATACTAAGAGCACTTGAAATCTGAAAGAAAAAGTGTTCTTAGTTTTGCAAGAGACATCAAGAAATGTTTTTACTTTCTGTCTCTGACCTCTTCAAAAGGAACAAAGCATAGGAAAAATTCTGTTCTACAGTATGGGCATGAATCTTCTCAGGACAGGTTCTCTACTACAGGGAGGAGCAGAGGAGTGAACATCAGCCTGAAAACATTCACGTCATCTCTCCATAATAATCACTACCTGGTATTTGTTCAGTTGTGGATTACAAAGTGGGGAATCTGATCCATGTTTTACCCTGTAGGTGAAATGACATGATTTTTGTGTGGCCGCTTGTTCAAGCTGTAAAACTTGAGAGTAAAGAGAGGTGGGTAGGACATGCAGATGTACCTGTGCTGCAGGGACTCTTGGTCCCTGGTTTTGGTGCTACTTGATGTCAGACGTGGTGAGAATGTGTTCTTTGAGAACAGGTATCAACAATAAATTATGACATAAACATTTGTGATTTGGTAAAAATGCCCTCAAGGACTATAAAAGTCTCAGAGCTGGTCGTTTGGCTGTTGTTGTTGCTGTCTGTAGTTCTGGTGTGAAGATGCAATTGAAGTAGCAGTGTTTGCTAGGAATCATAGGTGCTGTATATTGTGAGGGTCCTTTAAATGCTATCTACACAGATCATATATTTGAGAAAGGGATGTAGTAAGCTGGGTTATCAGGCTGTAGACAGATCATTAAAAATGAGGAAAGGCTGAAAAACCTGCTGTTGAAGCAACTGAAGTAGAAGCAACAGCTTGCTCACAGCAGAGCATTTACTTGAAGGACTAGAAAATAATAAAAAAGAGAGCCTAGTAGCCTTACAGAAAAGTCTTGGTTGTCATATATAAGAATAAGAGCTGTCAGAAGTCTTATAATGAATATATTTTAAGGTGCTTTTTTTATGTGTAAGAGTAGTAAATAATGGTAGATAAGTAGTTCTAGTCTGTTTGTGTAGGAATGGGAGAAGCAGTTGGGAAGTAAGGAAAAAATCTCCCATGTTATTTTACTCAGGAGTTTAAGGAGAACGTTACAAGTGTAAAGCAGAACAGTTGCTCTTCTGCAGGGCATAAATTGAAGGTGCTCCAACCATATGTTTGGTAAGAGGTGGTAAAACACAGTACTGGACAGCTGGGTTAAGGAGCAGGGTCTGAGGAGAGAGTGTCCTTTGCTAAAATAAGAAGCTCAAGTCAAATAGAGAAGCCATCAGCAAGGATGAGAGTTGACTGGAAATTTGGATAACACAGGTCAGGATATTCTAGAGAAACTTGTTGGACTCTCCTTAGGCTTCTCCAGGGTAGCAGATGTCAGCAGTGCTCAAGGGAGCTGAAATGAAGGGGGTAGGGAAACTCAGGGAGCAGAAACTTAGAAGCTTAGCACGAGAGAATGTTGTTTTCCTCTTCTTTCTATGGCCTTTCTCTTGCTGTTTAATGTTTGAAGCTTTTCTGGTTAGAAGCAATGGACTGGAATTTAGGAGTGTGCTGTACACTCTCACTGTAATCCTTGTTTGCAGATACATTTCAGAGCCAAACACTGAAGCTGTGGTTGGTGCTTCCCCCAGCAAGCCCCTGTGTTAATATCTCATAAAATCCTGTTTCTGGAAGCTTATTATCTGAATTACACTGGAAAAGATCAACAAAAATTATGTGAGTCCTTGATTCAAAGACTATCAAGCTACATGTGTGTTCTGTGTGTTATGACTACCAGAATAGGTTAGGAGATGCAAATCTAGACATATTTTCAGGGCTTAAATGCAGAAAAGAGAAATTAAATACTTAGTTATGACTCCTTCTTAATATCTCCGGAGTAATGGAATGAAGCTAATAATGGATCAGCTTAAACAGTATCTAAGGAATTACTGCTGGTGAGATAGTGCAGGTTGTGTAAGAATCTCCTGAGGGGAATGAAAGCTCAGGCAGTTGGATAGAGCTAATACCTTTTTAAGAAAGTCATTAGAGGAAATCTTGCTTCAATGGGAAGGTGAGACTAGACCTGGTTGACTGTTGAGTAGCTCCTGTGCTTGCCATTTTATCTCAGACCTCCTGTTCAGTGGTTTTTGCACAGCTTTACACAGAGCAGTGAGAAAAAATGGGGTATGCAGTCTTTAAAAGTGGATTTTGCTCTTTTCATGTTTCAAAGAAGATGGATCAGGAGGGAGAGTCCCCAAGTACAGAGCTTTATCCCTGTGTTGTTGAGCAGCAAAACTGGAGCAGACTTTTCTGCTGCAGAAGCAGCTGCAATGAGTTTCAGCCAAGTTCTGGATTCCCACTAACTGAAGAGTAAATAGCTGGGAGTGCCAGTTAATTTTCAATAAACCATCAGAAGTCAGCTGTAAGCCCACTTAAAGCCTCTGCTTACATGTGTGTATTTTTCTATCCTCTTCAGTGCATTAATGGAAATACTTCAAAAGTTTTTCAAGCCTGTGGATTTGTCACAATCATCACCTTGTTTTGTCTGTCTCCCTCTATAGCGTTGAAGAACAAAGACCTTCCAGTGCCAGCAGGGCTGGAGGACAGTGGCAGCAAGGATGGGCACGTGTGGGGCAGGGTATTTTGGTTGGCCTCATTTACAGTTTGCGGTCCCCAAAACTTTCTGGTCTTAAGCATTTTGAACTTAAAAGCCTAGTTTTAAAATAGTGTTTTCCAAGTCCTTTATTTTAATATTCTCAAACATGATGCCAGGTTACTTATGCATGTTACATCACTGAAATGATGAATGATAAAATCCTTTTAACTCCTGCTTTTTGTTGAGAATTCCCTGAGACCTGAAGAAGAAAAGGTGAATAAATCTCTCTGAATTGTAGCTTTCCTGATGAATTGAAGTGAGAGAAGGGTGAGTCTGTTTGTTTTTAAGGCCTGGTTTATTTGAAATTAAGACTACTTATGAAATAAATGGGTTTAGCACTTCGCTCTTTTAACCTGACTGAGCCCTTGGACTTGAAGTATCTCAGAAGTCTGAGTGTCTGAAAGGCAGGTATTGTTGGTGAGAACAGATGATTGAAGAGCAAAGTACTCTGATTCTGCAGAGACCATGAGTACAAAGCCAGGGTTATTTACTGAGAGAGGGTTTTTCAGAATTATTTAACAGAAAGAGTGCATAGATGGCACTCAGCATCTTAATTGCTGATGGGCTGAAGTTCTTACTGTTGAAGAGTCAGACACTTCAAGTATTAGTTTTATGAAGACTGTTCTCCAAAGAGTTTTTGTTGTGAACACAAAGCAATAGTGAGATGCAGAAGCTTGGAGTACGCCTATAATTTTTCTGTATGGTTATACCTTGGAAAGGTATTTGTACTCAGATAACTGAACTCATTTGTTGTTCAGTCCAGATTGTTTCTGTGTGTCTCAGTAAAGGAAAAGAATGACAGTAGAAAAGCCTTATGGATTACTTGAGGAGCTAAAAGAGCCATGAAGTCAGGTACAGTTTTTTTCTCCCTTGAATTTCTAATTTGAGGACTTCCTACTCCAAAAGACAAGGGCACTGCAGGGAAACTGAATTTCTGAATCATGTTTTGCTCCACAAGAGTTTAAGACAATACTGACTTCGACTTGGGATAGTAGGGATAAAAGAACAAATTGGAAGAAACAATATGTTAAAAACAAATACACAAAGTATCACGTGGGTTGAAATCCAGGAGTCCTAGATAACCTTCATAGTGGTATAATAGTTACAAGAGAATTCCTGAATGTCATTCATAGCAAAGGTTGTGTTTGATGTTACATTTTATGTTGCATCTGCCAAAGATGGGTTTTTGCTACCTTTTCTTAAAGGCTGCTATCAGAAATGTGTAAGAAGAGGATTCACATGTGGTATCTTAAACTTCAGCTGTGCAGGACTAGTTCCTGCTGGTAAGACCATTACTGAACCTGGTCAGTGTGCAGGCAGAGCGGGAAAGTTGCTGTTGAGGTAGTCTTCTGATTGAAGATTAAACCTTTCCCAGGTTATTGGGAGATCATTGACCATGGTGTGTGTAGATACAATATAACTTAGCTGTTGCTTATGATTTAAAAATTTGCATACGTGGCCACTCACCAGTTGTGATCTGTGTTCTTGGGAGGTGGAGCTACCTAAAATACTGTTTAAAAAAAAATAAAAAGCAGGTCAGGCACATGATTTAATATAGTGATCAATCTGTGTGTGTTACTGTGGGTGTGCATAGTTTTCCCAAGAACACCAGATATCATTTGACAGAAGACAGCACAAGGACACCTGTATGTTCATATTTTAGGAGCCTTACTGCAGTATATTAAACTGCTGGCTTTCAGAGCTGTTGGTAAAATTTATCCTTCTGGCTGAAAGCATTTAATGTAGGCTGTCCTTCATACAAGAACCAATATGTGTGTACTAGTATAGACTTAGAGATTATTTCTATTTCATGACATATACAAGATTTCCCTTGTGTCACTGGGTTGTGTCACTGGATTTATTGTTCTGGTTTCAGCTGCACAGTGGAGAAAGTCCTGGGACTAGCAGAACTCTCTCTTTTAATTCTTTTCAAAATTTGCCATTTTTTTTAACCAGTTGAAGGGAATGGAGATATCATCATAAATCTGCACTAGCAAATTATGAAGATTCTGTTGATCAGAACACCCTATGCCCATACAAAACATGCTTTATGATAAAATTCTCTTTTCAAGTACCAAATAGGTGCAGAATTTGTTTCTTACTCAGACAAATGCAATCTGATTATTAGAAAGCTGTTTCTTTTGATTTCACTCCCCAGGAGTTTTTCCTTCTGTTTTCTTGTCTGGCTGAAAGTGAGGTGAAGCTCAAGAGCTGGCACAGCTCATCTGTCAGCCAGCCTGGGCTCATTTAGGGCTTTTGAATCTGTTGGCTGATGTCAGCTGGGTTTGACAGCATAGCAGAGGTCTTAAAGATAATGAAGATGTGCTGTCAAAGAAAATGGGCAGCTGTCAAGGAGCCTCCAAAGCTCTCCTGAACAAGGGGAGGCTGCCAGCCTTGCCAGCTGTCTCTGCATACCCCAATTTCTCCTTTCAGACTGGATCTGAAGGACTTCTGACTGTGGTTGTGCTGCTTGATGTACAATGTATGGGTGTTAACTTTACCATGTTAGTGTAAACTTGGCTTCAGCCATTTAATTATGGCCTTGTAGCCGTATCAGTCAACACCATGGCATCACTTGGAGATCAGGGTTCAGAGGGATTAATTCACCTTTTTTCTCTTTTGGTCTCAGGGAGTTTAGGATATGCTGTGCTATTGTCCTGCTGTGGAGACAACTGTGATTTTCATACAGTTGTAATCATGTAGTACCAGTGACCCAAACCACAGTGGATTTCCAGAATGGTGTGACTATGTCAGATTGTTTGATTTGTTCTGGTTTTGGGTCTCAGCCAGCACCATTACGTTGAAACTACTTGTTATTGATTTTTATGGAAAAAAATAACCCCAAAAGTGATGAAGATATTTTATTTACAGGCTACCAGTTTTTAACTGTGCCTAGATACTGAACTGCATTTTTAAAAAATGTACTTCCTACTAAATGATTTGATCAGCATTGAAGGTGTTAAAAAAACCCCAAACCAAACAAAAACCTCTAAAAGGAAAAAGACGTTGTACTTCATTGTAGATTTCAATAATTTTGCTTTTCCTGTAGTTACAGAAAGTAATGAAGAATTTCTTGTGTAGGAGGGCATTTGCTTGGTTTTTAAAAGCATACAGTTGAATTCATGTTCCTCTCTTGAGTTAGCTCTGACAAAGGAAAGTGCTCTTGGTCTGTGTAATTTGATGGGACATCAGGGCAAATGCACAGTTACTATATTCTCAAGGTTCCAGAAAATGAAATGTTCTTTCTGTGCCACACTTTGTGCTTGTTTTTCAGTTAAATTTACCTTGAATTCTCCCAGTTATTAAGCAACTCTCATGCTTTCACTTTGTGATCCTAGAAATACATCTTGGTAGTGAACAAGAAGAGTGATAAAGCAGGAAATAACTAACATTGTGCCTAACATGCCAACATAAGCAGAAGGGACTTTGCTGAAAAGAAAAGCCATTGAGCATGAGTTGCTTTATGAACTTTCAGAATATGTTTTTGAGCAGTTGAATAACAAAATCGCACATCTGCTCTTCAGTACAATCCTCTTCCAACAGATTTCCCATTAAATTTCTACAGTCAAATGTATTTCCAAGAGTATATTTTACAGACCACCTGTTTGAACTCAGGTGCTCTGCAGGCAGTTCAGGGAGTGGCTGTGTCCTTGGCTGTGCAGCCTTGGAGGTTTGCTGAGGTGATCTTTTAAATGCTCTTTGGGAACACTGGCACTTTCTGTCCTGTCCTTTTAGGTTTTTCCCTACCACCCCATGGATGAAATGCATCTCATTCTTTCTGTTCTCTTCTGAGGCGTGTTTGCCAGGTCATTACAATCATTCCCATAAAGGATATCATAATATCATGAATTTTTAGTGGGTTAAGCTATAATAAATGCTCTAATGTCTGAATGGTACAGAATGGATTAATAAAAAAATCACTCTTTTAATAACCTTCCATTGAAAGACCTTAAAGGAAGGAACTTAAAAATGAACTTCTGGAAAAGACAAAACAGATTTTGCAGGTCAATAATAAAGATTCTTCTAAAGCTTTCTTTGTTGATTTATATTTAAGGTGACAGTACTTTTTCACCTTTTCATGTTCCTCTCCCTTCTGTGGGGAGGATTTTCAAAAAGTTCTGGGGAGGGTAAGAGACTTAATGAACAGGGGTGATTGGAAGTTGCCTTGAAATCTGGAAATACTGCTAATATTTGGCTGTATCTAGTATGGTTTCAACTAGATCCCCATGGAGATGCAAAAACTGCTCTGGCCTTTGCCCTCAAAATGAGCTGGGCATGTAAGGGAGGGAGAGAAAGAAGCTTGACCTGGAGATACTTCTGTCGGAGTTCTTGCCTGAGCTGCCATGTTTTGATACAGCTTCTAAATTACCTTCAGTTTAGGGCAATTTTTCACAACCCATGTTCCCCTTGTGAGGAAATTATTAAAACTTGGCCCAAGTAATCCACCTAGCAAGTCAACTACAGGAGAAGAATACTAATTCTTTTAAATGTATCTGGTACTAACACTGACATTGTTTTATATTAAAGTGTCAGTATTATCTGAAGTAGTTTTCCTGATCCCCTCCTTCCTCCTTGTAATTAATTGCTGGATGACTCGCTGAATTGAGCAATAGTAGAGGGGTAATTACAGCACTGGGCTGATGTATTTTCTGGTGTCTGTGCCAAGAAACTTGCCTGCATGATCACTGTTCATTTGGTTAGGAGTCACGGGATCGCAGGTTATAAGGTTCCCTTCCCTTGAAATCCTGGAAGTGCACGTGGTGTATGAAGGAGCAGTGAGAACATCCTGGAGGCTGTCCCTGAGCGCTGCCGTGTGAGCAGATTTGGCTCAGGAGGGAAGCAGGATTTCTTAAATCATCAAAGCCTTCATTGTGAGCCAGTTTTGGCAGCCGGTGCCTTTGTATTGCTTTGTGATGGAGGCAGGAATTTGCAGAATCTTTGGTTAGTGGCTGAAGCTCATCTCTGGATGAGGCAGGGCAGGTAGTTCCTGTGGATGCTGGTAGAGCTGCTGGTGCTGCAGAGTTATCCAGCACTAAAATTACAGCTGTTACAGCCTGAACCTTTTCCTGGGCTGACTTTATCATGCTGTTATCCCCATTGATTTTGCTCAGAAATGGGTCTTGTAGCTTTAAGCTAGGCGCAGAGAGAGAGAAGGGGGGGAGCGCTGGAAGTTTTTGGCGCTGTATTTAAAACATCAAAAGAGTTCAGCTTTCTCCGAGCTCACGGCAGTGCTCTCCGAGTTCTCTGCTGCACAGAGAGAAAACCGGAGAGTTTTCCTTGCTTTTTTTTTTGCTGATTTTCCTCGTTAGCTACGGCAAGAAAGGTTTCTCCAGGATTGGTTGGTTTTTTTTCTGGAACTGTTGGGCTTTTCTCTGGTCCAGAACAGCATGAGAGTTGCCCGGCCTCCCCACAAGCTGCCCTGCAGCCTGGACGGCGGCTCCGAGCCCCAGAGGGGCTGGGGCTGAGCTGAACCACACCCCACTAAAGGACTCTCTGAACCACAGAAGCATGTCCTGAATTTGCCATCTCTCTCAACAACGAGAAGTTTCACTGTTTAATGTTACTCGTTTTCTCATGTTCGTGAGCACTTTGCTTGTTAAATAAACAGTTTGATCCACTTTTCTCCAAGGAGATTATCTCCCAAGCCGGCTGCTGAATTCTACCCTTTAGAGGAAATAAATCTGTTCCAAACCAGGACAACCTTTATTAAGGTGAAACTTGCAATCAGAACTTTTTGGAAGTGACTTGGCCCTGATGAACCGCATTAAATGAGTGCCTGGAAGTAACTGACATCAAGCAAGCAATTGGTTTTTATGAGATGCTCTCAAACTCTGTGTGCGTACAATAAATTATGTGCATCTGTCTCATATTAAAATGAAGCTTGGGTATTTGATTCCTTGTTTTTTTTTTCCCTACTTCTCTCAGGTTGACTTATTTATTCTGATCCTAGTTTTCCTGTTTTAGGTTGTCCTCTCACTATCCCTTCTCCTCCAAAAATGCAAAATTCTGTTTATAAATTGTATTATTGGCTAGTGCTTTCCAAGGTCCTTTCTTAAACTTTGAAATCCTCATTCTTTAATTATGTTTAGTAATATTATCAGTGTTAATTACTTTAGGCTTCTCAGAATTTTGTGTAGTTCATGTATGGATGTTAGACTTTAAACATTTTGTACCAGTATTCCATTATTGAGTAGCTTTAGCAGAGTAATATGGAGAACTGGCTAGGTCTGGGAAAGAAAACACTGACATACTTGATTGTTTCCCCTTGAACACCTTAAACATAAAGAAATAAAAATAAAAAAACCCCAATAATTCTGGCCCAAGGTTCTTCCTGCCTGGAGTCCTTACAGGCTTCCTAGAAGAAGCAAGTTACAGTTTATATTTGAAAGACATTTTTATAGTAGGATTGACTATTTAATTGGGCCTAATTACTTATTACACCTTTGCTGAGCAAATAGGTACAGACAGGTAGAGGCTGTGGAAGAAGAGGATGACTGGGAGCCATCCACAGGCTGCATTACTGCAATGCCAAGATCTATTTCATGAAAAAAAATACCATTTGTTACTTTTCTCCATTCCCCTGTTTATTATCTGTAGCTGTATTTTGGTGTTTCTTAAGTCTAGATCTAGTAATCATAAGGCATGCCTCAAAGATTTCCAAGGTAGATCTAAATTCAGTTGTATAATTGATGCTGTAATTATTACAATTTTCTCTTTTATTAGCTTAGAAAATAGCTTAATGTGTTGATATTTAATTGTTTTTATTTGCCTAATCTTTATTCATTTATGTAGATTTTAAAATGAGTTTTTCTTTTCTTTACTATTTCTGCTGGAAAACTGAATATGAATAGAGTAGCTAGAAGAACACAGAGCTGGGTGATTTAGTGCACCATGAAGAAGAATAACACTGTAATCCTGAATTCAGTTGTCCCTTTATTGGGAAGAGGTTTTTCTTTTGCATTTTGTGCTGGTGCAAGCCAATATCCAGTAGTTGCTGAGATATTGTGTGATGTGGTGAGGCAGCACTTTATTGCTTTAAAGCTCTGCTTTGCTCTGCACAGGTCAGGCACACCAGTTTGTCAGGTGATGATTTTGGGACTTAGCAGATCATTTTGGGCTGGGCATGTCAACATTTGAAGAGTGAGGTTTTGTGTTGCTGCTCACCTTTCCCTTCTGGCTCTTTTCTCCACGTGCATGTTTTCATTAGCACAGGAGGTGTTGTGCTCAGGGTTGTCAGTCTGGAGCAGCCTGTATTGACTCTCATGAGTAACAATAGAGAAATTGCATCTCTGGCAAGCAGGTTGTTACATGCTGCCTTTAGACACCCAGCTCACAGTTTTTCACGGTATTTTTGAGAACAGTCAGAAACAATTGTGAAATAAAGAAGAGTTAGAACTGGGTTTTTTCCTTCCTAGCATCCTGTGCTTTGGGAAGCCACAAACCTGTTGTGTAATTGTTTGTTGGTAGTACAGTCTCTCTCCTTCACTGCTATGATGCAGCAGAACCCAAAACACATTTGGTACTTTATTTCTCAGAGAGTTTTAAAATACTAGGATTTTGTGGTTTAAAACTTCAGTCCCTGTTACCTAGACTATATGGATAAGTGGGAACTGCTGCTGCTGGAATGTTGGTGAGAAGCTGGGGCTTATCTTGTGTTCTGTTTCACCCTTCCTTAGAGCCAGATTTAACTGGGCTTTGGATCAGAGTACTTCCAGTTAAGAACAAACCACTTAATTGACTTGCAGAGTTACATTTCTGAAGCAGGTTTCCTCAAGCTTCTGCTCTGTTTCTAGATGAAGGGATTTGGAAGCAAGCCCAAGTACTTCAAATATATGCCATGGAAATAAATAAACATTGGGCACAGGAATTAAAAAATAAAAATTAATTATTCTGAGAATTGACTGTGGGAGGCTGATGGGTGGAAATATGACTGCATAACTGTGATGTGTTTCATTTAACATACTCAAGTCTGGTTTTTTTTTTTTGTTTTTTTTTTTTTTTCAGGGAGAAAGATCTTAATGCAAAGTTTATTATTTCAATGGAAAAAAATAAAACAACAATCACCAACTTAAAGGTGAGTGAACACAATTTATGAGAGGAACTTGTAACTCAATTGCTGCCAAAATATGACTGGACAAAACAGTGATGCTTGCTGCACTGTGATCAAATAAAATACAGTGTTAAAGTAATGCTTTGGGAAAAGCAGCTTACACTGTTAACTTGCTGCACTGGTTTTCTGAAGACCACTCTATAGGCTCTATCTCATCATTTCTTCAAAGTTTTATTACTCAGGTCATTACTTAGCTGGGAGATGAAAGCCAACAATAGAATGATAGCCATAAAATCTTTGCTTCATCTGTAGAAGTCTTCTGAAATTCCCATGAAAATGAAGCAAACCCAAAGTACTCATCCCTTGCTGTAACCTTTTGATGGTATATTTTAACATTTCTCTCAGCAAGAGAAGCCACGTGCAGCAAATTGGTTTTTGCAAGATGGTTTCTCATGACTAATATATGAAAAGGAGTTTCAGTGTGTAATTTCTTTAGAATGATTTGGAGCACGGTGAGTGTTGCTGAAGTACAGTGTTAACTGTCATGTCTTGAACATGATGATTGCCTTAAACAGCAGGTGTGTCACACCTTTTTAATTATGACTCCACATTGAAGTGCTGTTCACAGTGCAGAGGTCTCTGGCTCCTATAAATTATATGTGTAGCATAATCCCTGATGATGATAACGTCATCCATGGACCCATTTAACTGAACCTAAGCATTGTGACAAAAATGTGCCGTGGGGTTAGAAGCAGTGAGCTAAAATCCAAATAATTCCTGCTGGGCTCTTTCTTGCTGAAGGGTGTACCTCCTTCTGATTTTGTCAGTGTTGTTGGAATCAACCTGACCTGTTGTCAAACAGTTCTAAATGTGTATAGCATTATGTTAGACTTACATTCTGATTATTTATTGTCAAATATTTTTAATTACTTCATCAGGATGTGTTGGACCAGCTTTTTTTTCTTTTTTTTAATAGATACCAGAGGGTGCTACTGGAGACACAGGACGAGAAAGGACAAAAACATTTACCTATGATTTTTCCTATTTCTCAGCAGACAGTAAAAGTCCCAGCTTTGTTTGTCAAGAAATGGTAGGACTTCTGAATGTTAATAATTGATCTTTTTCCTTTCCTTTTTCTTTGGCTTGAAAGCATTCCATGAAACTTCTTCCCATTGAAAGAGCTTCTTCTGTAATTTAGAAATTTTCTAGGTACCTGAGGGTTTCAATTTTGCTTTATTCTTTTTTTTAGCTTATCTAACAATGTAAGTGGTGTGTTTTCTAATACAGCAGGCTGAATGCCTTCTTTCAAGTTCTTAGTCTGATTAGTATTGTTTAAGGTCAAGTGAAAAAACATCTCTAAATAGTGAAATTTGTTTTGAAAAGCTCTTTAGAAAAAAATCACTTTTAAGAAACGAGCATATACCTTTAATTCACTTAGAAACATTCTCATCTGGTTGAAGTATGGTATGGATTTTTTTT
>VXBB01024243.1:42193-90058 GCA_013399915.1 Illadopsis cleaveri | reverse complement strand
TTTTTTTTTTTTTTTTTCCTTTTTGATCCTAAAGCCTTGGTACACGTTGAAGAAGATTCTTTTTTCCTCCTCCCTTGAGTATTCACTTTAGGAAAGGACAAAACAGTTTTTCTTTCTGAATGGTCAGAAGAGAAGATTAAACTCAGAGCTGTAGGCATTATTCAGATGAACAGGTAGACTCTCTGTGACCTTGCATTTCATGCTTCTTTCCCATTCCCTAATAAATTTATTAAGTGAATCTCAAGTAAGTTGTGATTGCTGACTTCTCTTTTGCTTTTGATGCTGTAAGCTTCAAGTGAGAGTAGTTTTTTCCCCTTAAAATCATGCAAGAGTTTACTGAATATCCTGTAAGCCAGGTGGGTAAATACCATCTTAGTATGTGTCCCATCTATTCAGGAACCCTTGAAATCAGGGATGCTGTAATGGCTAATCCTAAAAAGCCTCACAATTAAAATTAGTCATAAGAAACAGTAAGTTGAATCAGTTTTTAAATATGTATGAGAATGACAAGTTTTACTATTATATATATCATTGATATAATTGATGGGGAATTTAGGCTTGGAATTTTTCATTTAACCATCAGGGTAAGTGATACCTCCTCTTATATTCTGAATATTTCTTTTATGTCAGTGAGAATTAGGGTTTCATCCAAACATTTGATCCTGTATATTCTTAAACTTTCTGGATTGTTATTTCTTGATGATGTTCTTTTAAATACCACATTTTTCTGCTATGTTTTTTATATACCAGGAAACATACATTTTGTTTGGCCATCAGTGTAGAAATACCCTGATTACTTCAGCACTTTGAAATTGAAGTAGTAATGTATTTGAGGGCAATGATTTGAACCCCAGATTCTAGTGAATGGTTTTAGGCAGGTGTTTCAGGCCATATGGCTTTGCTAGAATTTTAGCAAATGCTTTAAATTGAGCATGCAGGGTCAGATTTTTATTTATTTTAACTAAAGCAGCTTTGATCATGTATTTTTCTGCTCTGATTCTAAATGAAGCTTCTTCTTATTCACCAGTTGTGACTTAAATTTATAGATATTTAATTCTTTTAGATACCTGCCTTTAGATCCTTCTGGAAAGCTGTGTTAGATAAGACCACATTAGAGGAACCCCAGAAGAGATTCATGGTGTTAGTAGGCTCTTGCAGGTTATTTCCAGAATCCAAATCTGCTGTGAATCAACGAAGTTAATTCTTGTCAAAACAACCATTTGCAAAGTAAAGTTGAATGCATGCAAATAGATATCCAAGTTGTAGTATATATAGATGTCCAGTTTCCAGGTATAAGTGGTAAGTTTCCCTTTTCAAAGCTTTTCCTTCTGGTGCCATTTACCTGTTTCAGAGTGGGTCAGGTAGAGGCAAGATTACTGTAACTTGCCCATGTCAGGAGTCTGTAGAAACAAAAATAAATTAAAATGCCCATATAGTGATGGCTGCAGCGGCCTTGAGCAATGTTTTTTAAAGCTGTGAGTTTTATGATTGATAATGATAGGATAAATCATAAACATGGCTTCAATGTCTGTGTTCAATATTCTGCTGTTCCAGTGTGTTCCACAGCCTTGGACACCTCCTTTATCTGTACTGGCATGAGTGTGAGCTTCTCTTGCTCAGCTACAAAAAATATTGTTTTTCAGGTGTTGTTTTAATTACACAGTGTGCAGCACATTCAAAACAAAATGAGTTTTTAAACTATAGGAGTGTAATTCCTAGACATGCTGCACAAGCTACTGTTTAGCTTTGTTAATAATTTCATATTTAATTGGAAGACTTTGTAGTTAAGCTCTTATCAAGTTCCTACAGAAATTCTAGTTTACTGCACCACTGGCATAGAAGGGCCTCTTTTTCACATTCATCTTGCCAGGGAATAAAATTGATCTTGATTGTTGGTGATGTGGTTGCCTAGTGCCCTTTGTTCATGGTTGTTTTATTTTTCCATTTGAAAGGCAGGAAAATAAGAAATGGAAATCTGTCTAATACTACATGCCTTATCAATATGCCTCGTAAATGCAAAATACACTTTAGAATTCCAGAGTTAGAGTGGGGATGGCAATTTGCCATCAAGCCTCTTAGTTTGTATTCCTGACTGAGAAACAAATAGAATTTTGATGTTTATTGCCCTTTTGTGACAAACTGGTGTCCCATCCAGACAATCTTTTCTTTTAACCTGTTTTTTAAGCCTTTGTGTTCAGACAAGGCTGTACCTGTCCTATGCACTACCTCCAATCACATGCAAGACATACACAAATGTTTAAAAAGGAAAACTCCATCAAAACAGTAGTATGTATAGACTTGGTGAGGTGAAAACTTGAACACAGAAAAAAATAGGGGAAAGAATAAAGTAGCTTTGGCTGATCTTTATGTTCTTCTTTGAGAAATATAGCTGGTTACAGCACTGTAACTCCTTTGCTCAGGGGAAGGTCAAGTGAATTATTCTAAAGGCATGTTTGAAGATTAGTGATTAAAGAAATTACCCAGCACTCATCTTCCAGGGGGAAGCTGAGAGATTATACTGTGTGTGTGCCATTCACTGTTAAAAATGGCTTTGTATGCCTTGGAGAATTTAAACCACCTAAAGTGCAGACAAGTAGCCAAACTATGTGAAGCATCTGTGAGATTTTTGAAAATCATGTTGGGTTGGTGAGGCACAGATGAATATTTTAATTGGGAGAAATGCTGCCCCAAGTGTTACTCCTTGCCCAGTGAGGGGTATGGATTAAAATGAGGGGTAATGATGATGAAAAGTCGGGTAAATCTCTGAGGGATGTTGGAGCCATTGTAGTGGAAGGTGGTGAAGGCATCTGATGAGAGCTGAATTTATTAGGTGAGAACAGAGTCCCATATTATGAGATGTGGAGGAAGGATCATTACCAGTTACTGCATGTTGAGGGTAAAAGAGAAGGGGTTAAATGATGAAAGAGGGTCACTTACCACATTTAAAACAAGTTTCCATGTTTACCAACCTGAAAATTGCTACGTGAAAGCCACTTAAGGGGAAAATGCAGAGAAGGTTATGGATCATGTTCTTACACTTGATGAAAGCAAAAAACCAAAACCAACCAAACCCTTCAAAAAGACAAAGTAAGAAACTGACAGAATCACCGAAATGTTTCCTTTTGAGAGGGGACTGGGTATTTGCAGAATGTGGAGAATTGGCAAAGATACAAAAAATGAGTAGATAATAACAATAGTGAAAAGTGAATGGAGGAGCTGAGATTGCTGAAAGAAATTGGGGCTTTAGAAAAGAAAGTAGCAATTTGACATGTCAAGTATTGCATGACAGAGAAAGAAATTAAAAACCACTGCAGTGCTGTAAGTGAAATATGGTAGTAAGACTTAGTATTCTATTTGAAATATTAGTTTTCTCTCCTATAGTACATGTGTGTTTTGCCATTGTGTTGGGGTATTCTTCAATATTTGCCATGCTGGGCTGATGACAATCTTCTTCCCTAAGCGTCTGTTGACTTAAACGTTACTTTTTTTTATTTTTAGGTTTTCAAAAATCTTGGTACAGATGTGCTCAAATCTGCTTTTGAAGGTTATAATGCCTGTGTTTTTGCCTATGGCCAGACGGGATCTGGGAAATCCTATACCATGATGGGAAATGCGGTATGTTGTGTTTTCACAGAACCATGGAATACCACGTTGGAAGGGCCCTCAAGGATCACCTGGTCCAACTTTTCTTAGCAAAAGCATGGTTAAGACAAGATGGCCCAGCATCCTGTTCAGATGAATCTTAAAAGTGTCGATTGTTGGGGAATCCACCAGTCCCCTGGGGACATTATTCCAGTTGCTGATTGTTCTCATGAAAAATGGTCCTCTTGTATCCAGTCCTGTTCTCTGCTGGAGTAATTTGTATCTATTACTGCTGGTCTTTTGCATGTGACCCCTTGTAAATAGGGGTTTCCATCTTCTCTGTAGGCACTTGTTAAATACTGGAATGGTTATAAGGTCTCCTCTAAGCCTTTTATTCTCAAGGCTGAGCTAATCCAGCTCTTTCTGCCTTTCCTCACATGGCAGCTTCCCAGTTCATTGGTCATCCTTGTGGCCCTTATCTGGACACTTTCCAGCCTTCCGCATCTTTTTCTGTGTTGCAGAGACCAAAACTGAATGCAGTGTTCCAGGTGTGGCCTGACAAGTACTGAGTGAAGTGGGATAATGACTTTATAATCTCTGCCCTGGTTGTTATGATGCCCTTTTTATGATGCAGTCCAGCATCCTGATGGCTTTCATTGCCCACACCATTTGCTCATATTGTGCTTGCTGTCCACAGGAACCCCAAGTCCCTTTCCACAGAGCTGCTCCCCAGCCAGATAGATCCCAGCCTTTGCTGCACTCCTGGATTATGTTCTCTCATGTGCAAGACCTTGTATTTGTTGAACTTCATAAGATTCTTGTTAGCCCACTGTTCCAGCTTATCCAGGTCTTCCTCCAGGGTGGCTGTCCCTTCTGAACTGTCAACTTCCCCACTCGCTTTGGTGTCTTCATCAGGCTTTGTTGTGGTACACTTGGTCCCATTGTTCAGGTCACTTATGAAGAACTGAACAGCACTGGGCCCAGTATTGATTCCTGGAGACTCCACTCCTTTCCAGTTTTACAAGGAGCTGTTTGCCAGCACCCTCTGAGTGCAGCCTGTGAGATCATTCCCACCCACCACGCAGTGTAGAGCATAACACATTAGTTTCTTTAGCAGCAGGCTGTGGGAAACCACACTGAGAAAGCCTTGGAGAATTCCTGGTAGACAATGTCCACTTCTTGCACCACATCAAGTGAGCAGGTGTATGTTTTTGTTGCAATGGATTAAAATTATGCTGTTGCAGGAGCATGTTTTTATGGAATTTTTAATACTGCTTCTGTCTGTATGCTACTAACCCTTCCATGTATCACACCTCCTGGTAATCAGAGGTTTTGGAAGCTGTTTCTTTTATAGAAAGATATTTATAGTTGGAAGAAGTTTATTTAAGTGATGCTCTTTTTTTTTGACGAAACCCAGTAATTTTTGGTCAGTAACAAAGGCAAAAATTTCCAATGTTACAGCTGATTTTCTATGCCCAACTTGAGACAAAAAAAAGGAGATACTGATTTTGAAAAAATTAATGATTTTTCTGAAGATATGTGCTTTTTAAACCTCTTTTGAAGAGTCAGGAGACTAAAGCAGATCCTTAGAGAAGGCTGTCAGGTGAAAAGCAGAAATTGGGCATGACAGTAGTTCATCAAACTGTCACAAGATTATACAGTAAATTTAATTTTAAGGATTATGTCCTATTGAGCACTGCAGGAAGAGGAAGGGTGATGGGAGATATTTGGCAGTTTGTGAGTAATGGTTGGGAGTGGTTTCTCACAGTTACCTCTATGATTGTCCAAGGACAGAGAGAACCCACTAAACTTTTGGGAGTGGAGTCAGTTTAGAAAGGCTGATTGCTTAAGCCTGTTCACCAGGCAGCCTCTGCAGGTTTCATTCTTTAATCCTTGAGAAAAGAAGTATATTGTGTCTTCTCCCAGTAAAAATGAAAAGGGGAATATTAACACTTATCATCCTTAGGATAGATCACTCTTCTGAAATGTAGTAATATTGGGCTCTTTGTACCTCCTCTAGCTTAGGAGAGTAAATTAGCCATAAACCTTTTTCTTTCAGTTGTCACAAAATAAGTAACTTTATATTTACCTCAATAGCATAACCAGAAAAGATCTCACGACATAGATGTGGATTTCTATTTCAGAAATTCATAAAAGTGACATTTTTATGAGACTGCCTCACTGTATATAATGACTGTAATCATCAAAACAGTTAGCAAATGAATAGAAGCTGAAGTTTGTTTGACACTATCCAATAATAAAGGTCTAATCTTCTTGGCATGATCCATAAATACTTTAGTCTGGCTTTGTATAGAGTGCATATAAAATATACTCAGCTGGCAAGTTAAATGCTTCAAAATTGATGGCCCTGTCAGAGAAACTACAGTGCTATAAGAAAACTTGAATTGGAAATAAATATTCTTTTTTCCCTAGTTCTCTTTAGAAAGCCTGGGTTCTGTTCTCATTTTGTTTTCAATATTTGCTGTTCTTGTCTCTGGAAGGCTTCTTCTGCAATTCTGTGTAGAGCAATCATTTCAAGAATTATGTGGCCCAGTTAGAATGTTGAGCAGAGATACTGAAATGAGCAGAGATCTATAAAATATCAGGAAAGTCAGACTTGGGTATGCAGAGAAGACAAGACTATAGGGGATTAGAAGTCTTCCAAGACCTGAAAGACTGCTACAGAAGAAAGGAAGAGAAAAATTTGTTCCTTATGGAACAAATAAGTTTTGCCCATGGTAGATGGGCAAAACTCAGTACATTTAAATTGCAGTAAGGAGTTTTCTGGTTAGATAGCACAGAAGAAGAACAACAGGCTTTTAATGAGAAAATTCAGTTTTGGAGTGAACTACCTGTTTTGGTTCTTCTGATTTCCATGTCTGGAAACTGTAGGCCAGGAAAAAAAAAAGTAGTCAAGCTGTAATTGATCCTGTCTTTCAGCTCTAGGGGGTGCAAAGGAGAAAGTGTTTAAATATAGCTTCCAATAAAGAGTGTACATTCTTTAGGATGTACATTTTACTAGGATTATACTTTGGGAACTGTGTGTCCTTCCTCTCTCAACTATATAGCTAAGGTTGAAATTACTCAATTAGAGCTTGTACTTCCTATTTTAAGCCTCTCTTTGTGGTTGCTGAATTATTTCAGACACTAATGATTTGCCTGAAACTTTGTGATAGATCTTCCATGTTTTATCCCTTAAGCTTTAATTAAAACTGTTCAGGTGTTTCCAAGCATGAGATGAAAGAAAAGTATTTTCCCTCTTCCATTGTTTTAAAAAAATTAAAATTAAATGTGTGTGGGAATTTCCAACACTGGCCCATGAAACTTTTCCTGGAAATAGACATTGATAATTGATATATATTGGGAAAGGCTGCTCCTTTGTTGCCAGAGGCAACAGTCTTAAAAAAAAGACTGATTAATCTGCAAATTTCTCCCTTAATCTAGGAATATTTTGGATTTTTTTAACCTGAAGTGCAGTTGTGTGAAGAACTAGGAAAGATAAGAGCAGAGAATGAATTATTATTTCAAAGACTGAAGCTTGGTTTGAGAAGGATAGAGAGGCTCTGATTAAGAGGAGGAAGAAGCTGGGAAAATGCAAAATGGAGGGATAAAATATAATTAAAAACCAGAAGTGACTGGGTGATGAATTGGGAATTTTATCTGGGCAAAGGAACGAGAAAGAGGAACTTGGAGGTGGCACCTGGAAGAAGATTGCTGTGACAGAGAATGCAGAGGGAAACTGAAGAAGGAGGGCAGAGGGACCAGTATGGGAGCAAACTGGAGTGAGCTTGGGCAAAAAGGGTTGGATTTTTGTAGGGTGTCCAAGTAGAAGAGAAATCTTTGCTCGTGGAGCACTCACTCTGACAGTTTGGTGCAGGGGGCGTCCATTGGCATTGAGTTTTTCTGTTGCCAGTTATCTGTAGGATCCCACCAGGCAAACTCCTAGGTGCCTGGAGTGCCTGGGCTATGTTCACATTGAATGTGTGGTCTGGCTTGTCCTGATTTGCCTCCTGCTTAATTGCAAGGCCCCTGACTATAAACACAAGAGCATTTCTTGCCACAACGGTGAATAGTTTGTCCATCTCACTGAATCTCTTAGATGTTTTTAGACTGGAGGCAAATTATAGCAGACAGACTGTTCTGTAAGCTGCTCCCCAGCCTGGACCTCTTACCCCAAAGCCCATCTGTATGTGTCTGTCTGTCCTGTTATTCCAGGGAGCCATGGCTCTGAGGGAGTGTTAACTGCCTGGAGCAGTGGGGGGATGTACTCAGCAGGTTGTTGGTCACTTGCCTAATCAGACTTGGGGGAAATGGGGCAGCTGGGAGTGAGCACCCCCATGTCAGATGAGACCAGACCTGTGTGGTCCTCTCCTGCTCCTCTGCTGCTGGGGAAAACCCTCACCACTGCTTGGCTGGAGAGGGCTCTTCCTGGACCAACAAGGAAAGCTACATGCTAAATTTCTGGGTATCTCTGTGGGATAGGTTTTATTCGGTTTGCTTTATTAAACCAACCAAGCATTTCATGCATAAAAACTCTTTATCTGCAGAGACAAACATTCAGTAGTTAAATATCAAATTTAATTTGGCTGGATTGTGGGATAGAGTGAATGAAGGTTTGATTTTGTCATCGTGTACTAATTTATTCTGCTGCACTTTTCAACACAGGAAGGGCTGGGAATTGGGTTGGAATGAGAATGTCCCATGGCTGTTTGAAGATGGTTCTTGTCCTGCACTCTGCAGTTGCTGCCAATTGCACAGTGAAACGAGACAGAAGCAGTTTAGATACTGGTGGGATAAGGCAGTTCATGACTTACTCTGGGGAGCCAGTCTCTGCCTTAAGCAGCTGGGATTATTCAAGCTGAATGAGAGAGACAAAATGTATTCCCATAGCAAAGAAATGGAGCTGGTTGTACGTTCCACACAGAAAAGGGTTAAAGTGGCAATGTGACTACGGTTAAATAAAGGGCAAGGGAGTATTTGCCGAAAAGTTTTGATTTTTCCCCTTTCTGGAGTCTTAAACTCTCCACTGGTCATCTAGGGTTTTATTTTTCAAAATATATTGTGCATGTATGCATAGCCTTGGAATTAAGATTTGTTGTTGTTGCAGGGTGATGCAGGTTTGATACCTCGAATTTGTGAAGGATTATTCAGCAAAATAAGTGAAAAAACAAAGCGGAATGAGGCATCCTTTCGAACAGAAGTCAGGTAGGTCTTGTCATGTTGAGAGTTTGCAGATTATCAAACTTGTTTCAGTTACAAGCACTCTGCTTCACTTTATCTCTGGGAAAAGTGCATATTTTTCCAAAATAACTTTTTATGCTTGGCCTCAGTCTTGTAATTGATTTTTATTGGCATTTGTAGTCCAAATGCGTAGTACTTACACCTTCAATCCAAGAGCTGTGCATATTGCTTCATTTATATGATGGTGCAAATGCCTTTGCTACTGCACAGCATCTTCTTTTTTACCCTTTGTTTCACACTAACATCAGGAGATCTTGATCTTGCTAATGTCTGCTTTCTTTCCACTCCCTTCTTGCTTTTTTGGCTTTTTCCTTTATGATACAATACCTCGTAGTCATTATCTTAAACCAACTTTGGATCTATTTTCTTTGTCCAAGTGTCCCGCTTTCCAACTTTTGTTAACATGGCTTGCCTTTTATTAGAGGCTCTTGAGTCAGTCAGTGGCTTTCTGTTCTTTTTCTTTCAGTTATTTGGAGATTTACAATGAACGTGTGAGAGATCTTCTCCGACGGAAGTCATCAAAAACGAATAATTTACGAATACGGGAACATCCAAAAGAAGGGCCATATGTTGAGGGTAAAACCACTTTAATTGTTTTACACTGCATATTTTATCACCTTTATATATTCTGAGATGTAGTGTCTAATTGCATAGGGCATTTTATCTTTTGAAATATAAATAGTGATGGATGCAGTGCTTTACTTTGATAAAAAGCTTTGAAGGAATAGCTTCTAATTTTGCATCTCTACTTTCTTTCCCAGTCCTAAAATTATTACAGAGTTTTTTATCTGTTAATTTGTAACACATTTTTAAGTAATGTTAGGAGATGCAATTGGTTTTAGTAGCTGCTGACTATAACTTGTAAATCTTAGATATTTAGATGAAATGAAAACCTATTAGGATCTAATTGTCTTAATCTGTTCTCTACCAGGGAAGGTTCATGTCTCTTGTGGGATTATGCTCATGTTATTCCACTAAATAATTTAGTAAGATTGCATTTTTTTTTCTTTTTTACTGTAAATGTGTAAGTTGTCCATTGTTCATATGAGGCCTCATTCATTTCCTCAGGGGATAAACAAGTATGACAATAAATGCTAAATGCAGCAATAATTTGCAGTAGTGAGGATAATTTGAATGTTTTTGTAGAGAAAATTAAGGGCATATATGAACATACTGTAACTCTGCTTTTCTTCAGACTTGTCTAAACATTTAGTCCAAAATTATACTGATGTTGAGGAACTTATGGATGCAGGAAATATAAATAGGACGACGGCTGCAACTGGAATGAATGATGTTAGTAGCAGGTCACACGCCATTTTCACAATCAACTTCACTCAGGTAACAAAACAAAACTCCTTGGAGAGGTTGGACTTGTTTCTTTAGAGCACAGTGATCTGTTTTCTTATATGTGGTAAACTCCTTTTCTAATGACTCCTGCTCTTTGTTGTTGTTGTTTTTGGGGGCTTTTTAGAAAGCCCATGGATGACCTGCTGGATGAATACGACTTGGAGGTGGGGGAGAAATTGAGTGTAAATTTGTCTGTGTGTGCTGTGTAAAGCAATATATAAATGTAATACAAATTTTGCAAGCTTAATAAAATGAATGCAGCTCATGGTCACTGCATCATGTAAATTACCACTCACAATGTCACAGCTTGTCTGTAAATGGCTAAAAAGTTGCAGATATTACAATTTAAGGAAATAATATGGGAGTTATGCAACCATTCATTATCAAATGTCTTTAATACCTCTAATACAACTGTCTTCTCAAGATCTGCTATTGTAAACAAGTTCAATTCAGTCATGTCACGAAGGCCACTAAATTTGATTCACTAAAAGTACAGTATTTCTTAGCTTAACATTCTTTTCTTTGTTTTATTTTTTTCTTTTCTGTAGGCTAAATTTGATTCTGAAATGCCTTGTGAAACTGTTAGCAAGATTCATTTGGTAGATCTTGCTGGAAGTGAGAGAGCAGATGCCACTGGTGCCACAGGGGTTAGATTAAAGGAAGGAGGGAATATTAACAAATCTCTAGTTACTCTGGGAAACGTAATTTCTGCCTTAGGTAAGTCTCTGGTTTTTGTGCTCGTCTGTATTGAGGTGTTTTTAGTCATTAAATACCTTTGTGTTTACTTACACAAATAATGGCCCAACTGTTTAAAAATGAATGAAAAGACCTAATTTTAAACTTTTTTCTACCTTCTCCTCACAGCTGATTTATCTCAGGATACAACAAATCCTCTTTCAAAGAAGAAACAAGTATTTGTGCCTTACAGGGACTCAGTGTTGACTTGGCTATTAAAAGATAGCCTAGGAGGAAACTCCAAAACTATAATGATTGCCAGTAAGTGTTTTTAGTTTACTCTTCTGGAATTCTGAATAGTTCATGCTTAATAGGAGTGGATGTAAATATTTAGACTCCAGATGTTTTGTTAAGGCAGAACATGATTTACACATATTAGTGATTTCTTTCTCTCTGAGCTTTCTAGTAACACTCTGTCTTTTTCTTACACTCTGCACAGTGTAATTAAAGCTTTGTGCATCTGGGCTGTGCTGGTGTGTGAATCAGTTGCTGTTCAAAACTGTTGTTTTTTTGTTGCATTAGTAGCAACTTGGTCCCTTTAGACATCCTGTGGGAAAGGTGGTAACTTTTATGTAACCTTCTAAAATCAGACAACATTTTAACTTCTTGTCTTAATTTAATTATGATTAATTGTCTTGAAAACTCTTATGGTTTCCTGTTTACCATAGGAAGGTCTGCAAGGATCACTTTAAAAAACCCTACCTATACCATATGTACACTCATCTATTTGGATGCCTTAATTATCTTTTTAACTTGGAACATCCTATATATTGTTAGGAGAATTAAGGGAAGGATAGCATTAGCACTTGTATTTAAATTGCATTGGTTTTCCTGATTAGGTTGCTTGAAAAATAATACTGGTTTCTCTTGATTCATGAGATAGCTGACAGTTCTGTGTGCTGCCAGATGCCTGCAGCTCAGGGGAACAGCTGGATTTGTAAATTATAGAAGCTTTCTCTTGTTTTGGTTCTTCTGTCTGGTTATTTCTTGGTTTGATGCTGTTTAATTTCCCTACTGTGTTTTACCTGGAATGTCTTTTCTTTTCAATGATTACACTGATACTTAAAAAATATTCACGGTTTCCTGACTGTTCTTTTAAAAAATTGCAAGAAAGCCTGTGAAGTATTCATATAGACATTTATCCAGTTAAGACTATATTTGTGTTTACTGGGGAAATGTAAATATTAAATAGATTGGCAGCAAGATTTCTTTGCAACGCTTGGTTGTTAGACCTGATTATCCTAATGCACTTATCTCATACAGTGTTTTCTTATGCAAGGTTACAGTGACATGAAAGACAAGTTAGGTGGAGATTTGGAACAAATTATATCCATACTGGTAAATGAGATATTTCTGTCTCTTCACCCACATGGAATTTATCTGACTTTTAAAATATGAACTAACTCCAGTAAATGAAACGTATGATGCTAGATAAACTGCTTCTGATTTCATGTCCTTAGCTATTTCACCTGCTGATGTCAATTATGGAGAAACTTTAAGTACACTTCGCTATGCAAATAGGGCCAAAAACATCATCAACAAGCCTACAATTAATGAGGATCCCAACGTCAAACTGATCCGTGAGCTGAGAGCTGAAATAGCCCGGTTAAAAGCCCTGCTTGCTCAAGGGAATCAGGTTAGCTTTACTTGGGACTTATGTGTAATTTTCCTTGAGTTATAACATCTATTTCTAGGATGTAATGAGATAATTATCTTTCATTATATTGATTTGAGTGAATGAGCTCTGTGAGGCTGTGAATGAATATTAAGTTTTCCTGATTGAATCAGTTGCCATATGGCCAGGAGATCTTTTAACATAAGGGGAGAAAAGTTGTCATCCCAAAGCTTTTAGGTTTCTTCTAATATAATCTGAGCTGGATTGCAGTGTGCTGTGGAACAGGTAGTCAACACAGCATAAGGAAACTGAGCAGAAACTTACCTTCTGGGGTCTGTCCTGATGGACTGAAGAGGTAATTTGTGTAGTATCTTAAGTAGAAAGTTTAAAATATTTAAGATGTATAAATATGAAAGTGTATGAATGGATTTCAACCACACATTTTATTTGTGTTTGGCTGTACAGTACATTAGAAGGCACATAACATGCTAAATATATAAAAATGTTTCCAGTGGTAGTGTAAAAAAATGAAAAATCATGCTCTGCTTCACTTTTGCCATGATTCTCTTTCTTGCTCTGTCAGTATGATCTGCTATAAACAGTCACTGCACAGGCTCAGTTAAGTTTAATTTCTCCTGTGTTGCCAGGGTGGTGAAACCAAAAGTAACATTAAAGAATATCCAAATGGCTCAGGCCAGTTTACATAATGTCATTCAGGACTGCTGGATTCCATATTTGAGCAAATATCATTTGGAAGTATCTGAAGTACTGCTTCAGATTTGTTTCTAGAGCTATGTGATTCTGTTTTAGATGGTCTGTGCAGGGTGAAATGTCAGTTCAGCGTGGACCATTGTTAGAAGAAGGGTAGGACTTCAGCTGGATTTCGTGCCATAAAAAAATTGCTGAAAAAGGGGATGGGAACCATTGTTGGAAGCAGAAATGGGTGTTATAGATTGGAGCAGAGAACTCTGCTTTGTTACAAACAACTAAAAAACTCTTTATGCGGTTGAATTACTTGTGTTTCTTTCATATTCTTTAGGAGGGGGAAATTAATTTATTTTCAAATTGTGGCTTGATTTAGAATTAGCAAAGTAGATGTAACTTGGACCCCTTTGAAAGCTTTGACCTAGTTTCAAACTGTAAAATAGTGGTTATTGCAAAATAAATCTGGTTCAGTGGTGGGATGTGGTAGATGGCTGTGTGGGACACAATAGAGAAAAAGTTAATTCAATTTGTGATGGTTGGTAAAACAGCAGGTGTTGTGTTACTATGCACAGTAGTATAAATCTCTGTATAACTTCTTCAGTGGTTTTTCCTTTGTATCACCAGAACACTGTATTGCAAATGCTGCTGTAGATCTGAAGATACTGATTACCAAAATATGGTGCTGGATTCAGTGTAGAAGGTCACATACAATGAGTACTGCCTGTGTGTTTGTGTTCTTTAGTAATTTTCCTCTTTTAAGGCCAATTACCTTAAGATATAGTTATTAAAGATAAAGCAGTATACATACATATTAAAGCAGAATGGATAACTACTCATGAATAATAAATTTTCATGATTTTAGAGATATAAAGAAAGCTGTATTAGGAGTTACCTGTTATAAATGTGTCTGGTTTCTGTGTGTGTGACCATACATATGTAGTGAGTGAAAATAATACTCTCAAACCAATTTGTATTTGAAATATCTGCTTTGACAGGATTTTGATTATTCTATTGACAATATTTCAAGGTAAAATGATATATATTAAAGTTCAAAGGAGTTTATGCTAAAGATGCAGAAAACTTGAACAATTGCATTTCATGTGGTTCCCCCAGAAATTGTGACTGTTTTCTTTTTGAATTGGTGTTTACTTTTTATGGTTTTAGATTGCACTCTTGGATTCTCCAACAGCTTTAAGTATGGAAGAAAAGCTTCAGCAGAATGAAGCAAGGGTGAGTTGTAATTTCATAAAGCAGTTTTTAAACATCAAAGAAAAGGAAAGGTGGGTAGTCTGGAAGCAGAAGCTTTTGTAATTTTCAGGATTTTCTTTAATGTGCAACTAAGTTTTGTCCCACTTTTGTCCCATTGCATTGATGCTTAAAAAAAAATAAATTGTGAATTAGTAATTTTGTTATCCTACTAATATAACATTGTAACTAAGAACAAAAAATATCTTTGATATTTATGCAGCAGTTCTGTTTATGAAAGTGAAATGAGAAGACTTGCTCCCTGACCAGCTTGCCTTGCTAAGAAAGTATGTTTGTAAATAGATTAGAGAGGGAAAAGCCACTAAATCACAGTGATGAGTAGCAAGTAATCACAGTAACAAAATATTCAGTGTGTAGAAAAAACAGCAAAAGATTTAAGGGGAGAATGGTCACCTCTTCTATGCTTTCAGGTAATTTATAACTTGTGGTGTGGGGTAGATTTTTAGAAAATTTCAATATTTAAATCTGGTGTGTACAAGTATGTTTAGTGCTTAATTAGCTACCTTTTTGGAGGAGGGTCTTAGATCTAGGTGTACTTCACAGTGTGCTTCTCACCAAGTTTTTTCAATAATCCATCAAGTGTAGAGACTGGAAAAAGTTTCCAGACAGTTTGGATAACTCACAGCATCCAGAAGAACCTAGATATAATGGTACTATCATTTCTCTGACTAGCAATCCTCCATTCTTTATTGTATCATTCTGTGTTAATTCTTTTCTGTATATCAGCTTGCTTTGAAAGCTGTTGCAAATTGGTTTAAAAAGAAAAAGTCATACTTTGGAAGGGACAAGAGGGAAGTGTTTGGAATTATTCAACTACATGGCCCCAAATATTTAGTTCTGAATACTGTCAAAAGATGCCAATCAAATATAGATGTGATGCCTTTAAAAAATGGGGTTCCTTAGGGTAGGGTTTCCAGTGGTGCTGCTTGGACCTTTATAATTAGAAAATTAATGCCATGCGTTGAGAATCCTGTTTTATTGATATCCTGAGTCTTATTTTAGAGTACAAACAAAAAGCTTTTATCTAAGAGTAGCTCAGTAATATAAATTGCTGACTATAGGCTAATTACAATATGTTATTCATGTTCTGACAGTAACCATTGCTTACCCTGCCCAGAAGTGTTGGCCCTGCTGTGTGGGGTGTGTATCAAGTGTATTTTATTACCTTTGTCAGGCTTGTTAAAAGATTATGTGATTACTATTCATGATAATTACAGTAGACATAATTGCTGAAAATTCTTGGGAGATATTGCAGTGGTTATAGCTTTTTTATAATTGAATGAGTGCAATACCTAATTTGTTTATATGGATTTAAAGACTTTATCACCATATTTATATTGCCTGACAAGTATATGGTGATTTTCTTTAATGAGTTGATTTTCCTTATATAAGAATAATTTGGAGTAGTTTAATTTAAAAACATTTCATTTAAAAATTTTAATTAAAAGTGAAATGAAGTGTTTCTGAGCAATACAAATTTTCTGGTATGGTGAATAGAGCTGTGATAGATCTTTATGTTTTTCTTTAATCTTTTGAAATTTATTTTGTTTTAATGTTTCAGTCAGCAGCACTAGGAGTTATAGTGATGCATTGAAAAGTGTGCTTACTTGTCTTTGTTGAAATCTTGAGGTGCAGGTAGAGATGAGGGAAGTTTCTGTAGCTGTCATGGATTAATTTGGAGCTGACCTGGAAAGACGAAAAAAATGCAGGTAGCAAATGGGGAGATGTTTGGGGCAACTGCATCAAAGACTTCTTTCTTAGTACAATGGCATTATATGAAAGTTAACTCAAGTGGTGGAAAACTGCTTGATTGGGAGAGGAAGGACAAATCCTAAGTGTTCTGTTGGCCTGACCTCAGTTTGGGGGAAGGTCATGGAGTGGGTTGAGTCATCCTGAGTCCAGTCACACAGCATGTACAGAACAACCAGGGGAATCAGGGCCCTGGGTTTAGGATGGGCTTAGGAAAGGCAGATCCTGCTTGACCAACATCATCTCTTTCTGTGAGAGGATGACCTGGTTTGTGGATGAGGAAAAGGCTGTGAGTATTGTTTCCCTGGGCTTTAGGAAAGCCTTTGATGCTGTCTCCCACAGCATTCTCTTGGAAGAACTGTCTGCTCATGGCTTGCACAGGTTTCCAGAAAACTCTGAATGGCTGAGCCAAGACTAGTGGTGGAGTTTAATCCAGTTGGCAACCAGTCACCAGTGGTGTTCCCCAGGGCTCAGGATTTGGTCTAGTCCTGTTTAATATATTTCTTGATGATCTGGACAGGGGAAACAAGTGCACCCTCAGTCAAGTTGCAGATGGCACTAAGGTGTGTGGGTGTGTTGATCTGCTGGAGAGTGAGAAGACTCAGGGGTGACCTCACTTTCTACAGGTTGTAGCCAGGTGGGGATCAGTTTTCGCTCAGGTAAAAAGTGACAGGACAAGAGGAAATGGTCTCAGGTTGCTCCAGGGGAAGTTTAGATTGGATATTAGGAAAAATTTCTTAATGGAAAGAGTTGTCAAGTGTTGGAAAAAGCTGCCCAGGGAAGTGATTGATTCACCATCTCTAGAGATATTTAAAACACCCATAAATGTGGCACTTCAGAGGGATGTGGTTCAGTAGTGGCTTGGCAGTGCTGGGGTAACAGCTGGACTTGATGATCTGAAGATCTTTTCTAACCTGAATGATTCTGTACCCAGTGCTCCCCCTGTCTGTAATGCCTTTGCAAGCATCTTCTCACTTCCCTGCTGATGACAATAAAGTGGATAGTTTCTAAGTTGCAAATTTTGTTCTGGTTCACTCCTGAAGGCTACTGGTCTGCCTCTCCCTTTGCATGCCGTCCCCTAGAGGGAATTTTTGCCTTAACATGCCTACCTGTACCATGGGAAAGGATCTGTCCTGTTACAGCTGAGAGATCAGTCTGTGGCAGTAGACTTTGTAGGATTGAGGACTGCATGAAACTATTCGAAGGTAGACAGTTATTTGAAGTAATTATCCCGGACTTTCATTTCATCTTACAGTGTAAATAAGAATTTTGTGTTTTGAGGGAGAAGTATTGTGGGTATGGCAACTTATTGAGCTTCAGTGCTCTTCTAAATGCTTAAGTATTAAACTTCACAAAGCATTACACAAATACTTAGAACTTCTTTGAGAATGCATTTGTCAAGAACTTTGGAAAAGATGTAATTTTCTTCAATATTTGGGTTTTTTTCATAGGTGCAAGAACTGACCAAGGAGTGGACAAACAAGTGGAATGAAACTCAAGATATTCTGAAAGTAAGGCAAATAAATAAATGTTCCTCTTGGCATTTGACCTTAGTATTTTTCCTTAAAAAACCCTTACTTTTCAAAGTCATCTTCTTTGGCTTAACTGTTTCTGTTATTCACCATAGTGACCCCACAGTGCAAAACAGCTTCTGTCTAACAAATCTTTCAAACTGCTGAATGGTTTTATTGAGTTACAAATGCAGAAAGCCTGAGCCAGGGACAAGTGGATCCCTCATGTCCTCGTTGTTTGTGTGGTATCAACAAGACCTGTGAATAATCACTTCTTACCTTATCTTGGGTATCTCAGTGGATGTGGTATACAGTAAATATGGATTTTCCCTTGTCCTGGTGAGATTTTATATTGATGTTTGGTCTATAATTAAGGTGGCAGTCTGAGATTATATTTTAATGGGCTACTTGGTGACTCTGTGCATTTGTACAAGCACACATGTGCATTTGTGCATGCACACACACACAGAGGAATAATTCCCCCAATTTGTTTTTTAACATGTTAACTAATATTTTGTTGCCAAATGTTTTAACTCTTCCATTAAATAAAAATTTTGAAAGCAAAGCTTAAGCTTTCATCATTTGCTGGACATAACTTGTTTGTAGTACAATTCAAGCAAGCATTTAGAAGTAATTTTTTAATTCTCCATGTCACTCATCTCAAACTTGATTTTTCTTGTATCACATTTTGATTTCTTAAATTTTTTTCTTCAAGTCAAACTCTGTCTTTGGTCTGACTTCCACATGAGTTGAATGGCTCTGTGCTTAAAATTAAAATAAAGCACAAATAGCAGAGAGAATGGATCAGGGTTGGTAGGTACTTAGCAGTTGGCATGACAGAATGGACTGTTTAATGTCTGTCTAGATAACTGAACTGGGAGTTTTCAATTGCATATTCATCAGAGATACTTTGGCTACAACTTTATGTTATTTTTGTTATTTTGAAGCATCTATACATACATGGAACTCTGTTAATTCCTTCTTTATTCATGCATGGATTGGGAAGTCCATTGTCACATGCAGAATTTGTAAATTTTGGTCAGTTGTGGACCAAAGTGAACATTATGCTGCATATGGGAAGTTTTGAAAGCTCTATGTTGCAAATGCACAGAAATTATAGAATCAGAGGAGATGTTAACTGAACAATACATAAAATCAAGGGAAAGCTGCATTTGTTAAATACTTGAATCTAAAGGACTTACACACAGAAGCAGTAATTTCTGATTTTCTAGTACTGAGCTTTTTTAGCATAATTCTTGCAGCTTCTGTATGAACTGCACTCTCATAGAATGATATTTGAGTGTATGAATATAGCTTATATTCCACTTTTGGGTTAAAGGCAGTTGATTAAACTTTCTTTGTCCTAAAACCCCTGAAAACCTGCAGAATATTTCTTAGTTGTACTGTTTTATTTTACACCATTTCACTGAAGGTTTCCATATTTTTATTCAGTTCTTGTTTAATGATTTGTGAAATCACTGGCAGCATATGAGTGGGAAAGGGCATTTTGGAAGTTTGCCAAGCTGAGTTCCTGGAAAGCAGATTTTAAACTTTAGAGAGCAGTGGTAGTTTTTGTTATGGATTCTCTGTGAGTTCCCTGGAGTTTTTGTTTTGTCATTTACATCCCTCCCTTGCACACAGAGACCATACATGTTGTAATTTGTAAAACCAGATTGTCTTGGCACTCTGAGAAGTGAGACTCCCCCCATGACATAATTCAGTAACTTTCATGACATTCTTCATTAAGGTACTTAGAACTTCATGTTTGTATTATATTTAAAACCATCTTTCCCTTGCCTCCCCCTGGCTTTGCTATCCTGAGGTAGTTGATGCTTTCCAATTCCTGCCCTGCAGCAGGCTTGGAGAATTCAAAACCATTTGCTTTTCAGTTTCTAACACTTTTTGCTCCAAATCTTTTAGGCATATGCCTGTGAGATGCGAGTGCACTTGTTTGTAGCTGATTGGGATTCCCTACTTTATTGTATGTAATTATGCTTTTTTGTACTAAATTCTAAATATTAAAGTTCATATGATATCAAATTATTCTCACAGGCTGATGGGAAAATCTGTTAATGTTTAAATCCGAAAAAATTGAAAGGATTTTGCATAAGCCTTGTAAAAATACAAGTGGAATCACAGGGCATGCTGGTGTCTTCTACTAGATCAGCAGATACTGCTGGAAAAAGTTACCTGGCTTTCAATGAATGCAGTGCTTTTATCAGGCAAAGATGCCTGACAAAGAAACAGTGTTTTGCAGGCAAGATATTCCTTAAATTTTTTCACCCTTGCTAGTTATTTTGAGCCCTGTTTAAAATTAGACCAGCAGCATCTAAATACTACCTTGAAAATAATGAACGGGGAATGGAAAATACTATCCAGCTAGAAAATACCAAGGAACAGAAAATACCCTGTGGAGGCAAGTTTTTGATAAAAAGCTTTTGGCAGCTTAAAATTCAATTATGCTAGTCAGCACTGTACCATATGTGCAGCTGACATGTGCATCCCAGTATTCTCCCTTATTTCTGTGGGTAACTTTTATCCTTTTGGCATTTGTGCATAGTTAACCTGAAGTTACATTTTTCCATCTTTAGACTGAGTATGTTGAACTCTCCCATCTGCAGACATTGTTGGGTTTGGATTTGGGGTAGGGTGCAGTGGCTGAATGCCACCATCAGCTGGGAACATCTTGTGTAGTCCCTTCATTCTGTTGATGACCAATTAGACAAATATTGGTGGGGGATGGTAGTACTGACAGTGTGCTCTCTTTCTTCTGTGCTTTTGGAAAAATCCTTCTGTAGGGTGACTGTCTGGCTTCCTCTGGACTCTGAATTAATGTCAACTCACACCTAAAGCCCTAATCTTCTCATTTTCTATATTCCTGCATACACTGGGGTTTCAATTTGTGTTGATTCTGTATGAAGGATTCCTTGTTGTGTAGTATGGCAGGTTTTTGATGTTGATCTACCTGAAGTGCCAAGCCTTGATTCTAGAAGTGATGTTTGTTTTCATCCTTGATCTTCTCACTCTAACCTTACTTAGGATTACAATCTATCACCTGTCCTTGTTTTTAATAAAAGCAAGGATATTTTAATGCTTAATAAATGTAATAAATATGTGGACGATGCTTCACCATTGGGTAAAATACTGCATCAGAACCCAAAGTGAGAGTGTTTGGTTTTAAGTCCACAGGCTTTGGGTTATTTCTTTAAATGTCACCAAAGGATTGCACCTTACAGAACAGTGTTGGTTTACATTGCTTCTCTGTCTTCAGATATCTTGCAGCCTCAGCACTTAACTGGAACATTTAGCTTTCATCTCAAGCTCATTGGATCTTTGTGTGAAGTTTTTTTTTTGCTTTCTCCCAATGTTCTTTCATATACATTCCCAAAAAGAAGAGGAGGAGGGAAGGAATCCTGTTTGCTCTTTTCCTTACTTTAGTTCTTTTTGTGCTGTTGTGCTAAAAATCAATTGTGGAGTCTAAGATGTTAGGACAACCCATCCAACTTTTGATTTTTCTCCCGCCTTGAGGCATTAATTGGTACAAAACTTCTTTTGATGTGGCTGCTTTATTTGACTGCATATGTTGTCATTCTCCTAGAGACTCTTTTTTTTAGTGTCACCTTTTTTTTGTCATCCTTTGTACATGTTTCAATTTTTTTCTCTAACCTTTACCAGCTTTTAGATTATTCTTTTTAAAATGTGCACTCCTTTATAGAATTCTCTGCTGGTTTTGCTTCACAACTTTCTTTTGAATTTCTTTCCCTTTTTCTGTTTGTGTAGAAATTGATATGACTTTGAGCTGTTGCCTTTTTACTGTATGTCATATGTATTTAAATACTCTTTTATTTTTTTTTTAGTTTGAAGTAGATGTACAGTTCCCTTTTATTTGCTTATCCTGTTGTTTGATTCTAATCATGTCATTGGCTTTGTGTGTTGGTGGTCAACTGATGTCAAAGAATGTAGAGAGATCTGTCTTCAGATAAAGGACAGGGGGGTTTTTTGTGTGTGTGTCTAATCCTTGTGATCAATAGTTTAACTAGTCACTGCTTCAGCTGGCTTTGTCCTGTTGGATGTAGTGACACCACCTCACTTGCATCAATAATACTAATTCTGCTAACAGCACTTTGCCACATATTGTGCAAAGATGTTATTGAACAGTTTATTGATGATTTATTTGATTATTTTTTTTCTTTTTTCTGCTGTTTGGTTGACTACTGTTTAATAGTGCATAGTTATGCCTTAACAATGCTTGTTCCTACATGAGGAAGAAAACTGCATGAAAACTGCTTATCTCCAAGCATTAACATCTGCTGTTTGTTTATATCATGCCTCTTTTTGGGGGAAATGAAATACCCTTGACTTGCCATGATGAATAAATACAGACTAATACCAAACAATTATTTTGGTGGACATATTAATCTAAGCAGGGAGGCCTTTCCTTAGGAATCTTGGGTATATGCAGCAAAGACCAAAGGAGACCAAAACTCAAGAGCAGTTGTGTTGCTCATTACGAGGTGTAGATTAGGGTGGCACAGGCAAATATATTTTATTTTAACAATTTGCTTTCCATGGTGGCTTCCATACCATTGTGAACTCTCTCAAGAGCAGTTTGTTGTGTTCTGTATAAATGCTGCATTTGTCTACATTTATTTGCATTTCCAGATAATCTTTCAATCACAGTTGCTGAATGGTATTGAAACTATTAAACTAAACTATTGTCTGAGTTCTTCTGCCTGAAACGCTGGGCATTCATCACCATTTGGGTGTTTTATGCCTTTTTTGTTACTACCTGTTAACCATGACCCACTTCTCTGCTTTTTCTCTTCTCACTTGTGTTCTACCCCAGTATGTTGCCCTTTGATGAGCATTTATTTTCTTCATTCTTTCATGTCATTGCTTTAAGAAGCTCAGTCCTCAGGTGAGAAGTGCTCTCAATTAGCACCTTCTGCTTTCACCTAAAATTCTGGTGTCCATTTCCACTTTTGATGGCAGCAGGGTAGAGAAGTTGTAGAAGCTTTTGGACTCCTGAAAAACAAACTGTAGAACTTCGAAAAAGTAAATAGGCTTTAATCCTGCCCTTTAAAAGTGCATGTGAATTTTAATGACCTCTGCTCACATGCCTGTGGAGAACAGGTTCTAAAATTGGTTCTATTTACAGGTCAAATGAAAAAATGGAGTTACAAGGCTGGTATGCATTTGTGTGTAAAACAGTGTCTACAGGATACTGTATTTAAACCATTCACAGCTTTAACATATGTGTTTATTTGTATGTTTGGCAGGAATTGTTTCTAAGGTTTTTTTGGTTTTTTCATATTTCAGTAAGTGAATCATTTTTGTATACTTGTTAGTTAGACATTTTGGTGTTGCATTTTGGTGTCATGCCTGTTGTTGGCTGTGTTTGAAGCATATCTATTTCTAAAGGGAGAATTACATCTGCACTTCGACTTGAACAAATCTTATTTGATGTTTTATAACTTCTTTTATCATCTGTTTGTATTAGAAAACTCGTATTCCATGCTTCCAGTTTTTGTTTCCTTTCTAAAAGCTGTGTCATCTGCTTGAATTTTTAAGAGGTTTAAAATCTCTGCAAAATTAACAGTGGATTGCACAGCTACGGAGCTGGCAGAAAGAATTTAAGTCAGATGTTGCTGCTGAATTTGTTTTCTTTTAGAAAAGTTCATAGAATAAATAGAGTAGCAGCTCTGTTCCTAGGGATGTTCCTGGCTTTCTCAACAGTTGTTTGTCCTCCAGCACTTATGTAATATATGTTCATTTATCAAACTGAATTTGTATGGAAAAGAAAAATGCACATTCACATTAAGTAGTCTCTTATTAACATATTATGTTCAATAGAATTGCCTTCAGCTGGTTTGTGAGTGCTGTGCAGAGGAAAAGATATTATGAAAATTTTAAGAGGGCTGATGTTAATTATTCTTGTCTATCTTGGTCAGTAATCACTCAATAAATGAAATAGTATCTTTTCTCTAGAAGCCTGTTTAACTGTGGTTTTGGTTTCTTGCATTAGATGTCACTGCAGATACAATAATCAGGTTCTTCTGCGTGCTTAATTTGGATTTAATTCAGATACTTTAAGGGAAAATTATTTGCAGTATCTTGATTTTCATTGCTGTTCACATCCACTAAAGTAAGTTTATGAGAATGCCAAAACATTGCTTTAGGAGCAAGTCCTGAAGAACCTGAGTAACTGTTCTGACAAAAACACTTCTGAACAACAATTCACAGTCGTAATGCACTGCAAAGTGGTTGTGTACATTAAGATTTATTGCAGTTATTTTTCAGTGCATTTTTCAACCCTCTTTTTCAACTGACAGTATATCTAGAATGTTTGACAAATTTAGCTAAAGCCTTTGAAATATATTTATTTTCTTATATTTGTATCCTTGATATTTTAGAGGTGTAAAAGATTAGTTTTTGAGAGAGGCAGTATCTTTTATTTTATCAGGTCATACAGTTGAGAAGGCAAACAGGCTTTTGGACATAAAGGTTTTTCACCAGGCCACTTCTGCTAATTACTTTCACTGGATATTGTAGATGAAACACCAGTGGCAATGATATGCAGTTCCTATTTATAACTGCTTCTTTTTAACATTTTTTTCTCTTGATTAATCACTTCTGTAGACTTATAATTGAGTTTCAGTACATGAAAATTTAATAAGTTTGTTCAGTTTTTTTCCATCTTTTTTTTAAGAAAGTTGTCTGCTAACAGGGGAATGTTTACTGGTTTTGGTCCTTTTGCATTATTTACCCACAGCTCCTGTCTCCTGAGCAGTGACAAGTAATATCAAGTTTAGCTCTCAGTTTTATTAGAATTTGTTTTCTTATACCTGGCCTTGTGCATTATGTGTTTATTTCCCAAGTGCAGCATTACTAGCAGTGGTTGTCATTTATAACATCATCTGTTCTGGTCAGAAGATTTCTCCTTTGGAATTTGAGTTTGGACAGAGATTATCCAAATATGATTTGTTTTACTTTAAAGTGACATTTTTTTTTTTTTTCATACTATATGTCTGAACAGATGCCATTATTAAATGATGATTATGACTTTACCTAATAATCCTCTTTTCTTCAGTCTGGTAGGTATACCTAGGTTAATGCAAACTGAGAAGAAAGAAAAGAGAATGGAGAGAATTTTCTATGAAAGCAATCAGACAGAAACTCTTTCAGGGGTGATATGGTTGTCCTGAGATACAAATTGCTTTTTCTTCAGAGGAGCAGCTCTTACTGCTCTTCACTCAACAATTATTTTCTTCAATGCTTTGTCCATCTCAGCCTTGCCTTCCTGTTGTCAGAGCATGAATGAAATACTGAATTGGGAACTGGTACTGCTCATCTACTGTAGCTCTTTTCCTAATAGAAGCAGTATTGAAAGGGTCCCAGCCACCTGAGGAATGCTGAGTGCAGCAGTCAAAAGTAGATTTCAAAAGGAATAATTGTCTGCTTTCAAGTCTTATCTGCCACCTGTGTTCATCTGATTAAGAAATCTCCTTTTTCGCTTGCAGATGTTCCAGTTGCTTGTGATGCCTTTGTGGTGGACTGACCACTTTTAACTTTCAGTTTCTGCTAGAAAATTGTGATCAAGAGATACTCATGCTACTGATTGTTTTTAATTTCAATTTTAGACTGGTTTTTTCCACTTGAAACCAGCTGGGCCATAAGAGAAGCACAACTGGGGACTACAGTTTCTGAGCTCACCAAGCACTGATTAAGGCAGGATTGAATAGTTTGGTTGATGAGGTGGTGCATTTCAAAAGAGGCCCTCCGGTGTCTAGGAGTAGCCAAATATTTCACTGCCCTCCTCCTTCCAAGTGGGGCCCTGTATTTGTGGATTATTCAGGCCATGCTTAGCTTTAATGCATCACTAGAGCTTGTAGGTGGTTTTCAAATGAAAGGGAATCCAACAGAATGGGTTGCTTTTGAAATTCTTTCTACACCTCAGATGCCACTTGTTCAACAATTCCTCCTGGGCATTTGTTCTGCTTTCCTATTAATTATCATGTGCCAGGAAGGTGGTCTAAATTGAAATCAGTGGAAGTTCCTCAAAGAAAAAGAAATATATCCTAAAAACTGTTTCTCCCAAAGGATCAGCAGAGAAGTATTAAGAAAGAAAGAGACAAAATATAAATTTCTCTTTGGATTTGGCTATGGGATGGGAAAGAAGCATTCCAACATCCACGGTTTAGATGAAACCCAAATTCATATCTGCCTCACAAATGAGCTGTTTCTAAGGACAATGTGATATGAAATGCTGAAACCATTTTATTCTGCTGGTGTTTTTAGCAGAACATTTAGGAGTTTATTGCTGTGATTCTGATACCTTTGAGTGCATGGTACTGTTGTGCACCTGACTTTGCATCTTAAATGGCAGCTGGACATCAGCCTTGATTCATGCAGTCTTAAACACAAGTGGCAGCACAGATTGTGGCTGTTGGCAACCAGTCAAGAACATCTAACTATGCAAATTCCTCTGCAAAAGTCTTCTCTGTTGTGTTGCTAGTCCTGAAATCTGTTTTTTCGCCTTGGTGGTTGTTGCTTGCTAGCATGCATAGTCCTTCTTCCTCCAATTTCATTCAATAGCATGGGTTACATGCTGATCCAGAGGAAGAAATTCACAGATTTAAAGCAATCTATTACTTTAGATGAATCTCTACAGAAGTAGAGATTAGTATCTAGGTAAACAGTAAACAAAACTCTAGATAAGTGGAACATTTAATTCTCCCATTGCCCTGGAAACATATAAACCCCAAAACAGCTTTTAAAATTAGTAAATGTATTGGCTATGAGCCTAGGTTTTTTTTCTCTCTGTAATTCCCTAACTCATTTATAATCCAGCTTTAGCAACAAATGAGGTAGGAGTCCTGTAGCTAATAGTCTACTGCCTTCTTGATTCATTCCCAGAATAAAGTCCATGAAATGAATTATTTACAGGTCCTGTAGAAAATATGTTATCATGTAATTAAAGGCTGTTTTGTAATGCATATGGAAGAAGAGATGAATGAAAATAGCCTGTCTCTTTGTCTTCCAGCCAGGCCTTTTCCCCTTATTTGATATCAGCATGAAGAACACTGAGGGTGGAGCTGCTGTCTCCTAGCTGGGAGGTAAAATATCTCCTTGCTTGGTAGCATCAGTAATGGCAGGAAAAGCCTTGTTCTGTGCCCTGAATGTCAGTGTTCTGTATGTAGACTTACTTGCCCTTTGAGGCTGCTGTGTGCTCAGTGTGTTCACATATGGGAGACTCTGAAGTCTCCTCCATTTGGGACAAACCAAATTTGCTCTGGGTGCCTTGCTTCTTGAAACAGAAGAACAGTTTTCCCTTAGACCAGGCTAGCAGGGACAGGAACCAGCCTGCAGCAGATGCTCCAGCATGGAAAATAGCAGCTTTGATGGTTTAAGTTTTATAAGCTACAAGATTTTACAGGCTAGTGTCCAGAAAGACAAAGTAGGAACCTCTGCTTACAATTAGCTAAATTCGGCAGCTCTAGTTGGGGGATTTTTCTCAGATATCAGAAGTAGTTCTGTATGTACAAAGTGTGAAGTGTCAAGGACCAGACATTTCAGTTGAAGTTGGTTGTTGAAATTCCAGGAATGAAGGCCAAATTTCCTGAAAAATAACTTTGATTATGCCAAGGCTTCTGATGGAAATCCTAGCAGCGCATGAAATGAGGTGCTTTGGGATGCCACCACGATTTTAGGGTTTCTGTGTTAGTAGCCAGCTGTATGTCAGCAGTGGGCTCATGACAATCTGTTCAGAGAGAGAAAGAGAAATAATGAAAAACGGAAAAGGTAAGCTGACCTCATGAGACTTAAGAACTGCTCCTGTAATTTCCTTACTCTTTACAGGAATTGCATCATTAATTTTCCATCATTGTAGCTTCACTGTCTTAACTGTTGCTCATTTAAGCAGTTTTGCATTCTGCATCTGCCTTTTTGACTGGTGTTCATTGCAGAGAGCTATTGATGCCTCTCTGGGCTGCTGCAGGAGCACCTGCATTTTCACAGTAAGCTGCTCAGAACAGAACTGCACTTTTCTGATCCTGCTTTTTGCTGACTCTTTAATTGGCTTTTCATGCTTGATGAGGGTGCTACGATCTAATGCTCTGGGAAGTGGGGGCAAAACCTCTTAGGAAGTTTCTGCAGTGGTGGTTTTATTTGTGGTTTTGGATAGTAGAAGTTTCTTCATTGTTTTGCAGGAACTTTTTCAGCAAAAGACTTGTGGTTTCAGGCAGCTTCTGGCCTATTAGTAGTTCATCCATGAATATCAACATTTCTATGTCTGGAGTTTTTGCCCTTATGTAAATATAGAAAACATAATTAGGACTAATTAATCTACAACAGACCAGACAAGGACTTAATCATCTTCAAAATATCAGCTTCTGTAAAACTTTTTGTTTAATATTCACATTTCATTTCTTTCAAAGTCCTATTTGCAACATCTGGACAAACTGTTGCTGAAGGATTTGTTCTGACAGTGTTTAATTCAGTTATCAGATTTACTCTGTGGTACGTGTATGTTAAAAAATATCTTCCTGAACACACACTGCTCTAAACCCTTAATTGTCAAAGGTCACAAGTTTATTTTTTTCAACTGTTTCTCATTGCCCCTTGTTCTTATTTTGTTCCTGTGTTCACAGAGCATAAGGAAACAAATCTGAGATGGGTCATGTTTCAAAACATCAAGAGCAGCATTTCAGCTTCTTTGCTGCAATCCAGAGGTGCTCAGACCTTTGATTATCTGAAGAAGCAGTTTGATGCTCTAAGGAGTGAAATTGGTTTATTAAGCCCTTGGAAGCTTTCTTGGCATCCTCCATCATTTGCATTCCTGAGCTCAGGCTATAGTATCAGACTTACACTTTCAACTGGATAATGGCTTGGCCAGCACAAGGGTTTGACAAGGTGATGGGTGGAGCTCTGAGCAACCTGATCTAGTTGAAGGTGTCCTATGAGGGTCCCTTTCAACCCAAATGCTTCTATGATTCTACAATAGTAGGCCAAAAAAGCTACTGATGTGAACCATGAAAAGAACATACTTGAATCTTTCAAAAAATGATGATTTGTCTGTCTTGTTTTTTTCCCAGTTGAATGTGGAGATGTTTGTTTTCAAGTAGTATTTCTGGTCAAGGGGAACCATTTAAAATCCTATCTTGCAGGCATCATACAAAGTTTGATTGCTCTAAGGAACAAGATAAGCTATCCAGAAACTTAAACCCCAATCAGGATACCCAAATTATGTTTTGCATGAAGGAATGGCATGTCCATAGTTGTCTGGATTGTTTGCCTTTTTTTTTGTTTGTTTGTTTGCTTGCTTGTTTGTGGTTTGTGTGTGTGGTTTTTCTGTTTGGTTTTTTTTTCCCCTCAGTGGGATCTGCCTGTTATTTTTGCTTCTGCAGCTTCTGTGTTGACAGCTTTCTGATGAGAACTGAGAAAACCAGAAATATTGATATGCCAATTGATCTTCAAAATTTGTTAATTTACTCATTATGTGCTGCAGGGATACTCTGATTTTTGGGGAAAACAGTAGATCTTATACTCAGGCAGGCTGTAACATAACCAAGAATTATCTGTGTGAAAGAAGAGAAGCATATAGTTTCAGATTTCTGCTGTTCATTTGAGTTGTTAATTGGTCCTCATAAGAAAGCACAGATCCATTTGTCTTTTTGGTTGCATATCCCAACTTTGCAAGGAAAGCTTTTTCCATTGAGAAGTGCAGCTGACAATGTGGTAGGTATGAAGTCACACTTTGGAGCAGCTGAAATGTAGATGTTTGAAGTGCCCAGCTGGTTTACAGTAGTCTGCCTGCCATTTGCCTCTGTTAACAGTCTTTAATTACGTGATCACCTTGCTGTCTCTTATTATTTCTTTCTCTGGTTTCAGTCAGTGGAGAGATGGCTGCAAAATCCAACATGGATTTGTGGAAGGAAAGGAGACCTTAGTCTGATTGACCTTGATGGTTCCAGAGTTACAGTCATATATAGGGAACATAACAGAAAGGCAAAGGAGGATTTTAAGGTTAAGATTCCATTAACCCATGGAAATTGTATCTTACTGTATCTCTAACCCAGGGAAATTTGAGAGGGCTTCCTCCTGAGGAATTTTTTTTTACCATTTTCCTTTAAAGTTGTTAGTCTCTTAGGACCTAAATTGATTAGCTGAATTGAAACAGTCATTAATACTCTTAATTGAAATATGCCTGGGAGAGAATTTGGTTATATTTGGTTTTATGTTTAAATCTCTGTAGTTTTGTCTAAGTATAAGCTGCTTTACACAGTCAATCTAAAAGTTTTCTCTATTAATAAAATAACATATTTAAAAGTTTAATCCTATAGATTGTGTCTGGTAAAGCAATATCAAAGTTTGTCCTGGTTTCAAAAAAGTAGCTTTTGTTTACCAGTGCATTTGTTGGTCTTAATACACCTGTCACCTTGTTTTCATTAGGAATGGATGTATTGTACATGTTAAATTCAAAGACCTTTTTGGCAGCATTTTTGAAAGAGATTTTTCATGGGCTCCTGATAGTTTATGATAATGAAGCATTTAAATGAATATTTCAAACATCTAGTCTGCTTTTTGTTCCAATGGTTAGATTTAGACCCATTGTGAGGTCTTTTTTAACTGCTGAAGTTATGAAATTTGGTGTCCTGTATGCTCAAAGGCCTAGGATGAAAGAGGGGATTTGCTCTCCATTTGTTATGGCTGGTGATACTTGTCAGTCATTGTAAGTCATTAAAAAGTGCTCTATTTTACACCCTATCAGTGCATTAATCCTTTATTTTGAGGTCGTTTGCATAGTGGAATGAATCCCCTCCAGTAGATCTGTAGTTCTGGGGTGCAGTAGTACCTGTCAGGAGTCACTGAAAATTCAGGCGAGAGAAAAGGCTGCTGTGAAACACAGCATTTGCACACTCATGTTTTCAGATCTCAGTAAAGTTTTAAAAATAACATAAAGCTTGTCCATTGAAGAAATAAAACTTGCCTCATTTCTTACAGTATGTCAATATAACAAATGCCATACCTCCTTTGGACAGCACTACTTGCCCTTTTATTGTTTTATATTAGCTAATGAAAAGTATTTCCATGAAGGTTTTTGTCTGAATGCAAAAAAGGTTACAACTGTCCCATTCAAGGTTCAGATCAGTTAGCAAAATGCAATTTTCAGTGGTTGCTTCTTGAGTTTTGGGTAGGTTGCTTTGCATTTTTTCCCTAAAAGTACAGCAGGTTTGCATCTTTCAAGAAAGCCTTATTTTTCTGTTAGTAGTTGGCAGAGCTGTGCTAGTCCCCTTTCATGGACTAAATTTTAAAAATACTCAAATGTGGCAAAACTGCAATCTGCCAAGAATGCCATAAGGAATTGTAGTTTAGATTACATAGTACAGTGAAAGAGATTTCTTCCCCCTGGATTTTTCTATTCAATTTTTGCTGAACATAACCAAAGAAGTAGTGGGAACTTTACCCTTCAATCAGTATTTGGGATGGCTGTCTTGCCTATGAGATATGATTTCAGTATTCTTGTGTTTTATTAGATATAATAATTCTTTTGACCTTGATAGTAGGAACTGATGCCAGATTATAGATATCTCAGTATAGGTTGCTTTTATTTAATTTAGTTTTAAAGGACACTTCCCTTTGATTCACATGGTACCTATTTCCTGTGACTGTATTTCTGGATTTATACTCTTGTCATCTCCTTTCCCCTTATTTTGTGTTTATACTCTTTTTCAACCTACCTTTTTAAAGGCTGCTGTGATCTTGTTTGGCACCTATATAGTGTGATTCATTATTGTGTATAATTGAAATTGAGGTGATTGTATTGTAATTACAGCTGAAGCATTTGGTGTCCTCTTATGTTGTCCTTCAAAGCAGTTTAATTATTGTACTGGGCTGTTGCAAGTTAGAATGATTTGTTCATTTACATTTCATTATTAAAATTGGGAAATAAACTGTAGTTTCATTACATGTAATAGGAGGACATGGGCATTTCCTGTGTATCTTCTAGCTTTCAATCATTTTACTAGAAGTTATTCCATTTAGAGGATTCAAGCCAATTGACAGTATACTATGTATAATTATACAGTTTTTATGTCTGTATTTTATATGCTTATCTTGTATTAATGATGGAATTGGAGTATATTTTTTTGATGAGATCTGTTTCACTGGAATTAGAATAAAGGGAAGATGTTTTCAGAAGAGAAGTTCAGTTTCCCCAGCTGAGTTTACCTTTACAAAAGAATAGTATCAAAAATCCTAGTCACTTCATGATGGATAGCCAGTTGCTGATGCTAGTTGTGCCAGCTTAACACACCAATTACTTTATGCTTTGGGTACACAAAACCAAACTGATAGTTTTTAAAGGGCACTTTATCCTGTCTTTTTGTGACATCCTCAAATGTTTGCCTTGAGATCAAATAGAATATATTTTTTATGATTTCTGACCTTTTAATAGGTCTTGAATTTGCATTAAAAGCGTCACATAAATGACAACTTGTATTTTCTTTAACTGACCTAGTAAAACCAAGCACATAATGCCTGGGAAAGAAGGTAAGGTGATTATACCTTCATCAATTTCCAGAAAAGTAGTTATAAACTTTGTTCTCAAAATAAAACAAATGAAAAATAATTTGCTGCAACATTACCCTGTGGAACTAAGTATTTAAAGCTAAATGCAAATGTTAAATTCAGAACTGTTGCTCTGACTTACATTTGTTATGCTGAAGTGAGTTGTGGAAGGACTCAAAAACTTGACTGATGCTGCCTTCTGAACAGCTTATATTTGCTGGACTTGTGAGGAAAATTTAATTGGCTTTTCTTGAGAAGACTTCTTTGAAATGGTGTCTCTTTTTCTGCCATGTCTTTCAAAATCACAGTCATAACTCCCTGTAAATCTCTTGGGGTTTAGTAATTTCCTATTTAATGAATATTTGTCATGTTGTCTGTAGTCTGTGTTTTTTCTTAATCCTGGTTTGTCTGCTCAGTGTGTGCTGGATCTAGTTCTGTTTAACAGTGATCCCTGCTGGAAACAGCAGAACAGTGGGACTGGTTCTCATCTTGGTGGATGTTGATGGAGCATTTGACCCTGGGACACAGAGGAAGCTATTGCCTTATTTGTGTAGTGTGGAAGTAAGGATTTAAATATAATAGGAATGCTTATACAGAGGATGTGACAGAAGCAGTGCTACTGGGAGGAGAGGGAAGTTTGTAGTTGTAGGGGTTTTGGGGAGGTGGTCCTGGAGCACATTTTTGGGCTTAATCATGTTTATTGGTTTATTTAAATGCTGGTACTAAGGCTAATTTTTCTAGCAGAGCATCTGAGAGAGGATTGGGTGAATCTAAGGATAACATTAGGCTGGTTGATGGTAAATAGTTTGTGGTGCAAAGGACTTAATACACTGTGGAAGAGGAGGAGGATGAGACTTTACTGTCATGAGATAGTACATCTGCATGAAAGACACATGAATCTGGAAAGATCAGATAGATATTCTGATAAATATTCTGTGCAGTGAGTGGAAAGGATGCGTGTACATGGTGCTGGCAAAATTGTACACAGACCTTGAGAAGGGATGTGCTGCATGCTGGGATATGGTGAGCCTGGTCATCCCCTGGGTGGGAAATGCTTGGAGTTTGGCACAGTATAACCACAGTAAGCAAAAGAGATACCACTGCTGCCAATATCAATGAATAAAGGCTGGAGAAGGAAAAGTATTATTGCAGCTGAATGTCAATAGTGATGCAAAGTGCATGAGTATAAAGTGGCTACTACCTAGTTCAGACCAAATATTTGAAATAATTGGACATTATATAATGGATGAGAGCCTGAGTGTAATCTATAAGATTACTTGTTCTGGTGTTTGGGCACAGCACTTATTACACAGGAGGTCACTTTTCAGTTGTTTCTCCTCAGGCAGGAGAAATGTTGCTGGCATTTCAAGCACAGGTAAAATTCCTCAAGTTTTTCTTTAATTACAGAACCAATCAAATCACCTTGCTTGTGTTTTGTGGGGCTTGCCAGCAGTTTTACTGATTTTTTGCTACACTTGCCTCTTAATACTGTGAGTGCAACTTCAGTAGTTGGCTGTCATCTTTATAAATATAGTAATTAGCATGCAATGCAGTTGAAAATTCAGAGGAGTAGTCAATCTGTTTATTAGCATTTTGAGAAGATTTATATCTAGAATTATTCAGATAATTTATGTAAACCAAAACAGAGGTCTGTCTGCAGTATATTCTTCTTATATCCTGCTACTTTTAATCTATTCAAAGCCTGCATTAGGACTATACCACCCAAATGATGGGAATAAGCTCCATGTAGGTGAGTTATGGTTTATTCAGCTGTACTCCATTTTGGAGCATAAAACAGGGAAAGGAGATAGCAATCCTTCTCCAGAAAACTCTCCATGCTTTCTCTGTCTGTGATTCTTGAAGTTAGGAAACCCCAGGCAATGGATACTCTATGTCTTTGTCCACAAGTACCTCTTTTCCTTTTGTCACCTTTTTTCCAGGTAATTTCTTGCAGCCATGTAAATTATTGGTGTCTGCAGTGTCCTTGTATTTGACAAGGGGTTGCTTTTTGGTTTTGAACTCCTGATGATCAATTTTCTTTCCTACTTCTTCATATAAGAAGCATCAAGTGAGCAGTGTTTGTTTGGGAATTTCCCCCCTTGGGTTTTTAGCACATTCATCACAGTCCTGCCCACACTTTTGTCTCATTTTCTCTTTTTGTGGGAGGATTAATTCTGGAAACTCAAACAGTGTAGCCCTCTTAGAGCACACATGTATGAAGTGGGTTTGAAGTGGGTTTACCTATATATTCCCATGTATTTTTTGCTGTAATCCAGCAGTACAGCCCTCAGCTTCCTGTGTTTGTCCAGAACCTCTGCAATGGAACTGTGATTTTAAGTCACCTGATCTTCTGTAGTCCTGTGATGGTGAATATATAAATTTCTGACTTCAGCAGGAGAAGTTTTGGATTTTCACCCGTGCTGATTATGGCATGACCAGCTGAGGCTGCTTCACCCTATTTCCTCTCTCTGTTTACACAGTCTCTTTAATGCCATGTATCTGCTGGGTTTCAAAATCAATTTTTTCAGGAGCATTTGAATCCTGAACACTCTGGAATATTTTTTTCTCTAGGTATGAAACATTTGTTTCCAGTGATTTAAAGGAAATGCAAACTGTATTGAATATATAGCTGGAGGAAAACCAATTAAGAATTAAGAACTTGGCTTGTGTGCAGTTTATGTCTATATATTTTATAGAGGACTTAATGTTAGTGCTGGGCCATTGAGTATAGTCAGACATTTTTTGTGAACTTGGGATATAATAGCATATTTTCAATAAAATCAAATGCACCCAAAGTACCTGTTAGCATTAGAATTTTCTCATATATAGTCTGGTTAAATATTAATGCCAAGACCTTTGCCATTGCACATTTTTGCACGTCATTTTTTTCATTTGATATTATGTGGGGTTTTTTCTCATAATTTAAATGTAGAAATCTGAACATCATGCTGGCTAAGTAAATTGTCGTGTTTTACTGGAAGTGTCTGTACAGTGTATTCTCAGGACTGTGTGCCAGCAGCTAGCTGTTCAATATTTAAATAAAGGAATTGCATTTTTGCATTGGAAAGCATGACAAAAGTTGAACTCCCCTGAGAGATTCTGTTCACTACAGTGCACTAATTAGATGTACTCTTTAATATGTGCTGGGACAATAGCAGCATAATGTTTTCCTCTACTATTAGATTGGTAAAGGAATGTTAAAAATGCCTTTTGGATCTACTTTCTTTTTAAATTTAATTCAATATCTTGTTGGCCAAAGAAAGCAAAGCTGTGTGCTTCTTTTTTAGTGTTTGCATTTAAAGAGATCCATTTAAAGACATCCTGTGTGTCACAGCAGTGATCTTTATAATAGGTAATTGTATATGATGGTGATGAACTTTTCACCTCAAGTGAGCACTTTAGTCATAGATTTGTTCTTAAACTACCAGATAGTATCTCAGTTTAGAGGTGCCACTGTATCAGTTAATACACTAAACTTAATGTATCAGTACAGAAGAAATGAGATTTCACAAAAGCTTTTATATCTCTCTCTATAAATGTAAATGAATTTACTGTATCAGAATATTTCTGACAGCTGGGTCAGAGCTGAATTCAAAGAGATGAGAATTTGAATATACCATATAATCCTTTTATTTTAACTTTGACTTAAAGACAGGTTTTTGTATTCTGTCTCAGGATTACTTTCTGAGTTTCTATTCTTCAAGTGAGTCCATTTGATCTAGCAGCTCTCAAAGAAGAAAACCTTTTTCTAGTCTTGAAACAGTAGCCATTTATACCAACCAAAGTGCTCCTTTGTGGATAATACTTGGCGTGCTTTATTTTCCACAACTTGGGAACACATCTTAAATACTGAGAGAGTATGTGTACACTTTTCTGTTCAGGGATAATTCAAGCTAAGAAGCATGTGGGTACATTCAGCTTTCTTCAACTGTGTTTTGAGATTTTCATGAATTTTCTGAAGTAGTAAATTTTAATAGGGACAGTGACCTTTCATGATCTTGTCATTTGAGTTACAGATTCACCACTTAAAATTATGTAGCCCAAATGGAAGTGATCTAAATAGTGGATTAAACCTAATTATTTCTCTGCCTTGTAACAGATTACAGATCTTCAGTTTATTTCAAAAGTGGTTTATTCCTCTTCAGAAACATTCTTCCTATGCTGTCGAGAATGAAAGAGGGGCAGTTTGACTACTTCTTTTGGGCCTTTTTCTTTTCCTTCTCTCACTGCTAAAGAACAGAGTAATCAAAATTTATTGTTGGTGATGTTGCTGTGATTTCATTTCGGGGCAAAAGTGCACAGTTTGGCTTTTGGAGGCATCCTTGCAGAAGCTTTTGAATTTGGAATTAAATTTTAAGCCAAGCAATTAAAGTGCAGGAGTTACTCCAGGTATCTGATTAAGATGCAGTTTATTTTAGTAAATTGTATCTGAAGATAAAAGCTTATTTACAGCCTGTATTAAACTAAAAAATATTATAGTTAATCACTGCTACCGTCTGCTGCTTTTCTTATAAAATTTCCATTAACAGGATGCATTCTGTGTGTGAATGGTAGTCAATTACAAAATACAGCTCTAGAAACTCAATTAATTTATGTTCTTTAATTTTAGATCTGAATTAAAAAGCAATCCATCTGTTCTAAATCACAAGTATACATGATTAATTTCTTATTATAGTAAGAATATGTGGAATATGGAAAGACTGGAAAATAAAGAATCATATTGTTTCTTTATTCTTAATTATTTATGAGCTGTTTTTCTCACCCAGTGATAATTTTTTTGTCTCCTGGGACGTTTATTTTCTTCCTCTGTCAGGGACATTGACAAATGCTTTGTTGTGCTGTGGAAAAACATACTCAGCTTTTAATATTTTATCAATTCTATTGGGCTGAAGGTGCTAGCAGTAACTGGCCACCAGTCCTCGGGGTCTTGTCTTCATCCTTGTCATATGGGAATATTATAAATTATGTATAACAGTAGATGCTACTCAGTAAATATCTAATATGTGCAGGTATTTTGGACTGAAATTACTTTTTTCCTTGAGCAGTTAATTAAGCTGTATTTTTTTAGGTTTATGATGTGACTCTTTTATAATATGAACAAATACCTGGGGTGCGTTGTGAATGTCTGAGCTGCACATGAATCACGGCTTTTTTTTTTCTTTTTGAATGCTGGAGAACTTTTTAATTCATCCATGACCAGAGTAACATTTCCCAGGTTTTTTTTGCAGAGTATTATAAGTTGTGTCATCATCTCTTCTTACCCAGATATATCCATACTTGGAATTTTTAGACAGTATCAATATTGACAGTGCTTTTTTTCCTGCAGGGAAATGAGATTTTACATCTGCTTTCTTCTTTAGAATTGCAGGTTGTTGTACTTGGGAAAATACATATTGCAATCTATGTGTTGTTTTTCCTTACACTGTGGTGTCTTTTTGGCCCAGTAGAAGACATTTGATGACTTGGAAAAGGAGTAGTCGTGCAACTCTCAGAAAACTTTTTCCATTTTTATTAGCACCAGGAGTAAAGTGTGTTCCTTGTAATACACAGGAATACTTGCTGACATTGCCTCTGCTTCACAGATTTCAGGGCTTAGCTCTTTTACATAGAAAAACACATTTGTTTTGAAAGATGGTGTGTATGTGTGCACATTCACAATCTCTGTTGTTGTTAGCTTTCAGGCCTAGAAGCCAATAGGATTCTGTTTCAACTTAGAAATTAAACTTTTAAAATACTTACACTTATTTCAAAGCTATAATTATTTTTTTTTATTTATTACATAGACTGTTGTGTACTACAGCATACATTACTTTGTCCCAGCCTGCATTATTTTATCCAAGGCTGATATCTCCCACCTGAAGTCCTGCTGAATGCTGCTTCAGCCTATGTACAATGTGGCCCGAAGGAATTTTGAATAATTGAAATTATGTGCTGTGAATATTTCTGACATTTATTTACTACTGGCAGTGCTTTTCTTACATTATATGTATTTTCATCTGCTTAGGTTTACTGAATTGTCAGGAGTCTGGGGTTTTTATTGTGCAAGGTTCAGCTTATTTAAAGGATTGCTAAAAAGTTTTCAGTTTTCTGTTCTTTAGCTGTACTGAATGCTGAGGAGTTTGAAGTTCTCCTTACCATTGTGAAAAATGGCACATAGCTTGCTTTTAGACAACGTTGCTTTGTTACACTCTTGATTGTTGTTCCTTCTCTGGTATAATTGAGCTGTTGGTCTGGTTTCCTTCAAATAACACCTTCACAGGTTTCCTCAACAGCAAGCTTGGAATGCTTAATAAAAGTAAAGAAGTCACATTAAAAATGTAAAATCAAAGAATTCTAAAAAATTTTTCTTTCTTTCGTGTGATGTCACAGAGAAGAAGTTACATTAAATGTGGTTTAGAAAGAGAAGGAAGATGGGTATTTCATGGACATCCTAATAAATAGGCTTTTGTCCTTTGCAGGAACAAACTTTGGCTTTGAGGAAAGAAGGGATAGGTGTTGTGTTGGATTCTGAACTGCCTCATCTCATTGGCATTGATGATGATCTTCTCAGTACTGGTATCATCTTGTACCACTTGAAGGTAAATACACATCTGTGTTTCCACAGCCTTTGTATGCCTTACAATTTTTTTCAGTAGAAAAATTACAGTATTGATTTGCTATCTATATATAGTGCTGATTACATTACTATGGTAAGAAAAGCTCTTTATGCTTCTCTGCTGTAGTAAGAAAAGGTCTTAAGAGGTTGTAAATGATGAAATTGAAATATCTGTTTAGGTTTGTCCTAAGAGTCAACTGATTAACCAGATATAGGTGTTTCATATTTTTATCTGTGTGTATTGGTTTGTTATTCATGTAATTACAAAGCTTGACCTTTACATCTAGATTGTCTCAAAACTACAAAGGTGGTTCTGCACTGGACAGTTGAAACTTGAATTTGCTGATAATATTGTAAAATAAAGACTGTGAAAACATTCTGAAAATGCTACATGAATCCTTTTTTCATGTATGTTTAAATATATATTTCATTCAGGTTACCCTGAGAAAGTGGAAGGATAAATTGTATTCTTGTGGGGGAGATAAGGAGATTCCAACTGGAAATAATGTGTGTTTCTCTCTTAATTAGGAGGGCCAAACATATGTTGGCCGAGAAGATGCTATAACAGAACAGGATATTGGTATGGAATTTGGCATTTTTATATTCTTTCTTCTAGTATCCTAATACGTGAGCTGAGCTTCATATGGTTTTTTCCCTTTTTCAGTTAGTTGTTCTGTGTTTTGCATATTTTAATTTTTAGAAAATTTGAAAGCTGAATTGCACGAGTTTTGCTTCAAAGAGCACGACTTCTAGCATAGCTTGTGGGCTTTAAGTATATTCATATACTTGTTACTAATTTATTTCTTGCTTCTCTTGAAATAGCATCCTGTAAAAGTATTGTCCTTTTTCATATAGCACCTGTTGCAATTACTGCAAAATTGTTCTCTTAACCTTTATATAATGACAGCATTGTTATGTTATACTATTATACCTAAGATAGTCTTGGGACTTCAAATTTGAGTTTAAAAAAATTCTGAAAATTGGTAAAAATCTACTGGTTTTCCTTCTGATTTCTTACCAATGCAACTAACTGTCAGATCTGGACTGTCCTATCACTTAAGTTTTACATAAGTTTCTGGAAGACAGTTTCATTAAGTAAACTGCATCCTTTAATTATTGAAGAATCTGAGACTCAAATAACTTATTTTGGTGTATTTTCATGGGTCAAAAGTTGCCTGGATTTAAACTACTCTAATAAATTCCATGAAACTACTAAACTTGTGATGCCTTGTATTATTAAACAATACACATAATCACATATTATTTGAAGAAAAAATGGAAAGTAGCATAACTGATTGATAAAAGCCCTGAATGTCTTAGGATGTAAGAACTTTACTTCAGCCATCCTTTTGTCTGCAATGACATCTTATATCCTGTCTTTTCAGATTTAAGTATGGTTGCCTTAAGGTCTACAAGTTTTCATTATTTCCTTGTGAAATAATGTGAAAGTTTTCATTATTTCCTTGAGAGGTCAAAGAATCTCTCTCTACAAATATGTGAATTGTACTTTTCTGATTTTTATTGCAAAGAAAGGAGAATTTGCTGATCAGGCATCAAAACACAGGAATAAGGAGCATTACACCAAAAAAAATGCAAAACCAACCCAGCACACTTCTTTTCACTAGAATAAAACAATAAATATTTAAGGAATGCAGGATGTGATAAAGGAATGAAGGAAGAAAACCTTGTCCAGAATAAAGAGAAAATATACTCTCCGATATGTAGTGCAATGTGTTCTTAATAAATTATTATTAGCATGTTTATCTTACTAGTTGTGAGGAGTCTAATTATGTTATCTTATTTCTTTGTGTTTAGTTCTTCATGGCCTTGATCTGGAAAGTGAACACTGCATCTTTGAAAATCTCAATGGTACTGTCAACCTCATCCCACTGAATGGAGCGCAGTGTTCTGTCAATGGTATTCAGATTACAGAACCCACACACCTCAATCAAGGTATTACCTAGCCTGATGTCATATTTCTGGCAGCCTCTTTGCTTCTTCCTGGTAACAACACTGGAAAAAATCCATGTGTATGTAAAGGGATTATTGTTTAGTTAGTTTTAATTTTATGTCTTCTCAACTGTAATCCAAAGCCACCAGGAAAACCTCATGGTGTTTTTGTTGTCAAAGAATTGCCATGTGATGAAAAGAGAATTCTTTATTCATTTCTGTCTTGGTTTGGAAGGCGGGAACCTCCCTTGGAGTGGAGAATATGATCCCCTTCCCTCTGAATTACTATAACTTGAAATTAAGAGGCTTACAGGCAAAGATATGGGAAAAGGACTAACAGTTCATTACTAGTATGTGTATGGATAACAAGGCAAACAAACAGAACACAACCCCAGTCCCAGCCTTCTCTCTCTGGGCTGTGGCACTTTCCCCTTTGGTGCAGTTCCGCTCACAGCCGGCAGGGGGCGCTGGTGGCTCCCGGCGGGGCAGGGCGGGTGCGAGGATTCCCCCGCNGCAGGGCGGTGCGAGGATTCCCCCGCGCCTGCAGGGGGCGCTGTGGCGCGAGCTCAGCCCCTCACGGTGATGGCGGGCGGGCTGAATGGCAGAAACGGGCTGCAGCAGGAACCTCAGAGCTGCTGCGGGGACTGCAGAGGCAGGGGCACCCCAGGGGGACAAAACAAAATGTAACAGAAAATGCTGCAGCTTTTGCAGGAGCTTCGGGGATCAGTGCTGGGTTAGAGTGCAGTGAAAAAGCCAGAGGCAGTGGCAGTCGGGCTCCTCAGCTGCACACAGCTGGAAAGATGCACCTTTCCAGAAGAGGGTCAGGGTCCCAGTCTTTTTCCCTGAGGCACCTGAAAAGATGGCAAGGGTCCTTCTCAAGTGAGGCAGGGTGCCAGTAAGGTCCTAGTTCAATGGCTGCTCTCAGGAGCAAAGGCTCATCCATGGGAGGAGAAATCGGGCAGGGCTGGGCTCTGGCAATGGCAGCGAATTTCCCCCTCCCAAACAGCAGCTCGACTGTTTTCCTCCAAAGCCAAGAGAGCAAGAGAGCTGGGAGCTTCACCCAGCCCCCTTTGCCCCAGCCAGATTCTTTGCTATCTCTGCCCCTCCAAAAGAAACCCTCAAGAGAAGTGCAGCCAGTGCTTTCCTCCCTTGAACTTGGCAACTTCTTTTGTCTCTCTTAAGTCCCAGTCATTATTGTTTCTTAGCAACAAAATGGGAGAAAATTCCCTAAGAGAAGAAACAAAAGGAAAAATCCTAAACCCCAAGAACTTCATAAATCTTGGTTGTGATTGGATAGTTGATTCTGTTCGCTTTTACACAAAGTGAACTCCATGCTAGATTGCTGTAACGTTAAGAAAAAAGTTATAGATCTCTACAGGACTAAAATAATGTCAGAGACACCCTTGCCCCTCTCCCCAAGCTTCAGGTTGGTCCCACTTAATACTGCTGCCAAATTCTCCTGTACAGCAGGAGACTGAGCTGGAGTATCTGTTCGCTGCAGCTATGGGAAGTGACAAAAAGGAGGAGGCTAACCCTTAGGGAGGAGGTTTACAGAATTACAATTTTAATGTAAAAGCTTTAAAATCTGGAAATTAAAAAGCAGCTGGGACAGCTGGGCACAAGATACATTGTGTTGGCCTGGAAAGGACTGACAAGTGAGCTGGTGAGTGCTGCAGGAGAGCTTCACGATGTTTTATGTTCCAGGAGCATCCAGAATATCTTCCCATTTAGCAAGGAGCTGGAAAAGACCTGTTTAGGAGTGAGGCTTTGGCACAGCTCAGCTGCTGAAAAACAATCTCACATTACTTCTCTAAAAAGAAGCTTTCAGGGTAAGCTTAGGCTAACAAAAGAAGAATGCAGTGTTAAACACGGGGAGTCCTGCATCCTTTCTGAACTCTAACAAACTCTCCTGTAAAGGCTGCTTGCAGAAAGCACGGAGTTTTGGAGTAGAGAGAGGACTCTTTTTTTTAGGGTGCCTATTTCTTCATGCAAAATGAGAGGCATATGTGCTTGTTTCTGTTACAGATAGGGGGGAAAAAATCCCAACCCCCTTGGTCTTAGGTTTAAGTAAATCTGTTGCATTAATTATTAACAACAGAAACACTGACATTAATAGCAAATAACTCTGTAAACAATACAAATTGAGTTGTGATGAATCATCTTTATTTTATCCTGCTACATTTTATAGGCAGGAAATGTTCAGTGTGCCTCAGAAGAAAGTAGGAGTTCGGATGCTGTTTCCCTCTTTCAGATGCATATTGCAACTTGATTTTTGTACTGCTAGAAGTGGAAACATGACATTTTTCCCCCTCACAAATTTCTTTAGACAAAAATGTGAAAATTAAAGGGGAGAGGGTTGCTAAGTTGTAAAAAACTGCTGCCTAAGCTGACCTTTTGTGTATCTGAGACTGAGTCTGAGAGGAAGGTGGCAACTGTGACATTAAGTGTGCAAAACTGATGAAATCACTGGTTTAAGGACTTGTGTGCAATCCTTTTCTCCCAGCTGTGTTAGCATTTAGTCTCACAGCATGAAGTGCCAGCGTCCTTAAATACCCCCTTTTAGGTAATACTGATTAACTGCTGATGTATTTAAATGCTTCCGTTCATCATTGATAGCTGTTGCTTTGAAAATGTGGTAAATTTTTAGCCCATCATGGAGTTTAAAAATAATAAGAGGCATGGTAATTAGTTGCCACTTCCTTCTGTGGATTTCTTCAATCATTTGCAAGTTCTGGCTAGCATGGCGTTTTTGTAAATGCGACTGAACTAACAATATTTTTTTAGTCATAAAAACATATATGGTAGGATTTCTGAAGGTAACTGAGTTAATATTCACAATTACAGTTTGTCATTTACCTTAAATATATCCTCACCTTTGAACAAGTTTTCAGGGTTTTGGGCCAGACTGTCAACTCTTCTGTATTTAAAAGAGAAACCTAGGAGTTATTCAAATGATCCATTATTTAGGACTGACTTTCATGTGCTTCCTGTTAAGTCTCTCTCTCCTGTCTTCCTTAAAATTTAAGAAGTTAGGGACACATATTTATAACTATTAATTCTGATTTTTTTTTTTCTAATGTTGCTTACACCTAGTGAAGTGGTCACAAATGCTTACAATTAATTATTTTTATCTTCACTTGAGAGTAACTGAAGGAATTTCATACAGATTTATGAAAGGTAATTCTTTTTGAGATTTGACTGAGGTAAACTGTAAATGTGATCTGAAATTGAAGTGTTATGTAGACAGCAAGAAGTGGTTGTAGTGCTTTTTGTCATTTATTTGCTAAGACTGGATCACCAAATTTGAGTTGACATTCCGTATTAGGCTGATTTTAAGAGAAGCATTCTTTGCTAAGGACATCATGTCGTTATCAGATGGTAAGAATTTGTAGTGATGAGTTTAAGTACAGTTTTTTTCCTACTGTGAGTGTAATGGAGTCCTTTTTCTTTTTAAAAATGCCTTGTACTGACTAACAGATAAATGCTTGATTCTGAGGTGGTGAACTTGAAAGACTTCCATGTTATGACAGTAGTGAGACATCACTGACAATATACTTCTCAGTTGAGAAGTATTAATCTTGGTACCATTGTCTTTAAAATGTGATTAAAATTGCTCAGAATCTCTTTATTTGTGACCTATACCTTAACTGATTAAATACAATAATAGATGTGCATTGAGCAATATGAATTATTCAAGGTTCTTTCATCAGAAAATAGCTGTTGGGTATTAAAGTCTAACAATCCTGTTTTGAATAACAATAAACTTCAGTGTTCCACGTGGAGAAGAAAAATGTGAGAGCACAAATAATGGAGATCTGGAGCTTTTAGTGCAGTTGGATTCAAACCTGACCAGTGGTCAGTAGTGGATGGAGAAGTTTGTTCTTGGTCACATTTATGGATGTTCCTGTTGAATCTGCATCTGCTGGTGGCTTCCAAAGTAGACTGTTAAAGAGTATATAGATCAAACTGGGGCAGCTGCTTCCTCTCCCTATGTTTATTCTTTAACTGGGCTCCATGAACATGCTTTACCTCGAGCCAGTCATATTCCTGCAGTGTGTGAACACGTGTGGGTTTCATTTTTGTTGAAGTAGGAAGAAGAAGAAATACACCGTATCCATCAGTTAAGGTACCTGTGACCATGCATGGGTTATACACCTGTGAAAATGCATTTTCATTTTGTTCTTGCTTCATGGAAGTCTTTGCTTACATGTGGTATGCCTGAAAAATGACATGGTACTTCCAGCTGCAGAATGTTGGCAGTGAGTGCTGTGTGTTTTTCTCATCAGGTGCTGTTATATTGCTTGGAAGAACCAACATGTTTCGCTTTAACCACCCTAAAGAAGCTGCTAAGCTAAGGGAGAAAAGAAAGGTGAGATCAAATCAGCCTTTGGTAAATTTAAACCTTTTCACAATTTTATTTCTAATACAGGCATGCCTTGATTGTTGTATGATGCCTTTTTTACATTTGATTCATGTACTTCAGTTAAGATTTCATCAAAGTAAGAGTTTGTAAGCTTGTCTAATACTTTTATTTTATGGTCTGTTGTTAGAGTGGACTGCTGTCTTCCTTCAGCTTGTCTATGACTGATCTTTCTAAATCTTGTGAGAATCTGTCAGCAGTTATGCTTTATAATCCAGGGTGAGTATATTGTAAAATATAGTTGTTATAATTCCAAGCATTCTTCATTTTAGCTGTTTGAGAAGCATTGTGACTAAAGCAGTTCAGCAAAATAATGACATGGCAAATTTTATGTTTGTGTTTTCTTCAGAGTTACAAGCTAACTGTTTTTGCTGAGAAAAATGCATTTTGAACTGAAAATTAAGATTTCTTGAGTTCATATAATACCAGTACAAGCATAAAAAGCCTGAGAAATGAATGTTTTGTGTTCTCTGCCAGTACTACTGAGTAACTGGCCAAATTAAAATATGGAGAAAAGTTTTATTATGCAGTTACAATGACATAGAATGCTTATGGTAGAGAAGCTGGTTTTAGTGATTTTTCCACTGTTCCTAAAGTGACTTACAGAGAACTTGATGGTATTTTGTTCTAATTTTTTTTTCCATAGCTAGGGCCTGTGTTTTGAGTATGAGATGAGGCAATTTAAGCTTCTATGTGCTTTTGAAAAATTGACTGTAAATTGAATTATATCCTTGGATAGTGCAGCTTTATTCCCAAGTTTTACTCGGGAATCTCTCTTTTATACTGCTGCAGAGGCAGGCTCTGATGGTTGCACTGCCATTTACCTGAGCCCTACAAATCAATAAGAGAAAGCACCTTCCATAATTGATACATCTTTATGGACAGCAATTAGGCAACAGCAGCTTTTCAGCTTAGGCTGGGATACACTGACAATTTTAAATTTATTTATGTTGATGCTAATGCTGTTTTTTTTAACATCTCCTCTTCAAACAGCACAGGAATTTTTCTGTTTGTGTGGTGAGGTTGTCACAAAGAGAGAATTGTTCAGAAGGTGTTATTTTAAGGGTAACAGGGAGCTGGGATAAATACAAGTTAAATATGTTTTGAATAAAGCAGACACCAAACTCTCTACTTCCAGCTAAGAATGCTGCCAAGCAACTGCTCTGCTAGAGTGGTTGTTCTTCTTAGTGGTGACTATGTTCAGCCTGGATGAAACATTCAATAAATCATATCTGATTTAGCAAAGGCAGGGTAATTGTACCCAAGAAGTGTGGTGGAGCATTTTGCATTCTGGAAAAGTGCAGAATGGAAAAGAATATCCTACACTAAATCTGGTTGGTTTGTTTGTTTTATCAGGACCAATGCTATGACCCTTTCCTACAATAGGTTGGAGTGTCAGTTTCTCTCAACATGATGTTACACTGCTGACCATCAGTGCAGGCCAGGATTCAGTAGCTGGCCCTTTGGGGTTTTCTCTGAACAGTTTTCATGGCTGACTAGAATTCTGCCTGTTGTTAATTTAGCCTTTTCTTCCAGTTTCAGTATTAATAACCTAAAGAGGTAGCTAAATTTGCAATATTTGTAGGTTGAAATCTGGTAAAATCCAGCATCTTTAGCAATCAATGGCAGAAGAACCTGTGGGGTGTTACCTTCAATTGTGAAAGCAACATGATGGATCTTGCTCACTGTATCTGTGTCTTTCCCATGTGAAAACCAGCATTGTCCTTAAGAGTGTTTTCAGATGGATGGTCTTTCCTTGTGTGTGCCTTTTTGATGCCCCATATGTGGGAAACTATCTTCTTGCATAAGATTTTGGCTCAGTTTGGCAAAATTCTTTATTCTACTTCTTCCCAGCCTTTGTCTTTAATCTAGTGTCATGGAACACTGCTTCAGATAGTGAGCTTTGGGTAAAACAGAATTTTGAATGTAGATTTATGCAGAAGATTTCATTTGTGGACCTTTCCTTAGCTACATGGTACTGTAACTGTAAAACTATTGATGAGAAGCCTTGGTCTTGTCGTGGGTTTATGTCATGATCCTGTTAGTAAAGTTCTTAGAAATGCCTCTGCCCAAATTAAGCTGCAAACGAGACCATATGCCAGTGACAATAGTATGGGGTTTATTTGATACTAAATATGAGAGTCAGAAAGAGAGAGAAAGAAATAGAAAATAGATGAGGGGAACAGAAAGGGGTTGACAGAGACAGGATAAGGAAAATATCACCACTCCATGGATCCCAGAGATGCTCTGCTGATCCTCTCCAGCTGGTCTTCTTGGTGGTGAATGTCCCCCCAAAAAGCAGAGAATCCAATGGGTGAATGCACACTCAGGCTAGGTAGGAAAACACAGGCACCTCCCTGGTGGGGTGGGGGGACTTTGCCATTGTCTTTGTCATGTGCAGTCCTGTGGTGCAGGGATTCAGGAATGACTCTGGGGAGAGGGGACACTTCAGGGGGTCTCTGATGGATTATGACACCCCCTCAGCTGCCTGCCATGTGGATGTGGCCTGTGGGGTTGGGGGTTCCCCAGCTGGGCCGTGTAAAGGAGGATTGGTGTTCACTGCCTCTGACCAGAGGTTACA